>JAGFMF010011868.1:1422671-1616736 GCA_019455555.1 Galemys pyrenaicus | reverse complement strand
ATGGAGCTAGAAGGAATTATATTCAATGAAACAAGTCAGAAGGCAAGAGAAAAATATTGGATGGCTTCACTTTTAGGAGGAATGTGAAAGAACAACAACTACAACAAAAAAGAAAAAAACAAAAAACAAAAAAAAAAAAAAAACAAGAAAAAGCTCAAGGAAATGGGCAATTACAACCAAAAACAAATTCAACAAAATCAAAAGGTTAAAGATAAACCAAAGGGATCATGGAGCGGGGAGGGAGGGGAGGATAAAGATGGGGATGAGGGCATAAAGAGCACAAGGGACTTAGGTGATGGTGCATGGGTGAAATAGTGGTGGGAACTCCTGGGGACTACAAAAGATGTCAAATACAATGAAATAAGTCCAATAAATAAATACATAAATAAATAAAGTCATTATTTACATATATATTTATTACCATTTTGCTATTTGTTTGTTGGGTATATTTTCAGTTTTTCTCTTGTTCTCTTCCTCTTACTTTGAACACAGACTTTTTGGATTTCATTTTTATCTATTTTGAGTGAATTTTCCTATATGGTATTAAATATTGGTATTGCTTTATTTTTTGCATATTTCCCAGCACCATTTATTAAAATACATTTTCTTCACTGTACGACTATAGTTCCTTTGTCAAAAATTAACTGTACATATTTATATGAATTTATCTCTGGGCTTTCAATTATTCCATTGACCTGAGTTTCTGTTTGTTTTCCAGTACTGAACTTGTTTGAGTACTGGTCTTCTGTGTAATGCCCCATTTTTCTTCTTTTTTCTTAAAATTATTTTAGCTATTTGAGACATTTCATCATTCCACATTAATTTGATAATTGTTTTTTCTCTTGCCTTAAAAATGTCATTGGTATTTTGATGGGTATGCATTAAATCTGTAAATGTCTTTGGGGTGTTATGGCTATTTTAATGATTGTTAATTCTTCCTACCCACAAGCATAGGATATCTTTCCATTTCTTTGCATCTTGTTTTATCTTTAACATTATAGTTTTCATGTTATAGTGCCTTTACCTCCTTAACTAAGCTTCTTTTTGGGTATTTAATCCTTTTTCACATTACATGAAATTGTAATTGTTTTTCCCTTTCTTCCTATACATTTTTCACATATATAAATCCCTTGATTTTTCTGTATGAATGAAATCTGAGATGGAGAGAAAAGATGACAGATTCTATGGGATGGTTTAAAACTAGCACTCTGTGGGTAGTTCATAGCAATACAGGTCCACATTAAAAAAAAAAAGAAAGAAAGACCTCAATTAAACAATCTAATTCTTCAGTTGAAGAAACAAGCACATGAACAGGCAGGGCAGGACAGTTACTTTATGGGATCCCTGGCTGTCTTCCAGCAACCCCAGGTAGGGCAGGTCCATGAATGTCCAGCTGCTAGTTTTTGTAGTTAGGGAATGTTTTAAACCATAGCGGGCTAGGATCTCAGGTGAAGTAATGCAGGGTTTTTTACCTATTAGAGATTGTGACTTGGCTGCTGTGGACCAGATTCCCTGCTATTCCTGGGGTCGGGGGAATGGCCTCTGTTCCAAACTATTATGTTGCAAAGGATATAAAAACAACAAGCTGGAGTCTTCTCACCAGTTCTGGGTCTATGCACTTATTGTCATTACCATAAAAAAAAAAAAAAAAAAGCTTTGGTGCAGTAGAAAAACAATTCATTTTACCAGGGAAGAGCAATAACTATAGGGGTAGAAAGGGCATCTAGTAACTAAAGGTGGTGAGGTGAAGGCACTTGTAGTAGAGGGCCTCTGGAGCTGGAGCAAGGGCAGGGGCCTGGGCCTGGGGCAAAATCCCAAGTCCTGCTGTATCAGGGGTAGGCAGAAACGTACCCCTGCTGATGTAGGGGGTAGTAGGGCCCAGCTGCCACTGGTGGCTAAAAATCCTTCCTTCACCCACTTAGCAAGGGACTGAAGTGATGGTGCATGGGTGAAATGGTGGTGGGAACAGCTCTGACCATAAGAAACCTAAAGGCTCATGTGCATTTCCTTTGATAAAGATGCCTGGAAATTCCTATTCTGCTCTGGCCATTCCCAGCAGTCCACTAGCTCTCTCCATCCACTTGGACATCAGGGGTGGAGTCAAGTCATAGTGCTACCCTAGCATCCTGCCCAGATTCCAGAGAATTCAGTCCTCCGCTACCTTGCTCATTGCCACATCTTGGAGGGAAAAGCAGCATGACTTGTGCTCAGCCTATGCACAGGCTGTATTCCTTGTCCCAGGCCTGGGCCTGGGCATGTTGTGTCCCTTCAGTTGAATCAGGCAGTGAAAATGTATAAAGATTCAAAGTTCAAACACCATGTCCAGCTTACGTGGGGAATATGTGTGAGCCCTTTCCACCTCTGTACAATAGTTCTAGAGACACACAGGCATGTGGTCCCAAACTCTGGACCTCTCTCCACCTGTTCCCTGCTCTGACAGCCACTGGCAGCACAGTCAGTGACACTGTACTCCGCCTATGCTGTGTTTGCTACTTCACACTCAACCTCTCTGATGCCGTGATACCAACGGCTTTCTGCCAACCCACCTGCTGCAGTGTAAGTGAGTAGGTAATAAATTGATGGGAGATGTATGAGATATTAAGTTATGTTCTGTATATACTTAGGGAGAATTCCCAGACATGGCTTATTCCTCCAAGTTTTCTCCATCCTGTATTTTTCTCCCTAAATCTGTCAAACCTCTCTACAGTCATGCCCATCCAATTATCAGAATATCCAATTTAGGTTACTACATGTGGTTTTAATGGATGCAATGGATTGTGCAATGACTAAGCTACAAAGCAGCCTACTGGGTCTGGTGTTTACAAAAGCACTGTTTTTTTGAGCATGTAGACTTAGAAAACTATGTTCCAACATCCATTCCCACACTGCTTCTGGTTTATTGCACAAGTAACAGTGTGACTTTTATCCTTTCCTTCTCCTGAAGAAAACAGAAATTTTCTAAAGGGGTAAAAATATCAAAAATTAAAAATGGCTATGAACTATTCCAGAATCTTGAGGCTGTCAATACTTTATGCTTTTAAATAGTTGCCATGGTTCACCCCAGAAGCATCTGCATATTTCTGTGGTTTTTTTCATGGTGTGTAGTGAACTTTGATATCTTTGGGGAATAAAAGAACTCTCTATCTGTCTATCTACACATATATATTTAACAATGCAAGTTATTGTTATATAATGTAGGCTGTTGTCAATTTCAGTTCCCTGCCATATCAAAAGAACAAAGCAGGCAGGAAGAGCAAGAGGATGATCTAATATGCCTACGCTAATAACAAAGCCAGTGTCCTAAATTGGCAATGGCAGCCCTCTTCTACGGAGATTGTTTTTAACACCATCAGTAGACATTTAAAAAATTGAATGGTGACAGGAAGAGTACATTTTAAATTGTCAACCTTCATGATGTCCTTTTGAAGAATAGCAATTACATAACTCAGGGAGCTTTATTTTACACTTGAAAAAAAATAAATATATATGTATATATAAAGCAGTTTGTGGTATTATGCAAGATTCCATGAACTTACTTATGTTTTGCTCTCATGTTTTTTCTTTCTGTTACTAATTACTAGTAAAGGTTGGCACAAATACTAAATAAGAGGCACAGAATTACAACTTCTTTTTAATTTAAATTATTAACAAATTCATTTTAAAAGATTGTTCACTATATGTCATTTCTTAATTTAAAGTCCAGTTTTTAATTTCCCAAAGGTCAATTTTTTCATCAGTGGCATTAAATAAGTTTGCTAATATTCAAATATTTTGTCAAAGTTGTAAGTTATTTCCTCTTAGTCAATGAGAGGAGAAAATGTTATCCAAAAGTGACTTCATATGTCCAAAAAGTCATTTGGTCTGTTTTTCCTAATTCTTATCTTTTTTGAAATAATTTTAGAAAAAAAAAACTCTTTTAAAATTGCACTTAATGCCAAAAGAAATGCATTGTAAGTACCCCAAAGAGTTAATGTATTTTCTAAATGAATGATTTAAAATAGCTATTAAAGGAGAGGAAATGAGCTTAGGTTTCTAGTAATGACTTCTCCTCTTCAAAATGAAATCTGTAAATCCCTGATTGCAATTCCAAATCCCCAAAGGACCAGCAGTTCTGGGACCAGGGCTCACTGGCTTTAAGTCTAATAGCACCAGATAAATAGCATGATTTTTATATATGCAATTTGAGAGAATATTCAGAATTTATGGTCCTAAAGACAATTTATGAATGAATTTACCTTATAAAGAATATAATTCTAAAAATCAAAGTTTCCACCCAAATTGTAAGCAGAGCACAGAGGAATGTGAGAGGCATGGATGTATATGTCTGGAGACATACATATATATTTATATATGCATGCACACACATGCACAAAATATAAGTACCATTTTATTCATAAGAGCATAATGATTCAGCCTGTGATTGTTAATAAAAATGCATTTCTTACCATCAAATATGAGTCTATTATTCTAAGTTAATTGCATTTGCCCTAAAGAGACTTACAGCTGGCTGTCAGCCTGTTTGTGTCAGTTTCATTTTATTCATCAGTCAATCTTGTCTCCTCTTCATTTTAGATCCCATATATTGATCAAATAGATTTGGGATCAGCCCCCCTCACCATCTATTTCAGCATTATAAAAACAAAAAATAATCTTGATATTATCATCAGATGCATTTGATTACTTCATCTGTGTGCTATCTTAATTGCTACTTCAGTAGCAAATAGACGTTCTTTTGACAGGCCCTTAAGATTGGATTAAATACAATAGTTACAACTCACTCAAAGTGATGTGGGGAAAAGTTAAAGACAAGGTCTATAGTGGTCAGCAGTATCTCGGCTTTTCCTTTCGAATAGAGATTACTCATCATGGTAAACATTAGTTCTTCTCTGGAATTCATCACCAAAGAGAACACATTTTGTTAAAATCCATCCTCCTAAGAGAATGTACTATTAGGTAGTAAACTGTATTAAAGAAATAAATGGGCACCATGTCCCATTTGAGCCAAAGAAAACCAGAGGGGAAACAGAACAGGGAGGTTAGAGTAGAAAAGTAGCTCAGGTGGAAAATCTGAGAATTAGAAGCTTCCTTATGTGAGTCAAGTTGTGTAGAAGGGAGATAAAAAGCATTACAGGGTGAGGAGATAATTAGCAGATCAGAAGCAAAGCAGTTAAAAGGTGACCCTTACCTCCTCTTTTACTCAGTCTAGGAAACTATAGACAATTATTATAGTATTTTCTCCAGGGATGTGTGATATAGTTCCTCCACACATCCTCCAAGACACAAAGCTCTTTCAGCACTGTCGTTGCATTTCTTGAGTTCAGTGCTTTTTATGAAAATTCCTTTATATCATGCCAGCCTTGTATTTCAACCTTGTTTTACATCAATTATTCTCAAGTGGGGTGATTTCACCTGCTCTGGAGGACATTAAGGATATCTGGAGATATTAGGGCAAGTTACTATTGAAATGCGGTGAGTACAAAGAAGCTAGGGATACTGCTATACATCCCACCATGCACAGGGCAGTCCCCACAACAAAGAATCATCCAGACCAAAATGACAATAGTGACTACATTAAGAAACCTGCTTCAGACAGATGACTGAAGTACACTTAATGCCACAAAACAGAAACTATATCACAGTTTAGCAGCAGTGCAGTAAGTAGAATGTAAGCAGCTCTGAGAGGCAAAGAGCAGTACAGCTGCACACCGAATTTCACACTCCTCTATTAAGTAATACAATTCATTTCCTAGACCCCAGAACTGTTTGAGTAGAATTCATGTCCAATCTTCCTCCAATTTGAGGAGAACAAAGAAAAATGAAAATCATTGCTTGATAGAAGACATTTCAAAGACCTCCAAGACAAACCAAGTGAAAAATCCCCAATAAAAAGACTCAGTAAGAAATTGTGTAACAGTCCCTAATCCTCAACAGACCTTAACAAGATGTTCATGGGCCAAAGAACCACATCTGCAAGAGACAAAAGACATAGGAAACCATATAGTCTAGAATAGGATTATTATAAAGAGGTAGGAGAATGATAAAACAGATTCTCAACCATACAATTAGAACTCCTAAAAAGAATGTGAACAAGGAATGTGCTTAAAAAAAAAAACAAAACAAAACCCCACAACCATGTCACAATTCTATCTTTTTGCTCTTGGGAAATTAATATTTAGGGTAGACCTAGGGAAATATTTTTAAGACCTTTTTTTGATGGATACTTTTATCCCACCTGGCTAGACACCACTGCCACCAAACCACTCCCTGGCACAGATGGCCAAGACATTTGCTTTTTCAAATACTCCATATTTCCATAGCCACCCACCAGACAAAAATTAGATTACCAATGCTTGTGTAAACTTTCCAAGCTCTGACACAATAAGATTCCAGGAAATGTACATGCACAGCTAAAAGCAGCATTATACATAATGCACTGTAATTCCAACAGACAAGTTGCTATCTTCGATAGATATACACATTTTCCATGCCAAACACAAGAACGTCAATACATTTTTCTCGAGTTAAAATGGAAACCATTTAACAGATATAATGGGCACAATGAATTTCATTTTGCATTACTAATGCAGCAGAGAAGGAGGAAAGTTTTGGCAAGGATTGCTATGAGACCAAGCAAAACAGGAAACAACTTAGAAGCTACCACTTCTGCCCAAGCTATTTCCCTAAAGCACGACCATGGACCACCAAGATCTTCCCAAAAATCTACTTCCACAGATTTTCTACTTGTGGAGAAAAAATGTAGAAAGTGGACAAAATAGTAGTTGCATTATTTTCCAAAAGATCAAGAGAATGTCACCATGTGTTTTTGCCATCATTCCTGAAGGGAGGCTACCATGGCCAACTTGATTTTAGGAGAGATTAATTGGAGGCAAATAAATGATGTGGCAGGTAAAAGAGGGTGAGGAGGATAATTTAGGAGCCCAAACCCCAGCCTCTGCTTTTAGCACTAGTAGTACATATCCCCCAGATGCCTTTTCATCACTGTTATAAAAATGTCAAGAATAGTGCTATGCGTCATTGGCTCTTACCCTTACCCAGAAATTGTTTCAAGTCTTTTTAGCATCTAGGATAGCTTATTTAATCACTTCAAACTAAAGAACTGCTCCGGTGCTATCTACTAAGTTTAGGAAATAAACTCTAAAGCCCTAAACAAATGTTATTATGCAGTTAAGAATGAAGGTTCTGAGCACAGCATCATTGAAATGAGGCAGACTTCACTTTAAAGTCCATTTCCAACACTTAGGAAATGTATGAACTTGGGCAAATCACTTTATCAGGACTTGGCTTCTCCATCTGTATATGGGTATAATATATCTCTGATGTTAATGGTTTTTAGGAAGGAGTCACTGGAGCCATGTGTGTAAAGCAGCAGGTGTATAAATAGGAGTAATAGCTTCTAGCAGCAGGGGCATGAATAAACACTTTGTCATTCCTTGTCCAAATCCTTGGCTCTATAAATTTGGGTGAGATATTAGCCTCAGCAAACCTCAGTTTCCTCACCTCTAAACTGAGGGTAATAATAATGGTACCTTAAATAATTGGTATGGGGATTAAAATGAGATGATATAAATAAAAGGATTAACAATTCCTACCATATAGCTCATTATATTTTATTGATGATCATTGTGTCCATCATATTTTCAAAGGGGCTCTAAATTTTAGTGTTACACTCCAAAGTGGTAGAAATATTTTAGAACGTTAACATATAGAAAAAGACGTACTTGGGGGAAAAAATGGAGGAAAATAATGAGATTTTCCTCACTGTTTACCATGAGTTCCAGCAATGATTCTCCTTTCTTTGATTCTATTTTTGCCCTTAGAAAATAAAGACATCACTACCTAATGCTGTTTTAAAAAATGTGACAATATTCCATAAGGTGAGACTGAAAGAGTCACCCAAAATATACCACTCCCAGGATCTGAGGATACAGAAGACAGCATCATCACAGCCAGGCCTGTGGCTAAAACTGTGACAGCAAATTGGTTATATGATGTAAAACATGGTGGATACAAACATTGAAGAATATCTTTGACTGTGAGAGGTCATGATGAGTTAGTAAGCTATTAAGATGGCTCATTTTTCAAATAATGAATCACCTTTATGAGAAGCATTCAGTGTTTTCAAACTGCTATCAAGATCCAATTCTGTCATTTTGCAGGGCCTGTGTTGCAATACCACTTAATATCTTAATTGTCAAATTATTTTGCTGCACCCTGGAATCTGAACCTAGCTCAAACTTGCACTTTGTTTCTGTGTTATCAGGCAGAATACATTTTTCAAATGTATTGAGGGGCTTGTAAGGTACCATGGTTAGCCAGATGAAAAATAAACCAGATTGCTACAATAGCAACAGAAAGAGAAACAAATTAAGTACTTATAATTAAAGCTTGAGGAATGAAAGAATTCACACTTTCTTAGAGCTATTATTTCAGACAGTCTGGTGTCAGAATTAAAAGCCAACCAGTGCATCTGTTTATATTGCCAAGGATTTTCACAGTAAGAAGGGCTAGGAAACACATAATTTTTAATTAGGGTCCAAATTCCAAAGAACACCATAAAACAGTATGTCAAAAATATATGTTCTTGAGATTTGTATTGTCCAATGTCTAAACAAAGACAAAAAATTATGTTTCTTACATCTTCACAAACACAAGTGAAGAGGGGAAAAAAAAGTAATTCTGTTGCTTTGGCCACAGACTCCTTTTTTTTTTTGTTATCCTGCTTGCTTCTGGCTTAGTTACTGCTTTTCATCCCCAGGATGAAATATTACAGAAAAAGTCGATAAAGAAGGTCTCATTCACACAGAAGTCTCTACTAAGATGAATCAGTTACCAAGCATTAGAAACTGAATGACATTGGTAGCCATATTACACCTTAAAGTGTATGTTTTATTTTAAAAAAATTGAATTAACTCTTCGCTTAGCTTGAACTTTGAATGAATAAAAATCCTCTTTAAAATTCACACTGATAGAATATTGTAGTACTCAAATCTATCATTAACCTATTTTTACTTGTCAACAGCAAATACAGGTATTTTCAAAATTTCAAAGATCTCTCCTTTGGCCAGTTCAAGGGGGGGAAAAGGCAGCAGTAATTTTTACACAAAGTGAATAGACTATTTCCTCATTCATATCTCCCGCGGATACATATTGATCATGCACTATTTGTCAGACACTGGCACTGTTGGGGAACACTAAGTCGAGCAAAACATCTTCTTCTTGTCATAACACAGGACTGTGGTCCTTGATGGGGGAAGGACAGTGTCAGGAGGAGGGCTGAGCACTAGGGCTGGCGCGGACCTGAAGAGGATGGGCCCTCGTGTCCTTCATTTGACTGAGGAGGACTCAGGACTAGAAAGTCTGAACTCCGCAATTATAGAGCTCTTCAGTGGAAAGTTTAAAAACTAGAATTTATGTCTTTAAATTCAAATCCCACACTCTCTATCTAGCCATATACTTGTTCCCAGAAAATGACTCGTTTTATCTCCTTAAAGCAATGATGGACAAGCTGGGAACGTCCACACTGTCAGCTGTACATTGAAGATGTGCTCTGAGAACAAAGAGCAGAGTCAATAGCCATGCCAACTGGACAGCAGATAGAGGGTGGAGCGGGAATGCTTAGGTGTCAGCCGACTGGGTGCCGATCTTTGGTTTGTTTCCTTGTTTTTGAAGAATAAGGTATGAGTTTATTTTTAAATGTTCAAGGGAGGGATGATTTTTTTCACATACATGAAATTAAAATGTTTAAAAAATGTAGGAAATTAGTAACACAAAATGAAGGCAGTGATTAATCTGTAGGGGTGTGGTGAGGAAGAAAAGACCGGTTTCCTTGCTAATGTACTAATATGGACAACGCAGAGGGGCTGCCATTCTTTAAATAATATTAATATGTTGAAATTTACATTTTTAGATAAATGACTTTCCTTTGCATTAAATAAAAACACTTTGACAGTTATATGCTGAGTGTAACATTTTTCTAACTAAGGGATTGTTGGCTTTTCCTTTTTTAACATTAAAACAATTTCAATGTAATAATTACTTCATTGTGATTAAATACAAAAATAAAAATAGAATATTGATAAATTGAAAATATGCACCAAACAATACATGTGTACTATGACTGCAAAAAAAATAATAATAAAGAATTATATTAAGGAAAACACTGATAGCCACAGCTTCAGCATTATACTTTGACATATGATCTCCAATAAAAGTTTAGTTTCCATCCATCAACATACAAATAATCTCCTTTACCCAATTTACTTGCCTACCTACCCCTTACCTCTGGTTTTTGTTCTTATAAGAGTTTTCTTTGTTTGTTCATTTATTTCATTACTTTTTACAGTTTTTCTTGAAATAACATTATAAGTTTAAGGTATGTATCATTAGAAAATAACACCTGCGTAAATTACATTACGTTCACTACTAAATGTCCAGGTCTATCCGTAATCATAAAATTTACCCCTTTAATCTGATTTATAGTCCCCAGTCCACGTCCCTCCCCTTCTGGTACCCACTAATTTGGTCTCTAATCTTGACTTTACTACACTGTCACTTTCTTGGTACAGTGGGCAAGAATGGAACTCTGAAACTTATTTTGATTTTTAAAAATATTTCAAATCAGGATAATAATATCTATATGAAAGGGATAAATTTCATGAAATAGTTCAATTAAGTAGATAGTCTCTCTAATCTATCTATCATCTAGCTAGTTAGCTAGCTAGCTTTTCCTGTCCCTTTTTTGGCTGTTATAAACTGAGTAGAACTGATGAAAGACCAAGTCAACGGAAACTACATCTAAGTTTCTTTATTTCTTGCCAGTCATTTCAGCATAAGATTTGGTCTCCAATTATAATCCATTTTTGTAGATCATTTTTTTGGCATACCTTCACAAAATCAAACATTTCCACTCTGAACATTTTGGGAGTTAGAAAGCAGAGACTAAACAATTAAATTTAGAGAATTTCATCGGCATACAACCTCTAAAGTGTGAAGAGAAGAAAATAGAGTCAGAAGAAATAGTTAAAATTAATTAAGTCCCCTATATAACTCAATAAGTCTTTTTCTATTATAGATCATAGAAACCCAAATAGCTTAGGTAACAGGAATTTGTAGACAAGCTTCAGGAATAAGTAAATCCAAGGACATAAATGAGGAATTCAGTGTCCTGCATTCTTTTCTTAACTGTTTGATTCCACTTTGACTTCATTCTCAAATAGGCTTTTACACATAACAGGAAAGAGGACTCTGCCAGTCACAAGCTTGTATATCCTGTCCACCTCACAAAGGAGAGTCTGAATCTGAATGCCCTGCATGGTACTCCCTATTCTCTAACCATCCTGGAACAAAACTCTGTGGCTAGGAAATAGAGAATATGTGTTAGCATGACCTTGTTCATGTATCAGAAGTTAGCTATACCATTTCCACTCAATCTATACAGAATAGGCTCTCCACTGAAAAGTTGGTTTCTTTCCTTACAAAAATGAAGGAAGGAATTCTGGTAATACCAAAAAATAATGGCTATTCACTCAAATAACCTATGATTTTTTTCTTCTTTTAAGATTATCCTATTTAAACCAAAGTCCTCTTGGAGATCCTATATTTCCATCCCTATTTCTTTGTAATAGTTTTCTGTATTGACTGATGGGCACTTTTGGTATGAGATAAGGAGAGAGCTCCAACTGTGTCCACTTCACACTCCCTGTAGCACTTGTATAAAATCATGAAACATCTGTGTTGTTCAAGGCACACTGATACATGTTTTTACCTCAAAGGTGCTGAAGGTGCTTACAAACTGTCTGTGCACACATGTTACATAACAAAAGGTTAAAAATGTGTGCTCCTTTACAAATCAATCCAGAGGCTAAGACCCTTTGTTAGCTTTATGGGAATATAAAAAGCTCAATCTCTGTCTTGGAAGGGCTGGGGAGAAACAGTAAGAGGTGTTAAGAGATCACTTTAAACTGGAGTTTTCTTAGGGAACTCGGTATAAGTGAACATCTGAGCTGGATTTGGGAGAATAAATAAAAGTTTCACTATAAGGAATAGGGAAAGAATAGCATTCACAAAGAGTCAAGACTGAAAAACTTGATGTGTCTTCTGATAGTTAAAAGATTTCATACATGAGGAGATGAGAAATAAATAGCAAGTCTGCCTTAATATGTTATGGTCTTCCTGTATGAGATGAAACTAAACAAGACTTTTCTAGGAAGAAGCAGATCTAAATGAACACACCTCTAAAACATATTAATAAATGAAAAATTCCAGTTTCACATTAATAAGCACCGTATGACATAATTATATTAACTACAAATTAAATGTGCTTATGTTCAAAAATGTATTTAGAAAATCAGGAAAGTGGACCTCCCTGGTGGTGCAGCGGGTTGAGTGCTAAACTGTAAAACATCTGTGGCACAGATGCACAAGTTTGATCCCTGTCTAGGGAGGGGAACCACAGGGCTCAGCAGACCTCTCCTGCCTTGCTGCTGCTCCCCTCAGCAGTGTATTCCAGTCATTCTTCCTGTTCTGCTCCCCACTCTGTCTCTGGTGAATCCTCTCACCCCCTGCACCTCTGGCCTGTGCCCCAGCTCTTGTATGGGTAAATAAGTAAATCTTTTAAAAAGAAAGAAAAGAAAATCTGGAAATTCAGGATATCCAAGAGGATTTTGGTTTAAATTGAATAATCCTAAAAGAAGAAAAATTCATATTTGAGTGACTAGCAAAACTAATAATAAACATCACCTCTGCTAAGATCAGGGAGCATGAGACAAGCAGCAATGTTGAAGAGTACTTTTGCTTTAACTTTTACTCTTTGGTATCACTTAAGTTGGTTGGTTGTCACAATAAATATGTGACTATATGTCACTTATATTACAAGTAAATATTGTTTCTATAAAAGGAAGCTATCTGATAGATAAGGGCCAAATTACTGTCATGGGAGAAATGAGGACTTTAAGAATTAATGTTTTTCTAAATTTTGGTTGTTAATGGGGCAGGTAAGTAATACATATTAGAAAAATAACATTTGCAGGTGGGATTATCTTAAAGCTAAAAAAACAAACATTCATACCCTCAAATATTGATAGTATTAGTAGAACTCATGTGTCATTTAAAATCATCTTCATGGGGACCTCCCTGGTGGTACAAGGGGTTAGCACAGTGCTATAAAGCTTTCCACAACCACTGCAACACGAGTTCGATCCCCAGGCATGGAGATGTCCCACATGGCACAGCAGACCCCTCGCCCACTGTTCTCCTTAGCAATGTATTTCAGTCAGTCCTGTTTTGTTCCCCAATCTGTCTCTGGTGAATTCTCTCACCCCTCATTCTGCACCTCTAGCCTACACTCCAGTTCCTCTGTGCAAAAACCAAAAACTCAGTTTCATTCGTGAAGGGGTAGAAATCAATTGGGAATGATTAAGGAATGAATGAAAAATGAAATAATATATATTGAAGACTCCTATGAGGAATAAGATGATAGAGGGAAAAGGCAGAAGAGTATTTTTAGGCTACAGTACAACTAACAAGCAAGGAGAGATAGGAAAGTGTCAATAGAGTGAGAGGGAACACACTTAGAAAGGGGATGATAGCGAATAAAGACACATCTGTGAATGTGTGAGGGATAGAGAAGTAGACTATTTGTCTTTAAAGAGGAGGTTCCTTCTCCTCTCACAGGAGATAGAATACAATGTAAAGGAACAGAGAAATTGTGCAGTAAAATGCAATCAGAGGTAGCTAGACCATTAAGTCTGAATCAGTACACTTTTGGACAGTGGTTCTCAAGAGTGACTTCTAGGTGAAATCATCTTGGCAGTTGTTAACAAATTGTGATCGCTGCACTCCACACTAATTAAATAAAAAAACTTGAGTTTCTTCAGGGTAAGGCTGTCTGAGGCAGTTGGCAAGATTCTAATAAGAAGGGGAGGCATTATACATGGCAACAACTTGAACAAAATGTGAAAAACTAGGAGTCAATAAGAAATCAATTTGCCGAAAATAAAGGAAGCAAGAAGGAGTGGGATAAAAACAGAAAAGTTGATCTGTGGGCATATCACAAAGAATCCTTATAAATTTCCAAATTTCTGCAAAGTAGGTATGTGTGTATCCCATTGCTTATGATCACACTAAGTAAGCACAGGACCCTGGTCTTTTTCCAAAACTCTTAGTACTGTTCACTTTTGTATTCTCAATTCCTATCATAGTCAGGGTATAGAGTAAATGTCCACTAAACATGAACTGAATGAATAACTTCATAAACAAAGTACAACTCAGAGGTTAGTCCAGCACTGAAATGTCTAGAATCCTTGAGAAAAGTAGAATTGTGCCATATTCCAAACCCAAGTCACTCATTGAAAATATTTTTTGCATCCCACTTACATACAACTAAAATCTTCAGCCTGCTTCATTAGCTGTGAATGTTAATGTTAATGCCATCAACAATTGGCTGTGAGTATAATAGATTTGTACAGAAGTTTGACACAGTGATAAAACAGGGCAGAGGGCTTTATTATTAAAGCACCAGCTAGCAAATGATTTAAAATTAGATGTTAGCCATTTCTCAACTCTCTGGCCATTCTCATAGAGCATTATTCCATCTGAAACCTTGTTTCCTGCTATCTTGTGGCACCCTAATTCCCTCAGCTTTCACCAGTACCACCTGTCTCACAGATTATATCTTCTCACTCCCATACCCAAACTTTCCCCCAAATAACTGTGCCAAATCAAAGGTCATATGTGAACCCCATCCTTTTATGGGCACACTTATAGCCAATTGTGATTGTAAATGGCCTTTCTCCCCCTACTCCTTGTACAAAAGAACAAATCAGCTTGGAAAGACAAGTACAAAACCTCCCACCCAATAATATCACCAGAAGGCCCTAAAGGTAATAATTTGGTATTCCACAAAATAATATGCACTCATGTTACTGCCGTGAATCTGTGAGAGGAATACAGTGGACGCTCAACATGTGTGCACAAATCATGGGCATAAAGGGTAAAGATAAGACACTTTCTGTGATTTTATACCTTATAATAATAGTGGTAATAACAGCCACTTTGTATGTTCAAAGCCCTTTAAAAGCATTAACATTTCACATGGTGCACAGTCTCAGAAAGCAGATCAATATTTATTCTTCCGAGTGTGTCGAGTATACAGTTGGGGCACCTTGAGGTGAAAGCATCACCCTGCCAGGGTCAACTTCAGAACTTGGAAATCACAGCCCCCAGTTCATTATGTCAGAATAATAAAGTGACCCTGACTAGTTGAACATATTCATTAATGGTTGGGGGTGGGGGTTAGGGCTGAGGAGCAGACAATAAGGCTTCGGGAACTGATAGCACTAAACCACCATCAAGGGAATAGGATTATTATTTGGTGTAACATCAGTTCTGGAAGAGAAAAAGATGCTTCTGCGCATGCACACACATCTCATGATGGGCCTCTGTAGTGCTTCCAGGTGATAATTTATATCTGCGACTCCTGGTCCAAGTAATTTTATTGCCACTAATTGGGAGTGGTAAGGAAGAGGAGAGGGACTTCTTTTTGCATTCTCTTATCCCTCCCTCCCTCCTTCATTCCCCCCTCTCTGTCTCTGTCTCTGTCTCTCTCCCTCTCTCTCTCTCTCTCATCTGTGTGTGTGTGTGTGTGTGTGTGTGTTTGGCTGCTGTCTCTGATTAGGCAAGTTTACCTTATTAATAACTAACTGGGAAAGGACTCCAGAAGGTTTAAAGCCAAGCAGCCTCAAAACGACCACAGCCTTTTCTCAGAGCCCATTAAGATAATCATCCAGCACAACTAACAAGTCACTCAGACCATACTTTTGGAATTTGGCTCTTTTGTTCTGTCAGTTTGAAGAGTGCTACATGCGTGATGCAATTTAGAAGGGAGCTCTTTTAGAGCTTTCACTCAGGAAGGCGACGGGAGCTCTGGGGGTAGAGCTTAGCTCAGAAAAAGGGAAAGAACGCAAGTTTGCATTGACAGCTTGATCCCAGAGAGAGGCAGAGAGCTGCTTGTCTAGGAGGTCCTCTGGGTGTGGATGAGGCAGGGGCAGAAGTTTGTGCAGCCAATGCTAAAGGAACAATTACCTTTCTGTAAACTGCTCGCTGTTTGCTACTGCTGTTTCCTTCAATAAAACCCCTTTTCACTTGCCAATTGGCGCCTGTCAGGCAATAATATTTTTCATGCACGATACACACATTAAAATACCCTTATGTATTTTTAATGCATTTACAGTTGATAACAATAGGACTGTTTTGTCAGGACAGGTAAAAAAGTATTTGTTACAGATGGAGAGTAATGCCAAGACTTGAAATTCAGTGGTGCTAAACTTCAGCGCCTCATGACCAGGGAAAGGGAGCAAAGTGTAATCAGGCTGTGGTCATTTTATTCATAACTGAGTTCTCCTATTAAATAAACCACTTTTATTGTTCTGACTTCTTTCTCCCTCCTGGGGAGGGATAACCCATGTAGCAGCTTTCTACCCTTTTATTTTTGATCCTTGGAAATACTGTGAAGCACTGTCATATCTTAATGTGTCCAAAAAATTAACAAGGATGTAAAATAATTGTACTTTTAAATATATATTATATGTAATTCAAGGAGGATGAAGGGATAAATTGTTCCATAAATAAACCACCACTTAGAAGAGGTACCCAAAAAAAAAACAACTAAAATTTCTGACTAAGAAATTACAACTTACTGTTACCACAGCTCAGTTTCGTTTTTGTTAAGTGAAACTGGATTTCAAACAATATATAATAAACAGACAACTTCTATCATTCAATTTGAAAAGAGATTTCTTTTGTTATTCAAACACCCATTTGACTAATTTTAAAAGTATGTGATATATGTTTCATCTATTATTGTAACAATGAGTTGATAGAGATTTTGAGAACCAAATAAAAGTTCCAGTGGATAAAAACAAGAGTTCAATGCCAACTTACACATAAATACATACTTTTATAAGAGGACATACTCTTATTCTCTTGTTATACCCTGGTGAAATGGAGCTCATACTTAGTTCTACAGGATAAAAATTACTCTACTAAGTGTTGTTAAACTTTTACCCTCATGAAAGATATACTGTGATATATTTACTGTTCAGCATAAATTATGGTGTCTACCAATGGAGACAATACTGTTAGTGGACATATGCTCATATCTAAAACATACATTTAGATCCTGAGCACATTATTGTTAATCTAAGATTTTAAGAAAACATCTCCAACTCTCTGAGCCACAATTTCTTCATTGGGGATAGCAGTAACAGTCCCTACAACATAGCATTTCTTACAAAAACAATTAGTAGATTTTGTGCAAGTCCTGAAATTCAATATTTCAGACATTAAATATCTTATTCTATACTAAATACTAAAACATATTTATTAATTCACATACAAGTACCTTTCCAAATTAACATATTATTAGTCAGCATAATTAATAGTAGCTGCTATAAACAACAAAGCCCAAGTTTCAGTGGACTAACAATAAAAGTTCGTCCTTATCTACCCACACCTCACTCAGGCAAGTACTTCTGTGTTGCTCTCTACCATGTGATGACACAGGGATCCAGGATATTTTTATCCTAGATTTTTTTTTTCAATCTCTAGTGTGTTCTTCAGAGTATTTCTACTGAATTCTTTGGCTGAAGCTAATCATTAAGTAAAGAAAAAAATGTAGAAAATCATGAGGTATATTTATGGAGACAAATTTGGAAAAGAGGCACAACATTTATGCCAAACTATTTCCATGACCCCTGTGTGCCTGGAGGGTGGATATGTAGTATAATTTTAAGAACTGAAAGAAGCAGATTCAGCTCAATATGCATCCATCTGTCAAATTATAAATCTTTAAGAACTAAAGATGGTGTTATTGAGGGAATTTTCCTTAGTCACATTAGAAATATTGTGCACACTAAAATATGCAAGTAAGGAGCTTTGTAAATATATAATATCCCTATTATATGCACTGTTGACCCTTAGTTGTTTTACACACTCATGTCCTTTGGCTATCTCTGAACATTTATTTCTTTGTTTCTCCTTACTCTCCTTTGCTGATTGGTCCTTCCTCTAACATGGGTATCAGAATGCTGGTAGTAACAACAACAACAACAAAAAAAATCACATAAAGCTTTATATATTTCACAAAAAATAAAGCCACCTACTTACTCTTCCTCTAAATTCAGTTCATGATTTATCTTCTCTGTAAAGATCTCTTCCATTGTGGAGGCTGCACTGGGTGCCACTCACTGGTATCCCCATAACCTGTCATGGCATTTATTCCATGGTATTCTCTGTTTCTTTTTATGGCACTCTGCTATTGACCAGAAGCCATTTGAAAACTGACTAATATATTTTATCTGTGTTTCTCCTCACCTCGAACACCATTTGCCACAGAGTAGATACACAATACCGCTTACAGAATAAGTTAAGGAATTTTGAGATATAACCCAACCAGATATTTTAATAGGTAATGAAAACCAGAATACCAGTGAAATTGACTACTATCCAAGAATAAATGAGTCATGAAAAAACTGAATGGGATTAACATATAGTCTACTTTATAAGAGAATAAAATTCTAGGTGTTTTGTTTTCAGTTTTCAACATTTGAACCATACATTAAAAAGTTAACACACTGAATGTTTCACCAGGTTCCACTAATCAACATTGGAAACATTTCCCTTTCTTGTGTCTATTCATTTACTTGAACTAGAGGACAGAAAGTACACACAACCTAGGACAAGCAAACCAAGGCTCCTACTCCCAAAATTGTCAAACTATATTTTAAAAGAAAAATTCTGAATCTCTATTTGTGAAACATTATTTTTTGGAAGTCTAACATCAGTTATCAGACAAACAGATCCTTCTGAGAGGGAGGAAAGAATGCTGAAGAGGAGTTAGTTTTCAAATCAAACTTTGATTAAAGATTTTTTTGTCAAGCTTTTTCTATTCACAGTGAAACAAAATAATATAATGTTATATATTCTTCAGTATTTTGACATTACTGTAATATTTTAGAACTTACTGTATCTCTTCCCCTTTAAAAAATGTCTTTCTTCATATCAAATTTCTAAAATTTAGGGGTAGTGAAAACTACTGTTAGCATATTATCCAGTTCCAAATATTGAAGCATTTAGCACACACATTATTCTAATAATGGTGACCTAGTCAAGATGATATGATTAAAACTTTTCCTTAGCATATAATTTATATTATTTATTATATTATCTACATTATATGTACTAAGAATGTTTCTGTTTAGCTACAAGGTCTGCTTTTTCAGAAGCAGTGCATCATAGTAATTCAAAGCTCATCTTATTTTCTAGAACCAGAATTCCTAGGTTCAAATCCCAGTTCTGCCAGTCATAATCTTTAATTATAATTCACAACTTATAATACCTCTTGTACCTTAGCCTCCTTATATGCAAATGTGTATAGTAACAGTTCTCAGTCCATAGGATTACGGTATTATATAAGCTTATGAATATTGAAGGCCTTACAACATTGTATGCACACAAAAATCTCTCCAAATATTTAGTTATTTCAAGTTTCCCTCTGCTGTCATGGAATGTTCCCATGAAAGCTTTTGTAAGTTGCAATGGCATACAGTAAAGAAAATATCATCAACTCACATGGAAATTTTTAGTGTTTCCAAATGTCCCCCCCCAAAAAAAACTACTAAATCATATCAAATGATATATAAAGCCTAAAATAACAATAATATAGAGTAAAAACAGGAATGCTATAATAACTGCAGTTTGTACAAAGTTGTTGCTGGTGAAGGAACAAGCATCTGGGGCCACTCTATTGCTTGGGGTGTCACTGATTATAGAATGGCTGCTGCAAAACTAACACTAAAAGCTAGTTTCACTTTTCACTTTTTGTCATAAAAAACAGAAATCCTCTTCAAATTTATTCTGTTAGTGAAAACAGATACTAAGATGTAAGTCTTTTTGTAAAAGTAAAATGACATAGCGTGAAGTTTCAAAAAGCAGGGGATACCTGTATTACCTACTGAAAAAGCAATGCATATTCAATTTTCCACTTTCTTATTTTTATTTCCCCCAATCATCCTACCTACTTTAATCTGTAGCTTTATCCATCTATTGAAATTTTTATAGCAAATGTCACTAGTGCTCTCAAAATTTATAACTTCAGTTTTTTTCCCCATCCTTCTTTGCAATATCTGATACTTCTAATCATGTTTTTTTCTTAAAATGTGCTCATCTCTTGGACAAAAAAAATAAGTACAAAACAAAAATCAGAGAGAATGCTATCATAGTATCCCTGGAAAGAATATGTTAAGGGAAAAGGCTGTAATTGGTTATAGGGAGGTAAGTTAAATAAGAATAACTAGAATCTTGGACTCCAGTCTACCTTCCCTATAATTAACCCACCATATTGGCATTTCTAAGACAAAAGTATGATCTTTTATTCTTTCTTAAAACCTTCATTTCTGGCTCTTCAACAAGGAGTTAAGGGAGTGTGTGTATTGTATGTGTGTGTGTGTGTGTGTGTTTGGGGACAAAAGAAAAGTGAGGACTCTGTATCTTATGTTTGCATAAGGTGCATTTTTCCAAGAAGAGAATCATGCATTTCCTCAGCATTCACCACCGCCCCCCCCCATCTAGAACCACTACTGCAATGTTTTAATTGTAAAATTCATAAGTTGAGATAAAAATTCATCATACCTGACAACCAGTCCCCCTTCTCTTCCTATCACTTCAGACTATTTATTACTTTTAATAAACCTTTTTCTTCCTTCCTGGAATATCCTTACTCCTATCTGACACTTGGCTCTTGAATACTAATTTTGTGAGATCCAGTGAAAATTTCATATCTTCTTAAACATCTTTCTGCATCACACAAAGTATAATTGTAAATTCCTGAATTTTCCACCCACAGAACTATATACCTACCTCTTTCATCAGCTTATCATATGCTATAGACATTGTCTGAGTACTTGTCAGCCCACTAAGAGATTTCTGAACATATGGGCCAGGGTTTATTCATCTTTGTGTTTCCACCAAGAGTTAGCAGGTATTTTATTGCCAGGTACTTTAGAATCCATGAGTGAGTGAGTAAATTATTGATTACTGTCTTGCTTTGAATCCATCTGTTAGCCGGGTATTGGATGGTGTTTTCTGAGGGATCTATCATTTTTAAATGAATGTTGGTTAATCCACTTGTCTTCCATATCCTTCAATACAGAGATGAATTAAAGAACAAGATGCTATGGTTCATACCCCTTCTAAATTGCTTTATATCATGTCAACATCATATCAAAAGATAGCTTGGTAGTTGATAGTGAAACAAAGACAATGCTTTTGAAGTCCTAGGATTTTAGCACTTTTTCCAATGGCAGCAGTTGCCTAAATGAAGTTCACTGTATTATTTGGGCAATGGCACCACTGTGCATCTTGACCTGAAAGATAGCATTACTGTAGTAAAATCCACATATACAGCAAAAAGGGGGAAAACAGAAGCAGAAGCAAATTATAATTTTATAAGACATAAATCCAAGTCCTCTTGTTCTTGTCACTAAAATATTATTATCATCACTAAAACATACTATATTGTTTCATCTCCATGGACTCAAAAGACACCAAACCCTTTTTGATCCAGAAGAGGTACAAAATATTCTTACGAGCATATATAAAAAATGGGGGATTTGGCAGTTTCTGGCATCTTCACTTTTTTACAGAGAAAAGGATTTTGAAGTAGGGAGAACATAAACAGTATATACTGACTCTTGACATACCATTGCTTTCTTAAACTAGAATAATAAAAATTTGCAAATGAACAAAAGAGTGGGAGGTAGATATCTGATTTACAATGTTTTTGAGATAAAGAACACTATAAAAAAAGATCAATGTGAATAATAAAGCATTGTTAACTGAGTCATGACATTTCTATTCTAGTGACGATTTGAACGGCAGAACTGCAAATGAGCACCTTGTGCCACTTTCAAAGTGGGAGGAAGACATATAATTATAATTCTTACACTGACGAGAATTCAAGAAAATCTGGGGAAAAGTTTACTGAAAAACATATTGACATATCAGTATTATAAATTACTTTCTCTTATTAAACCGAAAAAAATGTCTTTTGTTGGCTAGCTCATCATGCCACAAAAGGTATTTCATGAAAAGACATACCTGCCTTGAAAATCCTTTTCTAACATTCAAAAAATATCTACCATATATTTATTCTGTAACATTCCCAACATGCAAGATATATCGGAGAAATATATTTTCAAAACAGTTTAACCTCTATTGTCTTGAGCGCATGTATCAACGTTGTCATGTCACCTATCGAAAATCCTCAAGGAAACCTTGTATTTAGTCACAACTAATGAATCTGTTTTAACATCCTTTATGAAAGAAAAAGAAGATGTAATACTATGTTTTCACTTAACATACATTTTCATCCATCTGCTTTCTTTGTTGGATGGTTAAAGGGGAAAAACTGAAAAAACTACAGTGATGTTATCAACTGCAGTGTTTTAATAGAGAACAGAATTAGAAATGACATTTTGCTGAATGAACTTCTAAATGAATGAAAAAGAAAATATGGGGTGAGTTTTCCCCTGATATTTAGCTCCATTGAAGCTTCAGAGGGGTAGACTTGGAGGAAGCTCTCAGACTGACTCGTTACTGTTGGCCTCACACTAGAGAGGCAAAGGGGCAATTGTAAAGTCAGACACTCCATAAGCATTGTGGAAATTATGGTGTTGTGTTAAATGTATCCCCTACAGGGTACTTTCCTATTTTAGGGGACGTACTTATTAAGTGCTGCCAACAAGAAAATTAAATATTTTTCTGTAGAAAACGTGTCATCATTTATGGAACATCTGGAGTGCATTCAAAGAACTTCAAGAACAGGCGACAGAACAGAACGAGGCAAACCATTTGGCCATTGAGGTTTCAACATCAGCTGCAGTGTGGAGTCATTTACACACATAGAGGGTTTTTGTTTTTGTTTTTGTTTTTTTTAAATCTACCTTTGTCATATGTTTGAAAGACCAAACAAGAATGAAATGGGTCTGGTCCATGTGGAATGCTTAGCTGGGACTTGGAATAAAAATATGAAAGATCTACTTACAAAGTTAAAAGAAAAGATATTTGGCTATTTCTAACTCAAACATATTTTGACCTAAAGTATTAGATATGGTGTTTATATCAGTGTTCTGCACTTGATTGTGCAGATTTGAGTCGGACTTGAGTCTTGGCTGTGTGACTTTAGGTAAGATGCTTCATCTCTGGGTCTCAGTTGCTCATCATGGGTGCACAAGAAATAAAATCCTTGGCCAAACCTCTTGTTTTCACATATTAATATCCTGCTATAATACAAGACTGAAAAAATAAAGACTACTGAGATCATCTGAAGCTGGTGACAGAAGTTTGGCTATAAGATGCCAGGTATTCCATCCCTATCCTTTTAGTGTAAATTATTTGAAATTACAAATTTACCCAAAACTCACTCTTAGAATTAAAAATTCTAAGAAATCTGTGTTTTAACAACCACTCAGGTGATTCTGATGAACACTGAAGTTTGAGAACTACTGTACAAAACAAGACCTAGTTGGCCTTATACCAGACTGATGTGAAACTATGCACATCTACCAATTGAACTCAAACAATATTTCTCCCCAAATGACCTTGGCAATAGCAAATGTGCTTTCTTTAAAGCATCAGCAGTGTCTACTGATGACTTATGGATCTCTTTTAGAGAAAAAAATACTCTTTCCAGTCTGCCACAATTATTGAATTGGAATCACCAGGTATATTTATACTTATTCGAATCACCAAGGGACAACTTCAAACAAAGTATAGCTGGCTCATTTTAGGTTTATATATTCCATTAGCTAAGTGATAAGGAAATTCATGTAGCCAGAAGGCCCTATGTTCCATCTGAAGTATTATTCCTTTAGAGTTTCGATTACTGTTTTCAATCTTTGAGCTTCTGCAAATGTATTTGGCTTTCCATTAAAGTGAGAGTAATCTGAAGCAGAATTAGCAATGGTTGAGAATTGCTTTGTTGAAAATGTACTCATTCAAACTACTAAATTATAAGCACAAGGACACAAAAAAATTCCATAAATATCAATTATTTTAAATACACAGTTTCATATAACTCAGTGACAAAAATTCAAATGCCAGTGAGCTCTTAACTAATGAAATAAAAAGACTAGTTTTTTTTTTCTTTATAGCATAAAAGCATTTCAGAAGGCCAACTACCTAGAATTTCAAAGAATCTTCAGTAGTTGCCGAGAAGAACTCAGAATATTACCTGACCCTCTGACCTTCATTGCTTTGACTGCTATTCTATATTGGATCTTAGGTTTCCAGGGAGAAGCCAGCAGAACTTCATTGCCTATAAGCTTGGGAAAGAGTGTGCGAAACAGAAAGATACCTAAAGAAATCCAAAGCATAAATGGTGGGTGTGGTAATGGTTAATATCATTGTTATTTCTCAAGTGAGATAGAGTGAAAGCTCTCACCTATTACACACATAGGATTTCAGCCAGTCTCTAGAAACTCTTTTTCTACAACATAATTGATAGGCGCTCTTAAGGGAGAATCTGGTGATTAACTTAGACAATTGATGGGATGAAGACCAACACCATCATCAAACTTAGCAAGGCTCTATAAATAAATACAAAGGATCTTCTCAACAATGATAGCTCAAATTAATCACATACATCAGAGTTCCAGGGAGTGGGACAACAGCCAAATATCCTTATCACCCATCATACAAGATCTATTTAATTATCCTTTCTCCCCGTTCCTTTGAACTATGGTCTCACTGGGAATTCTGATTAGCCATTCATCCTTACGGGAATTACAGTTGTACAAAAATCAGGTAGAGAAGGCATAGAAGAGATGGCCAGTGCATTATCTATGTGTTGACATATTAGCCTCCTTGCAATAAGCCATAAAGTCCCTAGAAGCACAACTATGCCTCATTCATTTTTATGTCTCCTGCACATACTACAGTGGTTAAGAGAAATAATTGTAACCTCCAAAAGCCTAAATTAGAATTTATTCTCCATTCTTAACTAGTTTAGGAATACAGAAATGAATAAAATACAACTCTTTCCCTTGCTAAGCTGTATTTTCCTTACTAGGAAAGCTGAAATGATAATCCTAATTTCCTCATTGGGAAGTGAATGCTATCTATCATTTTTAATATTATAGCAAGTGCTAAATGAATTAATAAATGGATGAACTGGTATGTGGAAGACAATTCTAACACCTACCTACACTTTATTCTACATCTAAATGCTTTAATTTTAAAACCAGGCTTCAAGAACTTCATAGCTGAAAACTCCTCTGAAAATATTTCACCAGTATTAGATTTTATAACTGTACCTATTTTGGATGAGATGTCACGTAGGGGAAAGTTCAGATAAATAGAAGTCTGAGAGCCACCATTTCAAATTTTCATTACTTACCAATTAGTGAGCTGATATGCATCTATTTTCATTCAATCTTTATGGCCACGGACTGTGCTAAGCTCAGATATACCAAGATATAGGCCCCTCCCCTCATAGATGAAAAGCCAAATTAATAACAGAAAAGGAAATATCTTTTTTTTGGCAGACTGAGCAAGCCCAGAAAAACTGACATCTCCATGAATGTGGCACATGGATTTCACTCATTCCCATGTTCCCATTACCTGGCAAAAGTTTCCATGTTCAATAGTTAATTGTCAAATATTTGCTGTTCACTGAGTTTTTTGTTCTCACTGCGATCAGTTTTCTAATTTTTCATATTGTATCATTTTTTATTGAGGTGAGGTTGGCCTACTGCATTGTATATCACTGAGGGAAATAGGTTTACACCTCTTCTGACTTACGTTAACACACGTCCACCACCAAATCACCCATAGGAGTTAAGTAAAGTGAGGAGTGAAGAAGGAGAACTTAGGAAGAATGGAGCTTGTAAAAGACATTCACAAAATAAGGAGACAAAAATGTGCATGTATTGGGGCGAGTGGCTTCATTGTGAAGGAATGTAGATCCAATAAGATTGTGACAATGAAAACACTGCATGAAGAGGAAGCCCTGTACACTATGTTACTATGTGCCAATCACCAACTTTTTTTAACATCTCTAGGTTTTCACAAGGTATGTTACACATCCAAAAATCTATTAACCTCCAAAATGCCTTACTTCCTTCTTCCTCCTTTCTTTCTGAAACTGTTTTAGGGAATCACTAAGAATAAAGACATGCACTCCTCTCTTCATCTTTCTTTTCATAAAACAAAGGAAATAGTTGTAACACTTTTCAAAGAATAAAATTATTCAAGTAGGTATGTGGACCACTTTTGCCATGAAGGTTGCTATTTGATTGGTTTCCAATCCACTTCATCCCATTTATGCTTTCAAGTATACATTTTAAAGATTTCTATTTTTAACTTGTTATTTTGACTCAAGATTTTTCTCCAATGAAGAAATATATTTTACTTAGTTCTTCTGAAGCCTTTGTTTTGAAAGGCACATAAAAAAATCTTGAAAAATTCGAAAAGTTTGGAAAACTCATGATCATTACAAACATTTGGAAAATTAAGAAAACATTTTGATGAGGAGAAGTTTCATCAGAGAATTTTTCTTACATGTAATTGTCAGGTTCCTATGATAATGAAGATTAAGATTAAAAATCCACAGGTTTCCTCTCAACATTAAACCCAGATACCACCCTAAAAGGAGAACAAATACTTCCCCACACTGCTGGTTCCTAGATATGTCATCACCAATCAGAACTGGTCCTGAAAGCTGAAATTCATCTCAACGTTATTACTGCAATTTCAATTTTGAACCAACGGATGTTTCTTCAGGACAAACTGTCAGATTTTTCTCACCAATGCTTAACAAAAATTGAGTTCCTAATTCTGTTTTTGTTCTCTCAGCAAAATATAAGACTATGATTTTAAATAATTTTTCAGGCCTCCCTGGTGACACAGGGGTTAAGTCTCAGTGCCATCAAGCTATTGCCCCGTGGCCTGAGTTCAATCCCCAGCCAGGGAGCTAATCCACAAGGCAAGGCAGAACTCTCCTATCTCACCTGCTGCTCCCCTTAGCAGTGTATTTTAGTAGATCTGCCTGTTTTGTTCCCCCACTCTGTCTCTGGTGAGTTCTCTCATCTCTTCACCTCTGGTCCACACCCTATAAGGGGGTATGCATAAAAAAAAAATCTTTAAATAATATTTCAAGAAAGATTTGGTTGCTTTTTTTTAGAAGTAGTACACTTTCTTCTGATAATATACGGTGAGAATTCTTTATTATACTTTCATACAGAAAAGACAAATTAAGGAGAATACCATTGAGGCACAATCTTGTCTCAAAACTTTTAAAAATCACTACTATTTTCTGCATTTTGTTTTGTGCAAGAACAATTGGTGGATAATCGCAGGACAATTCTATCTTCTATGATCTGGTTTTACATCTGGGTGTTTGAAATAGATATTTGCTTTTGCAATAGAAAATACTTTCCAGAACTAGTGGTCTCTTTTTTACTAAAGTTCAGGCAGAGAGGCACACACTTAAAAACTGTTTGCACTCAGCACATAGACTTTAGGTTTATCTTTGAACAAACCTGTGTTTAAATTGTTTTGGATTCTTCTTTAGGAAACTAAGTCTCAGTGAAATCTGTGTAGTCTGACCTCTGCTCCCAGCACCATTTTAATCATTCTAACTTTAACCTTTTCCCTTAACTTTTGAACCATTGGAGGGTTTTTCATATCTGTTCACCACATTACAATTAACATTTTCTGCAATGTCAATTCTGTGCTTTATTGCCCTTAATGAGATTTTAATTCTTTAATTACAATTTTTTATTTCTTCAGAATCTCTATTTCATTGTGGACCTTTGAATCTCAATTTCTTGGCCACTAAAATCCTCTTTTTTCTTCACAAATTTCTTCTTACACCTACTGAGAGCCTGGAACATCTTTAAAAAATTTTTCTTCTTTTTTATAACAAATAATTTCTGGCTTGGTTAGTTTGACAAAGAACTATTGTTCTCTGGTCAGATCAAAAAGTACATATCTTTAAAAGAGATGGTAGCCCAGTTTTCTAGTTGACACAAAATATTGATTTCTGAAGCAGAAACAGGAGGAAAATAAAGGTTGTTCATTTTACTCTCAGCAGAGCTGGCATAAGTGCCAGACTGATTTTTCAATTCTTCAGCTCAATTCTAATGGGTTGATATGTAATGCAAATTTTTTCCAGGACTATCAAACCCATATTTTGTGGATGTATTTTTCTCTTTCTATATTGTCAGAGGTGTTTTTAGGAGGAAGCTAGAAGAAAGTGTATCAAGAATTGCTACAAAGACTATTTTAAATTTGGAAGCCTTGATCCAGTAACTATTTGGCCCTTGAAAACAATATTATTAACCCTCTTAGTATTAATAAATAGAACAATTAAACACTTATTTTAAACATTTATTTTCTTGAAATGGTCCAAACATTTTATGTATTGTCCTATTATTTTTACAACCTACAATTTTTAACTTAACTTTGTGCTAGCTTGTTTTAACACTTTGAAATATATTCAGAATAGTCTACCTTCACATGTTTGAATGCTGAATATTTTATGCTTGGACAAAGAGCAAACTGTAGGTCTTCCGCCAAGCACAGTCAATGCACTTGAGTATGGGTTACCAAAAACGCTGGAAAATTTTTTTTTTTCTATTTATTGTTATAGCTCATATCCTTGTGTCTCTGGTAGGCTTTAAGTGACATAAATATGCATTTCCATCTGCACATCCTTGTCAGGAATAGTTCTGCTGGGAGGTGTTATGTCACCCAAGTACTTCCAGAATAGAGTCTGTTAATCCTGTTACCACTATAGAAACTCAGAGGAAAAGTCTACTCAGGCCACTACTGCAGCTGCTGTGGCTGTAAAGGTTCCAGCGACCACACCCTAGACACCAAAGGAAGTATGAGAAAATTGAGTTTATTGAATTTCTTTCAGTTGAAGGGATGTAGAGAGTTGACCTTGGTCTATTAATTAGACCTGTGGTCCTCAGCTTTTCTTATAAACCTTTATTAGTAAAAAGGGAGAAATTAGAGCCCCACTTATGTATACGCACACACATACACACACACACACTAGATATGCATGCTGCCATAGTAACTTCTATGTACAGTATTAAAACAGGAATAATAGCTGTCATATGAGGATTTTTAAAAGATATAAAGATATGTTCTAACCCCAATAGCTAGATTTATACTTTCCATAGGTATATATCAGTATTTGCTGCTTTGGAGACCAGTGGTCTAAAAGTCTACCAGGCAGGCCATTAAGTAAATAGTTCTTAAACTCCCAATTAGGACTTTAATAGATTACATAACACAGTGGGCACACATAATGGACAAAAAGAACTGTGGAAAGCATATGATTTTCTCCTTTACTCCTTTTCTCCTGCTATCTCTTGCCCTTCTTCATAGTGTGGTTGAATTTTGGCCTCTCAAGGGCCACTGAAATGCTAACCCCTACTCTACATTTACAGAGACAGAGCATGGATACAACCTAACACATCAGGCCTAACTGTTAAAAGGAAGTCTCTATTGACCAATGCACAACCTCAAAACCCTCATGACCCAAAGGCAAGAATCAGCTAAACAAATGAAATCACATCATCAATCATTTAATAAATATCTTAAACCATAATTTCTTGATCTATAATTTCAGAATCACGCATGAATGTAGTTGTTGAACAAGAATTCCACCAAAAGGCAGTCAATATGAAAAAGTAACTTTCCAGCTGTATTGACATTAATCTTTAATATGTACAAAACAGGAGACTTGAATCAAAGTTCTTTTTGAATTGATAAGTATGTTATTTTAATGGTACATTTTCAATCTGTCTTTAGTTGTCCAAAGAAAAGTGGATAAACTCCTCCCAGTCACTGTCATTGTGAGCTTAAGTTGAAACAGTCTTCCTGGAAGGCAATCAGCAGATTATATTAACAGCACTGGAAATTTGGCAACTAATTCAATAAGGCCTGCTTTATGAATTCAATGAACATAAACAAATAGCTATATAAAAAGATTCATGAAAATAATGTTTACTTTAAGAGTACTTATGACAGAAAATCTACATTTTTATTGAACAGAATAATTGTTAAATAATTTATGATAAACCCTGCAAGAATTGCTATGTAGTCCCTAACTCCCTATGTATTAATTACCTGCTCTATCCTAGGTACTCCGCTAGGTAATAGCAATTAATTAATACAGAAAAGCCATTATGAAAGGTGGTATTTTAGTCAAGTGTAGAAGAGCCATATACTCTGTAAGCAACTAAACAAATAAACAAGACATTTTCAGAATACTAGAAGTACTATGAAGATAGTGTAATGGTAAGATTTAGATATGGTAGCTGGTAAGGGCTCGGGACCACTTTCATAAAGACTTTCAAATGTGGCTCTATTGACATTTAAAAACATGTTCTTTGTGAGTTATTGGTTTGTTTTAGGGATGCTGGAGACCTGTATAATACAGGATGTCAAGTAGCAACCTCTACTTACTAAAAGCACTAACCTCAGTCATGACAATAAAAAATGTTCCCAGCCATTGCCAGTGGCCTTGGGGTGGTCAGTATCTGCCCTGATTGAGAGTGACTACTACAGATTTAATTTTAAACAAAACTTCTCTGAGGAAGTGACATTTGAGTTGAGACCTAGTATGATGTTTTAATAATCTTGAGAATGCAGGGCTATTCTCATTATATAATGGTTACATAAAATAGTCAATAAAATCCTAGTATTTTTTTTTAATCTCTCTCTAGACAAATGTTATAGCATAACAGAAGAATGGAGCTAGAATAGGCTGCCTTGGTTAAAAATCCCAGCTCTATCTTTTACTAGTTATGTGATGCTGGCAAGTTTCTTTAAATTCCTGTGCTCCTGTATCCTCATCAATAAACTAGGAATGAAACTACTAGTACCTACCACACAGGGTTGCGGGAGTATTAAATGCATCAATTAATATATGCCAATTTCCTAGAAAAGTGATTGACAAATCTGAGAAGCAATATAATCTGTAACATATGTGTGATTATATGCATTTCATTATTATCCAGATCTAAGATATATTCCAACCTATGTTTGTGTATATGTGTGTATATGTATACATACATGCATATATAGAGAAAATATATTTACCAGACATTTCCAATACCTTTTTGTGAAACAAATATGAAAATCTAAGTTAATAGCAGAATTAGATATTTTATGTCCTTTGTATCTCTTTGTAATCTCCACGGTTTTACAGAAACAAATGCAAGTGTTACTTTCAAATCAAAATAAAAATCAATATGTATTTTGGAACAAAAGGGAATTTTTAGACTTTCATCAGGATTAACTAGCCTATCAAGAATGGGAAAGGACAAAGAAAAAAAGAATAGAGAAGGGATACTAATAGAAGATTGGCTCTAGAAAACCTGTCCCAGGGAAAATGAGTCAATTGGCACCTAAAAAACTGAGACACACCACATTCAATCTGTCAGTAAGTTCATGTGTCATTTGAAATTTACTTAATACTTAGTTTCCAGACTCTGTGCGAAGTGCAGAAGAATTAAAGAAAAATGGAGCATGGTCCTTGAGGAACTCCTAGCAGAAAGGGAAAGGAAAATACATGCACAATTAATCACACTAAACTGAAGTAAGGGTTATAATGAGGTTACTATCCCAGGCCTCTGGGGGCTCCCAAAGGGAACAATTAATTTCAATTGAGGGGGAGAATTGTAGGAAATTTCACCTAGGAGATGACACTTGCACTGGGCTTTGAGGGGTAAGTTTGGAAAATGCAGTCATTAGTTACCAAGTAGTACTGGTTTTGAGCCTACAGATAAAGTGCCTCATAATCAAATACCAGCAAGATCAATGAATCTGGACAGAGGAGAGTCAGAAGGGACAAAGGAGTTATACTTCAGAAAAGTATTTCCATCTCATTGTAGAGTGCCTGGTTTCATAAAACACTTTATGAATGCAGAGTTTGACTGTCATGGGAATTAGAAGACATAAGTTCAAGTACTAGCTTTGCCCCTTACCAGCTGGGTAAAATTTCACCACTAAAATCTCTGACCCTCCTTCATTTACATAATAGTGATAATAATACTTTGCAAACTCTTGTGAGGCACAAATGAGATAATGCAAGTAAGAGACTTTAAATGACATTCAAATTGTTGGAATGAATACACTGTGATGGTTTTAACATAGAGAATATTTTGAATAATTATAGTTTAATTTTTAACATTTATATTTAAACAATGACAGTAAAAATACCAACTGTATATGTAAAAGCAATTATGCATGAGTTTACAGCCTGATAGGCTTCCTTTATTTTTCCAGAGCCCTAAACCTATTACTAATCCAAGTGCATCAAGCTATAAAAATTGTTAGCAGATATTTTTCTGAGATAACATATAATCTTTATTTCTTGAGACACTTCATACAAATATTAAACTAAAGTTAACAGCATAGAGATGAAATGGAGACTCATAACGCAGACTGTTTTCATATCTGCAGAAGATTCAACCATCACTTAGAGTAGATTACTCCTTGTTACAGCTTATGATCTGGATAGGAAAGTATTCCACTTAGCCTATGTCCATGCACAGGTACAAGGTGCTATGGAAATCTGCAAATGTGGCTAATGATCTAGAAGAGGTAGGCAAAAAATCAAAACCCACTTTGAACCCAAAAGATGGAGTTTGCTTTGCAGGTATTGTGGAAGTCTGGCGAGGGGGTTGTGTTCCAGCACCATCTCTCAGTTCTTTCTGACTTTTAATCCCTTTCACCTTGAACACTCACTGCTATTATTTCTGGAGAAAGAATATTCTTTTGCTTTTTTTCTCATTTTGAAAAAAGGTTGACTAAGGCTGATTGAAAAGGATTAAAATGTCCTCTTGTCATGGTCCTTGATAAACATTCCATCTAATTTTTTTTTTTTGAGGCAGAGTTTTATTTGAAGTCGGCAGAAGGCAAACCAAAACAATGATATATAAAAATGATGTTTGAACTTGAAAGTCTTTAAAGGGCATCGTCTAATCAGAACTAGCATTTGAAAATGAAAGGAAAATATGTTTAATATATTTATCTCATTTATTCCTCTCCACCCACTCCCCCAAATAGGTTTAATTAAATCCAGATTTTTGTCTTGTCCAATCTAACTAATAGGATATATCAATGGACTATCCCATTAAATACTTATTTTCATTCTTTCAAAAAGGAAAGTCAAAAGAGATCTTCGCTTGACAAAAGTATCATACCCAGCTTCTGAAAAAGAAAATGCAATTTTTTTGACAATACAGCTTCTTTGAGTATCACTCACATTATGGCTTTATCAGTACTGAAGAATCCTTGCATTCTTAATTTTCTTATGTCTTTAGCTAGAGTATCAGTTCTCAAATTTTACTCTATAGAATAATAGTGATCTATCCATCTAGAAAACGTGATTCTAGCCCTTTTTAATAATTTTCAACATGACTGATCATGTTGAATACTTTCTTATACTTTGTTTATTGTGTTATTATCACCCTGTTGTGGAGAATACTGTCCATATATTCTAATAATAACAACAAAAAATTATGTCTGACATTTGTGTGAACTTTACGACTTGACATACAAAGAAAAAAGCTTTTTTTCCCCTTTATAGTGTCAACATCAATTAACTACTTCTACTAACCATGATTGTTTCTTAATGGTTTTGTAGCTTATGACTTAAAATGTCACCTATCTGCTTTGATTTTATTTCAATCTTTGATAATTACAATACTAAAGTCTAAGCTACAGCAAAGTTTAAATCCAAGAGAAAATATAATTCTCCATTATAATGGTCCACACACTTGAAAGATACACCCACTTTTAAATGTTTTGGTCTGGAATCAAAATTAAAATCACCCAGCCTTAAAGGTTTAGCTAATAATTTTCATGTAGACTTTTGGGGTTTACTCCTCCTAAGAAAAACTTAACAAGAAGCTACCCCAAAGGCAACTTTGCATACAATGGATAGGTAATTGAAAAACAAAAATGGAAAAAACAAGCAGATAACAATCAGTTATTAATATTTAGTGTGTGTTGCTTCCTACTAATGTGTAATAGTATCAGAAGAACATCGCTCAAAACATAACCTTGAGTATAGTGTGTAAGAGATCTTAGGGAGGGCTCTTACTACAGTTGACATCAACAACTATTGAATTCCTTGAGATCTGAGGGCATAGATGTTCAAACCTGAGTGCTAATTATGTAAATGAAAATATAGAGATGGATTTATGAGATATTTAGAAGGATGAATAAATAAAAACTGGTAATTGATTTCATGAAGAGATGTCATAAGTCAAAGACTAGTTTTAAGCCTACAGGACTGGAAAAATGACAATACAGTGAAGAGATTAAATTGTGAATTCATTAGAGATATTCAGAGTTATCCAGTTTGGGAAGAATTAAACTTAATAGAAAGATACATAGATTTGTGAGGATGTGGTTGATAGTTCAAATAAAATAGTTAGCAGCCATTTTAAAGAAGGAGACAGTAATTTGTGACAACTATGAGACCAAGAGACTCTCCTGAAATACTATTTGTTACTTTTCTATGATTTCCTAAGTACCTAGTACAGAATTGTGCATGCAGTTCTTGCTCAGTAAATTTGCCTAGTTGATTGCATAGAGATTTGTGTGTCAGCTTTACAAAGGAAATAATTAAGTTGTGACTATGGATGATACAAAGACAGAGGATAAAATACAGAGACAGAAACCAAGAAAAAGAGAATTTTGGGGAGGCATAGAAGAACTGGGATGCAGGTCAGTGGTGTGGGAGAAAGAGGAATCACCAGAGACGGAGTGGGGAGCAGAAGAGGCAGATTTACTGAAATATACTGCTGAGGGGAGCAGTGGACAAGACAGGAGAGGTCTGCTGTGTCCTGTGTGGGTTAGCTCCATGACTGGGGATTAAACCTAGGCATAGCTGTAATAGTGCTGAGGTTCAACCCCTAGGCCACCAGAGATTCCCCAAAAAACAGTCTTAAAGGACAAATATGGTGAAAAACTAGAGAAGGAGAAAGAATCTAATAGAGACAAGGCAGGTCAGACAAAGAATTAAACAAAAAGAGAGGGAGAGAAAGGGGATGGGAAACATAAATATAGAATTAAAGATTTAGGGAGAAATAGATTCTACTCATTCATAATTTGAATTTGTGTATATATAAAAACTCAAATAGAGAAACAGGTATGCAGCAATTACAAAGTCACATTTAGTGAGCAAAAATGAATATTATAAAATATTTCTTCAATAACTTAAAGTAAATAATAGTTCCTATAACATTGATTCATCCATAGCATGTGGCTATGCAGTAAATGTTAATTGAATTAAATTAATAACATTTGCTCAATGGTAATAAAAAATTAATTAACTATCTGTCTTTTGTTCCTTAAGTTTATGCCCATTAGTTCTACAATTACTTCTAGCCCAAACATGAATTTTCTTTATCACTGACTTTCAACATACATTTTAATTTTTTTATTAAGAAATAGTTGTTTCTAATTTTTGCCCTAATTTTGTTTTTTTTTCTGTTGAGAAAAAAATTATTTTCTCTAAGTTAATGTCAGGAACTATGTATAACATCCCAAATATAGTTTCACGAGTTCCTTATTTAATTCCAAAATAGTTTTCTCTGCAGAAGTTGTGATACCACTTTTTATATGTTTCTCCTTTTAGCTTATGCTACTTTATAGTACTTTGGGTACAATGTCAAATAACACCGCAAAAGAAGGAATCTGGGGAAATTATTGTTAGCATTCCATCTATAAAAGATGGAAGATGTCAGTAACATTCACTCAAAAACTGTGACTCACTTCAGATGTCAGAATTCTAGGTTGAACAGACTGGGTTCTGAAATGTGTGTATGTCAGATTTTCTAATGAGCAACAGATAGTTCCCACTGAGGAAGAAAAAAAAATAAAAATATAAACAGAGATATAGAATTAAAATAACTTTATGAATGGCAGTTTAACTTCTCCATAAAATTCTCTCAGTACAAGCCCTGTGTCTCCAAATGGTTGCTTAATGTAGCACACAACTTACATTCAAAATGCTATACTTAAAATTGTCACAAAATTAAAAGGAGAATCATATACCACTTGGCTGTATACCGTATTTCCCGCATGTTCCTACATTCCAGTAACCTCTATCCAACTTTTTTTTTGTTACTGAATTGCTTTGTGTAAAGGCAATTTAAATTACATGTGGCCTGACTACGTGTGATAATTAGAGCTGATTGTAAATTAATTCTGTAAGTAAATAGCTGCTTCAGTCTCTAAATTCATCAAGGTTTCATTATTTATCAGTGCTTTCTGAGCTGTTCTTTAATGTACAGTATAAAGCAGCTGTAACTGAACAGGCAGGATTTCCTGAGTGTGCAAGAAGGTGGTCTCGCATTGCCAGAAAAGCTCAGGGAAAGGTGCCTCTGTTAAGCTAAGCTATTTGCAAGGCTCAATTTTGGGGAGGTGACTCATCATGGGATTTAGGGTGAAGAGGGTTTTGCTGATGAGCAGTCTCAGTAGCAAGAAATTAGAGATAAAAGCTAAGACTAAATCAGAGAAACTATTGTATAATATAAAGTCAAGGATAAGAACAAGGTTTTTGGACTCCACCAAGTCTGGATTTAAATCCCAGTACTACCATTTACTAATGAAGACACCTTCAGCAACTTACCTAAATAAACTGCCTAAGCTTTGGTTACCCTCATTCATCTGTTAACTGGAAATGCCAATTTATACATTTCCCATCTGTTCAAAGAGGCTGACAATAACTACCTCCTAGGGACTTTGTGATGCTTAAGTTAAATAAAGTATTTTTTAAAAAATGCATGCAACTGTGTGTGTGTGTGTGTGTAAAGTATCAGTTTGGTTTTCAACCTTGGTGATTTTTCCCTCTAAGGAAATTTGGCAACCTCTATAGACATTTTTTGTTTGTTATGACTTAGGGTGATGGGTGATACTAGTATTCAGTGGCTAGAGAACAGAAATACTACTGAGCATCCTACAATCTTCCCAAAGACTGAAAAAAAAAAATTATTGTCCTCAAAATACAAAATACAAGCACAGCTCTAAGGCATAATATGAATGGACATTTGTTTGTGATATTAATGGAAGTTTTCATATCTACGTAAGACAAAGTTATTATTTTTGTCATCATCGTCTTATCATTCATTTGGTGACTACTGTATTGGAGAAGGTCTAGAGCTTCCCAATCTCTTGACCTAATTCAATCTATTCAGTTTTACATAAATTGTTAGTAACAATAAAAGTTTCCTACACCCCAATTTCTATCAGTTCCTTTTAGGGTCAAGCAAACCACAAACATGAGAATTAAAGTCAGTGGCATAAGAGAGGGGCAATAAACTTGTTGAAAGTCAAGGCTGTCTGGAGCCTCAGAAAGAAACAAAAATGATCTAGAAACGAGTATGTGCACCATGCTGTTCTCTCCTATGCCAGTTAAGAGCCTTTAGAGTGCAACCACAGTTGGTTTCTGAAAATGACTGAAGCACAGGTTAGAGGACTGTTCTCTCCTTTCCCCCTCTTTCCTGAGGCTCTGGTTCCCTAACTTCTCCGCAAGTCACAATCACCTAGAGAGTTTCAAGAGTCCGTGGGGATTGTGATTTAAACTCTTGTCTGAGCTTTAAAATATTTTTCATTTATTTCAACAATTCCCAAAGTGCTTCCATCAGCAATATGGGAACAACTAGTCTAGGAAATATGGCCAAGTAGAGAGTACCATCTGCCCCAAACTAAGAAGCAACTTTTGAAAGGACAATAAATATGGACCTAGAAAATTATTTTTTTGAACTGGGTTGCATAAATATGGTAAAATTAAACCAGGCAGCTAATTGTATTGCCTATTTCCATCACTCCATGAGCATTATTATATCAACCAGGCATTGGACTAGTAACAGTAATATATCTTCACCAGCTCCCAACAGTGACATTAAATTATAAGGCCTAGTCCTTCTTTAGGTCTTGAGAGATCCCTGAGAATCAGCCAGGCTGCAAGCTTCAGAATGTCTTCTGTTAACTCTTTTTTCAGCCTAGGACTCTGTTTAGTGGATGTGGATAAGGTATAAATTAACTACCCCTCTATCCATTCCAATGTTTCCTTCATATATTGCTCTTTTATATATGCAATATCATAACTTCAGCAGCTACTTCTTTGCTAACTTGCTTGATGTTTGTAAAAGCCAGGGAGGGTGCCCACCATAGTTGCCACTATTTCCCCTGCACTTCTATAACAGATGCTCAATCACTGTGTAGAAACTAGTAAATGAATCTAAAATACATGCAGCACATAATTCTTCTCAGCCACCTCTATGCTTTTCCAAGTCAGAATCTCAGTCAAGGACCATGTGAAAAGTTGCTGGACAAACATAACAATTGTGTTTGGAGAGTATATGGAAATAAAATATGTTCCCAAGAAGTACACACCTTAGACTATTAGATGATCACCTGAACAGGGACAAAAACAACACCAAGGCGGAGAGAAGGGTAACAATTCAGAGTCTGAGCATACAAGTAATAACAAACTACAGATTGTTCAGCTATACCCACTGAAGTTTGTAGAATCAGAGTAAAATGACTTGATCATTCACATCAATTACTAAGTAGTATTGCCCAACATTTTAGATGCTTTTACTGACTCTCAGGTTATTAAAACACTCACTACGCACCTTCCTGGTAGTTCAGGGGTTAATTGTCAGTGCTATCAAGCTACTGCCAGCCACTGCAACATGAGTTCCATTCCTGGTCAGGGAGCTAACCCACATGGCACAGCAGACCTCTCCTGTCTCACCCTCTGCTCCCCTCAGTAGTGTGTTTCAGTAGACCATCTGTTCTGTTCTGCACTCCATCTCTCTCTCTCACACCCCCACACCTCTGTCTTGCACCCCAGTTCTTGTATATAAAAAATAAAAAATAGATCTTTAAAACACCACTATCAGAGTAAGCTGACAATATACTATAAATTTCATTAACCTAAGTGAATGAATTTGTTGATGTTTGTCACTCATCACTTAAAAAAAAATAGTAAAACTAAGTGTTACAAATTACTCTGGTGAAAGTTATAATGGGTATAAAATTTTATAACTATTGTACTCTTATTCTAAGTTATATTGTTACACAAAGTAATCATGATCAATAATGTTTTATTCTTTTTAAATAAGACTTATAAAAATAAGTAATCATGCTCAATAATGTTTTGTTCTTTTAAATAAGTCTTATAAAATATAGAATGTGAAAATTTCTGCAAATATTCATTCTGAGACCACCAGGTCATGTGAAATATAGTGGATTTGTGTGTGTGTTTTCTTTTTTCATCTAGATACGCAACTCACAAATGAAAAGCATGCAGACGAGAAACCCATTAATGCTATCGTTATAAATTCAGTATCTGAATTCAATATCACAGATGGACCAGCCAAGGAAACCCCCAGTGAGAAAAAACTGTCAGAATCCAGCACATCACTGTCCTCCCTTGAAGAATGCCAAACGAAATTTTCCTATCTCCAAACTGATACTTCAGTTCATCAGAGAGACACTGATGGTATGTTTCTCAAACTCAACCCATCTCTAAATAAAACTCCCCACCCCAGCCTCTGTAAAATCATCACATATGCTGTTAGAAAAAAAGTCTATGAATATTAAACAGGAAGACTTCAATTTGAAAACCTTGGTGAATGACACATGTCAAGGTCACTTTACAATTATGAGGTGCTTGGCAGATTGTTTGTTCTCAAAGTTGGGTGTAGGAAGCAGTGCTTTAAATAGCTAGGGTCAGATGCAATCATTTTTGTAATGGTGTGGGGAAGTCAATAAAAAATGTCAAACTTCTTTCTGTTCCCAGGTTTGGGACTGTCAGTCCATGACTGTGGGCCAGAAGAGAAGAAGGCAGAGTAGACATTATTGAAATGTTGGGGATGTAAATAGACTGTGTAACATACCCAAATGCTTACTTACATCAGCAAGTTGTACAAAATGGGCTGATTCCTTGAGTGGCATCACTTCCTAGGCATTCTGGTCCCTGAAAATCAGTGTCAACCCATCCATGGGCATGAAGGCACCTTCCATTTGCAAAGTCAATTTCAAGTTCATTTGTTTCTAAATGATCAGCATAGTCAAGTCTAAAGTCATGGACTTTACATCAAACACCTGAGGAATTTTATTTAGGTTAACTTTACTGTGGCATTTATAGGGGACTTTAAGGGCATCAAGAACTTTGTAGATTTCAAAATCTATAATTGCAACTTAAAAAAATGGCTTATAGTTCCTCAAAGGAAAATGTAACAGAATATAATCTCTAGTTCATACTTAAATTCATACTTTCTGAAAATAAGGGGAAAATTAAACAAACTTTGTATGACAGGAACTTTGGCATCATAAATATCAACATGGAGTTCAGCTCTTGTCTTTGAAATGATTAAATGCATAAAACTGGAAAAGCTCTTACCATCTATGAATATCAAACTTTTAGTTGCATAGTTGAGCTAATGACACACCATAGGTGTGTTGAAGTTCAAATAAAATAACTTATATAAAACACTCAATACAGAACCTGCTATATAATAGATATTCAAGCTTTGCTTTTATTATGATAATATTTTAGAAATGGGAGAGGAGATTTCTAAAACATATGTATGTATATATTAAATTTGTGTATATATACATACATATACATATCTATGAATATATATTTATATTTATAATACAAATGTCATGGTGAGTACCGTGGCAAGGTGAAGAACACAATCTCTTCTCAGTTCTAGCTAATTGTTGCCAAAAGGAAATATAGGCCCAGAGTTAAGAGATCTGGAATGTTACAAGAAATCTTCAAATTTTCGTGTTGGCAATAGTTTGATTTTTTTCTTTTTTTTGAAGCCTCAAATACTCCCAGTAGCACGCAGCTTTGGGCCAACTTTGTCCTGTAGATTGCCAGGATATAACCTCGAATGTAGGATGATGCCCAACTTTCTGACTTTGTAGAAATTTGATGCCAGTTAGAAAACAGGCAACACAGGAGAGTTCTCAGCAAAAGCATTTGGACACTAAAACAACTTATCAGATTGTATTAGAGATCTATGGATACTCCTTGTAATGATTCCCAGTAATCCCAGAATTAGAACTTCACTGCCCATGTCCACACTGTATACTGCTGCTACAGAAACACAGATTTGTCCTATTAGGGGTCCCGGGAAACTGAGCAGTGCCATTGCAGCTAGTATAATGCCTAAGCCCTGGATTCTCATGCAAGGGCCAAAATGACTATTCCATTAAATGGCAAGTGACACTGAGGAGCCTCATGCAGGAAAAGAACCGATTACTCTCTCTTCAAAAGAGCAAAGGAGATTCTTGTGGACTGTTGAATTAGATTGCTTTCTTAAGGTCTGCCTGAACTGAGGCCAGCGTGACCCAGGAAATTCACTTTTAAGTAGACAACAGAAGTAATAGCCTATTCTTCCTTTCCCACGTTGTGAAAAATTCCCCCAACTAGGTAAGAAATTTTTGGTACCTGGATAAAAGAGAGACTAAAACATTCAGACTAAGGCCCATAGATAGAGATAAGAAACCCTCATTATCCTAAAGAGCAAACATCAAGGAAATCAAGAGTTAAGTCAGACTGACTTCACTTTAGAGAATTTTTGATAGTAATTAATTTAAGGATGCAGAAATTGAGAACTGGGGTCATTGTTCATACTGAGATAAATACAGAAATATCTTTCAGGAACAGCAGGGGAAACAGAAGGGAAAAGAGAAGATTGCATCCACTTTCATGTAGTTTGTGGTTAATTTATTTTCAAATGTATAAATGAGTGCATAGGAATGGATGCTTAATTGCTAATATCTATTATTTATATACATTGCCCCACTTAAAACAGGACAGAAAAGCCTCACACATGCAGATTTTGTAAAATGTGTTACATCCATTAGCACAGTTCATGGTGTGTGCTCTGATGGGAATTTAAAAGCATCTTTACTGCACATCACACACTATGTGCTGCAACATTACTTTATTTTTAAATTGTGGATCATCCTGTGTGGTCCCTTTCCCAAATAAAATGGAAAAAGTCCAGAGCACTATCCATGGCTCTGCTTGTTTCTATGTTCTGATTGCAAAAGCATCCCTGTGGTTAATAAAATAAGGAATACACATGATATTAGAAAACAGACTCCTTATAAAGAATCCTGAGAATAGACCTAATTGATATATAATTTTGAATTTCAGATGTCTCATCCAGGTGGAAAAGGAAAATCATAAATAGAAGATACCTCAAAAGAATAGTCTTAATTACACCATGGACTACTGAATAAAATGATTACATTTTCTACACTGTAAATTTTATACAATTAAATGTAGTAGTGTCACCTTATAAAATGTTTCAATTTTATAATTATTTCAGTTCATTTGCTCAGAAAAAAACATAAGCACAAATTTACTAAGTATCACCCAAATCGAGTCATTCTAGTTCTAAAGAACTGACTGGAATGTTAGTTGTGCTTGTCTGAACTTAAATAGATCTTGACATATTTAAGTAGCTATTAAAATTGGTAACATCAGGGATGATACCCCAGCTAGAGGAAGACATTCACTCACACTTTACTTATTCCCATTCTACACCAGACTTAAAAAAAAAAAAAAAAAAAACCCTCAGTGCTGAGGGAACAGGAGCAATACTTTATACTTTTTAACCAAAAAACTTTTAGCAATCCATTGGATCTCATTACTATGCTGAATTTTCTCTGGATGACACATGAAACACTAACATTAGAATATTGATTTGGAGGCAGGCTTATTTTAACCTTTTTCCCTTACCTTGTTTTTGGGGAATGAAAGGGTTGTTTATCTGGGTCATTTCTGGAAGAACCATACTCTTGCTACTTGAGAAAATGATTCCCAAATTAGCAGGGGTTCTGTTTCCAGAATTGAGGAACGCTATAGAAAATACAGTGAGTAGCTGCCTCCTGTCCCTTTTCCTCCTTGTCCCATGTACCATGGTGGCAAGGATGCAAGCTAGGAGGAGAGTGTGGTCCTGTGACTGGGAGGCTAACCTCAGCTACATTTTGGTAACTCCTTTGCATTGTTGCCTTTTCTACTGTAATTAAACCTGATTCTTTCTAATGAGGCAGATTCTCCCTCTAATTAGCCAATCCCAGTTGTACAAGTGGCACCTCTGGAGCCACATTAATCATTCAGTGTCATTAGGGTATCACTTAGCACATTACAGCCTGGATGTCTTAAAGATACCCTAGAGGTATAAAAAGAAAATAAAACATCCCTAAGGGGAGTTTTGTCCAGGTGCTTCTTGCTCAAAACCAAATACCACTTTGGGCTGTGTAGCCTGCAGGTCTGTATTTAACACAAGTCTTTAATACAGGTTTAAGATGGCAAAAAGTGGGAAACAAGATGGAAAAAACTTCTGGAATGGAACCTATACGGAGATGCCATGTTGTTCGATAAAGGATATCTAGTGTCCGGGTTAACATGTTACAAAGGTAATAGAAGAGGTGAAAAACCAAGGAAGGGTACAGTGAGGCCACCCAGAAATTTGCAACAACAGGAAGACCCTGCCTCCTCTCTCCTTGGTCCCTTCAGGTCACTAATAAATCACTAATCCTGGCCTTAGCTCACAGGCCACACGTAACTGTTACTAGAAAGATCACTAGTACTAGTATGTGGCATCAAGAAGAGCCACAGAGAGAAATGTTTTAGATAATACCAAGGAGAAGAAACAATCTGTGCTAAGACAGCTCCTAAAACAGAAAGAAGGGACAAGAAACGTCCTAGGTTCTGTCTTCCTCCCTTCCATTCGCCATCACTGCACCCGATGACTACAGCAGGTCAGAAGCCATGAACAGAAGTGAGAACATAGACTTTGCCAGACTTGGGACTACAGAGCTGAGCAGAATAAGAACAGGGAGTGCAGGGGCAAGTGAGCTACCAGTAAGCCTGCAGAGTCTGGCACCAGCCGGATGGTGGCAGAGCCAGTGTTCTGACAGGCCAGCTCCAAACTTAGAGCCATGGAGGAGATGGTTGGGTTCAAAAGTCAGTTCAACCAAGTCCAAAATTAGTTTCCTAAACTTTCTGAAGCTACTTCTTCATCTCAAAAGCCAGAATGGTAAGAAAACTCAACTCAGGTTTTTTTGAGACTTATGTGTGTTGCGTATAAAGTGTAGAGGAGTGTAAATTTGCTTTCTGTGAAACAGTTGACATACATGACACAGGGAAAGAGAGCATGAACTTCAGATCCAGAAAAACCAAGATTTGGATCCCTGCTCCACTACCTCAGAGTTAAAGGATATAAGACAGTCAGTGATAACCTCCAAGACAAAATTCTTTCATTTAAAAAATGGGATTCTTATACTCATCAGTAACAAATGTTCATGTATTCACTCATTCAGCAAGACTACAGGTTTCTTTTAATTTAGGTTCTATCAGAAGGTGAAAATAATTACCAATCAAAAATTCAACAAACAAAAAGAAAACAATGAAGCAGGAAACTATGTGTTTCAGCAAGGATGTGACTTATAGTGAACATGGTTTAAGCTAAAGACCTAAAGGTTGAGAAGGATTTAGAAACAATTACTAGAGGAATGTGAGCAGGTATAGCAGGTGTGAGGGCCTTGAGCTAGGTGCATTATGGGAACTGAAATTTAGTCACTGTGGATGGAAAACACTGAGTAAGAAAAGTTTGCTGGAAGGTGGAGAAATAGGCAGAAACCCCATCACACAGAGGCTATGGGTGAGGCAGGACTTAAAAAGAGAAGGTGATTTATTTTTTAATATCATGAGTTGATAAATTTGGGGTGGGCTCATGTGGAAGCAGTGTGCTAGAAAGGAAGCTATTGTTATTCACTTGATGATGTTTAATGGTTGCTAGAACTAAGGTGTTAGCGCTGTTGGATAGAGGCTTGTGGATTGCCAATAAGAATTTAAGATAGACTCTGCAGGACTCAGCAACGAATTTAATTGGAGGGTCTGATGAGGAAAAGGAAAATTTCAAGAAAGCATCTTAGTTTCCTGATACATACACCTGAGTTTGCAGGAGTCATTCGAAAGGGAAGACTGGACGAGTGACAAGTTTGTGGAATGAGAATTAGGGAGACCTATAATGTGATTGGCCTAGGGAAGTTTCACGTCATCCATAAGTGTGAGATATGTTGAAAACACTGCATAAAGGGATGTGAAGTAGCAGTTGGATGTCTGGTATGCTCCTTTAGATGGGCCAAGGAAAGGTGTGCTAATCACGGAAAATGACTTTGAATACTGTGTTTGTGAAACATTAAAGTCCCAAGAAATCATTCAGATAAAGGAAAATATATTCTTTCAGGAAACTGAGAAGTTAAATCCTACTCAAATGGTTTCAGCTTTCCCCCTGAACTCCTTACTTTTGTGCAAACCAAAACTGACCATATGCAAAACAGCCTTGCCTGCTCCTTAGCATTGTCATTTAGGAAAAGTGTGGAACATATTTGAAAGTTTAGAAAAATCTGTTTTCAATTCATTAAATGTTACCATGTTATTTTATTGTATTATTTTTTTTTTTGAGCAAGAAGCTTTGCCTTTTATAACCAAATAAAAAGGATGGACTAAGAAACAGAAGAAAATAACCTCTATTCTCAAGTGTAAAATAGAGAGGTAGAAGGGAATGAATGCCAATTTGGCCAAAGGATTAAGCTAAAACATTTTTTAAAAATAAAATCTACAGTATACATCAGAAGCTGAGACCTTCAGAGTCTGCCAACTGGAGGAGATATTGGCAAGAGAAATTGAACCAAAAGGTTTTATGCCCTCAGGACAATTAAGACCACTTTATAAACAGGTTATTCTTACTCCAAAAGCAACACCCATTTCTAAGCTCACAAGTCACCCTATGCCCAACCTGACTTACCTGCAAACTGAACTTTCAACCTTGCTCCTCCAAAGGATAGCATCTTTTGTTAATATGTTCATACCCTGGGTAAGTATCTTGAGCCTCTAGCCTGGGGTTCCTGGAGCATACACTTGGAATATTTTCCACTGAAAACTTCTTCTTTGCCAGGGACTGTTGTAGTAGCATCTTGGCTATGGTAAAACTTGAGGTTTTATGTCCCAGTCTTTGATCCCCAAGTGCCCCCAAAGCATACACAAAATAGAGTGTATGTGCTACACTAACTTATTCCTGAATTTCTGTGGTTGGTTTATGGTGACTGCTGATATAGGATGAGTTGGCAATGTGCTAAAAACTGGCTATAAGTGAAAAAAAATACAGCCAGTCTGGCAAAGAAGCGAGTAGGTACAGCATAGTGGGTTTCTGGAATATGCTGCCTACACTATAAATATTGAGCAGTGGCCAGAGCACCTGCATAATATGTGGCAATTATAGTAGTCACTAAGGTCAGGGTTATGGTTCTCCACCAGTGTCTTATTTTAGCAGAGAAGAAAAAAGGGTAAGGGGCAGGATGGAGGGAAGGAGAGACAGAAAGGAAGGTTTTTTGTTTTGTTTTGTTTTTTAAGGTATGTTTAGGTCTCACTTTAAATGTTTGCATAGCGTGTTCTTGGCATCCTGAAACCCTCTTTCATGGGGGGGAGGGGGTGGTGGTGGTGGTGGTGGTGGTGGTGTGTGTGTGTGTGTGTCCTTGTCCTGCAAGCATCCCAGATCAGGTAGGCTTATCATCGGTTCAAGCAGTTGCCTTGTTGTCTTAGCTGTTCTCATGACTTCTCTACTGTACTCCACTATGTTCTGCCATACTCCACCATCGAGTCACCTTTTCTGCGACTTCTGCCACTTCTGCTACTTACTGATGCTGGTATCCCCATGACACTGCCCTTATATGCCCAGTGTCTCAGCCTAGGTGAGCCTACCTACACATGCCCACACCCTACTCCAGGTGCCTGCCATTAGGCACGTGTGCAGGACCACAAGGATCTATCACTGATGCTAATGGCAGGAGGGCAGGAAAAACCTGATAATTTGCATTTGCCCTCTTCCTCATAATAAGCAATTCGGGGACACCAGCATTCAACTCAGTTTTGACACTATCTACCCAGAAATATCATCAGAATCTGTTACAGGGCAGGTGAGGAATACCCCAAGCCCCCAAAACTGCCTGCTCTAAATAGGTTCTGCCATCTACTGCATCAAGATGAAACATACTCTAGTGCTTCAGACCTTTCATGGAAAGGAACTTTAATACAATTGGTATGCAATTCAGAGAAAGGAAATAATACAGTTTACAAATCAAGCACCCCAAATCACTCATCCTTTTGTGGGTGAATGCCCAGCCAAACACGGTTGGCCCAGAAATCTGCCACAAGTCTAAGGCACCTTCTAATGGGGACCCATAGGAATAGGCAGAAATGACCAGACAGATCTGAAAGGAAAAGAGTAAAATAAAGATAAAAGCTGTCATTGTTAACCTCCCATGGGTCTTCCACCCACATCTGTTTCAACCAGTCCAAGACCAAGAAGCAAGTGCATCCCTCTGCTCCCTGTGTCTCTTCCAGATCTCCTTCTGGCTCTCTATGCTTATCTCCCTTCCCCAGTCTTCCCACCAGGTTCTTCTCCTCTATGCTCAGCTCTACCCTTCCTTGGGTGAGTCAGGAAAACTGGAACCTCCCCTTTTCCTGAGGACCACCCTGTTAGAATTCCACAAGACAAACTTCAGTCTTGTAAGACTTAAACCCCGGAATTCAGATGTAGGGCCTTAGCCCAAGGCAAATCCCACAGGGTTACCTGGGCTTTTGACCTATCACCTATAGACAGGAGTTTCCCTTAACCCCCTCCTCAACCTTCAGGTACCCTTCTCAATTCCAGATCATCTGTGCTTCTGACCCACTGGCTATAAGTCAGAGGTTCCCAGGACACCCACCATAGGTTCAAGTAATTTGCAAGAATGGCACACAAAACTCAGGAAACCCATTTATGCACTAGATCAAGGATACCAAACAATACAGATGAACTGCTGAATGGAAGGGATCCATCTGGTGAGTATGGAGAAAGGCATGGAGCTTCAAGCATGCCATGCTCCCCACTCTTCACTCCTCTGGAAACTCTCTAAAGCGCCCTCCTCTAGGTCTTCTATAGAGGTTTCATTACACAGACCTGATGGATTAAATCACTGGCCTTAGCAATTGAACTCAACCACCAGTTCCCCTCTTCCCCTCCCTAGGGACAGACGGTGGGGGTGGGACTAGATGGTCCACCCTCCTTTCAGTTGGTTTCCCTAGTAACCAACCCCCAGCCTCAGGTGTTTTCCAAAAGCTGCCTTCATTAACATCACAAGACACTTTTAATGCTCTCAACAGTTAGGAAATTGTGAGACTTTGGAAGAGCTATCAGACTGGAACTACAGATGAAGACCAAATATGTTTGGGAAATAATCTTGTGGTCATGTGAATATTTCTTATAAATCACAGTATTGCATATTATGAAGATTACATATAATAAACCCATATTAAAATGGCTTTAAGATATTTGTTCCTTTTAGAGCAAATTTCTCTTAAAGATTAGTAAGTATATGAACAAAAAAAGAAAAATATTATTCTGGAAAACATTGTTATAAGTAAATGAATGGGGCTCTAAGAACACTTAAACCCTTGCATATAATTTGAAGAGTAAACTCTCCTGTAGGATTGTACAGTTCTCCATCAACTGTAGTTTAAAAGACAAAAGTTACTAACTTTCTTTTTGTGAAAAAAATAAGCCTTTACAAAAGTTGAATTTTAATTGACTGATAAGTCATTCAATAGTAGGAAATCTCCAATCATGTTAGACTGTCACTTTCAACCATCAACAACCATCTTCAGGATACTGATTTTAATTAATGAAATAATATGTTAAATGCATATATACCTACACTTTTCCAACTCCCTTGTTTTTGAAACACTAAGTTTCAAAAAATAGGAAGTTACAATTTTTAACAAGAGAACTGCTACATCTTCTAACTAGTTCCCTTTACAGAAACAAAAAAGTATAATAATCTATAGGCTATCACAGCTGTTTGGCTAGAATTACCAATTACTTTCAATACCTTAGAGATACTTTTCAGATTTTTTACAAGTCTGCATAGTAAAATTTTAAACCCATTTTCTTAAAAAGGATTGATAAGACTTATATTCTTTTAAGCATATGACATATTTCATTTAATTTGAATATAAAACGAAGGCTTAAAAAATAAAATAAAGGCTTACTGTAACTGGAAAAGGAGACATAGATAAAAAATACAACAAAAAAGGTATAATTATTTGAAAATGATTTCTTTTATGTTTTGAAATGCTTTTAGCTTGCAATTGATTATGGGTGTGGCAGATTTATGGGAATTCACATCAAACAAATACCAAAGTCTTGTGACAAGAAACCAGAATTTATATAGCCTTTCCCCTTTGTCCCCTACTCTAATTGTGCCTGAAAACTGCCTGCACTTGGGGAGAACATGCTATTCCTCAAACAGCTGTAAGGCTTCCGGATAGGTAGCTAATTGTGTGACTTCCCAGCACCTCTGCAGGCAAAGTAAATAAAGGAGTTTAGAGATGTGACAGCACTTTCAGTAACCAGATTAAGGGGAGTCAATAGGAAATGCTCAGGAAGTTAATAAAGCAATTACTTAAGTAGAGTGGGGACTAGCATGAGGAGGGGAAGCTTGAAAGAAACACACTGCACAGTACTCTCAGTATGGATAACTAATTAAGAGTTGCCTGTAAAGTTATCAAGCACCACTGTGCATGCCTACCTTTGATAATGCCCCCATATGTGTTACTGTTTATTCTCTTTCCTCTTCTTTAAACAGATGAGTGTGCCTCCCTTATCCTCACCTGTCTGTTTTGCCAATTTTGGGATTGTCTCCTGATGCTCCCTGACATATGTGAAACGGTATGCACCAATGTGTGCTGCCCCTCTTACAGATACCACCACACTGCAGATGAAGGCCACTCCCGCAATGACTGCAATTGCAACTGTGACATGGACTGCAGCCTATTTGAATCTTGCCACGAGACCAGCGAGTGTCTGGAGCTGGCCATGGAGATTTCAGAAATCTGTTATCGCTAGCGTAAGGAAGCCGTCACGTTCCTGGAGAAACTTTGGTCCCACAGGAATATCCTATTATAATAAGAGTGTGATTTCTGTGTGCTGAAATGTAAGGACTGCACATTTCTTGGATGCCATAGATCACTTTTTTCTGCACCTGTTTGGAAAAGCTAAGTAATATCAACTCCGTTGTCTTATTCCAAATTTCACCACCGCATGACTCGCTGCAATTATGATCTTGATCACATACCTTAATGCTCTAGGTACAGGATGTTTCTTGACTATAAACTAGCATGTGAAACCACTCTATTACTGCACTCATGGTTTGCATCATGGATTCAACTTCATTCACAAATTCAGGACAAATTAGTGCATTCTTTTAGAAATGACATATATTAGCTCATCTTTTCAATGGACTCATGCATAAACATTATGCATTGTTGGTTATTATTAATAATGTATTGTATAACATCACTTTGTAATTAAAAATTTATTTATACAGTCTCTTAAAATTCACTTATATGTACAGTTTATGTAGGAAAGGGAATTAAATGAATTAGAGACCATGTTCCTGTAATTACAACAGATGTCTCTAAGATATCTCCAGTGAATTTTGAATATGAGGTACTTTGAGAGAGTACTGTAATTCTAGATCATATTATTATATGTCTATGACTATGTCACAACAGGTTATGCATATTCTTAATTTGTTATAGTAAGGCCTTTCCTTATTCTAATAAGCACAAATGGGAATTGTGTGCAAATTTCAAGAAAATGAGCCCAGATAATCAATTCTTCATTTTCTAGATTTTTGTTTGTCAAGAAGAATAAGTAACAGGATATAAAAGAGACTCCATTCATGTTACTAAACTATCATTTGTATAGGCACTGTAAAAAAATGCATATGCAGGTAGTTATCTGATACCAAGCACCACTGTGCTTGATGCATAGTAAAATTTTAAACCCATTTTCTTAAAAAGGATTGATAAGATTTATATTCTTTTAAGCATGACATATTTCATTTAATTATGATGATGACTTCCTTACACTTACAAAAAGAAAGGTGTATTATAAAATAAAAAGTGATTTTCTTTTTATTTTTTTATTAAAATATTTAAAAATTTACATATACTTGCCATCAATTGTAATCCCCATGTATTCCCCATCACCATCTCACCAGTGTACCATCACCTCAGTCCCTAGTGCTCCCATCTTCCCTCAACCCTCCCCCTCCCCTCCCCACCAGGTGTCCCCAGTCTGTCCTTGTCTCCTCAGTAAAAAGTGATTTTCAACTCAAATTTAAACAATTTTGGGGGAAAATCTTCAATAGATTGAAACTATTTTGAATCATCTCTATTTTCTATTGGCATACCATTGCTCACTAATGTACGATTACCTATTCCCGAGGGGATATATATATATATATATATATATATATATTCATTGAATGTAAAGAAGCATAACTTAACTAAACAAAAAACATAAAAGTGAAACAGGGAGTTGAAGGAAATGTTTCATTTTTTGAAGGAAATCTGGGCCAAGAACCACAAATTCCAGAATATCTGCTTTTGTCTAATTAATTTCAGGTAAAAGCAACACTTGTTCTGTTTCTGAGGTAGACTAGCACATTTTCTACTGTGCAATAAATTCCTCCCAACATTGGAAACTACTCATCTTTAAAAAATAGTTCTAAGCTTCCTCTAAATAGGTATTTAACTGTTCTGCTCCTGCCTAACAGAGTGCTGCAGCCACGTGAATCAGAATCAGCCTCATTGCTATTTGATGCGCATGCAATTCACAAACCATAGAGCATGCAAGTGCCCCGCAATCCTTATCAAACACTTCCGTCTCTTTGCTGTGCGGCAACTCAGAGACAACTCTATCCTCTGTGCATAGAACTTGAAGGGAAAAGTAGATTTTTATAACAGGAAGGGAACAAGCGCTGTTTTTATCCAATTATCTCGTAAGAAGATGGAGGCCCCAAGACTTGTCTTATCCAAGCCATGAAGTGAGTTAGTGCTGGATTCAGGAACTCTAAATGGTGGTCTGACTGTCTAGTTAGACTACACTCTTCTTCATGGTTTTGTACCTAATCCAACAAGTACATAATAATACAGCTGTTTCAAATATTTAAATATTAAAATTCTACCAGACTGGCTCATTAATAGTTGTCTTGAACTTCTTTAGTGCTTTCTCCTTTTCTCACAGACATGTTAGGCCTTCTACAGGCACCCACCCACCTTCTGCTAGTCCAGTCACTAAATACCTGTGCATGCAGGGGTTCTCTGTGGACGTGTCCAGGTAACATGGTACATGGTATCACTAAGGATGCCATATAAGTATAAAATATTTTTATCAGCATCTTTCTAGTCTACATATCATCAACTGATGCAAAGAATGTGTATTTTCAAATATGAGTTGACTGTCAATTAGAGACATAAAAATTAGCAGGTCTTATTTCATAATTAGTAAGAATGTTAGAAGATCTTTCTGTGGCCTCACTTTCCATAGATTGTTATCTTGTTCCTCACTTTCAGAATTCACCATGCTATAACAGAAGAGTTGGTTTTACAAAGTGTGAAATTTCTTTTCTTTATAACCAGTAATAAAATATCATCCTTTTTGCAAACATGAATGGCTCTTTTGATTGGATTCTTACACAATAAAACATATGCAACTTGGAAAATGCAATTGCAGCAGTAAGACAGATGAAAACGAAATGTGGTTATTGATTAAATACAAATATCAGAAACTGAAAAGGCTTACTATTTTCTGCTATCGTGAGGGCCTATGATTACAAATAATGATAATGTTATTCTTTAAGGTGGGCTTGTTAGGAAATAGAGTATTGTGATTTAAGGAAGCACACCAGATAAATGAGACTTGAGAATATACAACATTTATAGACAATAAGAACAGAAATTTTCCCGCAGTAATATAACCAGATAGTTACATTGTGTGGCTTTGCTCAATGGATTTCTATAAAACCATGCTCCTGTAAAAACCTACAAAATATGGAAAGCAATGAACAAATGAAGTTACATTTAACATGCTAATGAAATTTTCCCACTACATAAGCTGATAGGCCTACAAAATTAATTATCAATGGTGGACAATCAAAGTTAATAAAGCAAAAGTCACTTCAGTTTTTTTCCAATGGAGTAAGCAAACATATTCAGGCAGGAAAACCTTACAATGGAAACATCACATAAAGACATAGCAGCATTTTTTCAAATGTATGAAGGAAAGAATTCATTATTCAGTGGCTCCATATTTCTCCCTACACAAAATGGAGCAAAAGAATATGTAGATATAAGGAAGGTGGTTTGACTATAAGAGATTTGTCCATCAATTGCTAAGTTTACCCAAGTTATACAAACTGATGATCTCTGATAAGATATAAATAGCATATATTTCTTACTTTTGTTTTTGCTTTTATTCTTCTTCAAAGACTTTTTTTAATGAAGCACCGTTGCTTTAAAGCCTTGTAATATTTGACAGTACAGAATTTCTTTCCTCAGGTGTGATCAGTCTCCCACAGCCAAAGAACCCAATGTCTTCTGCCACAGTCCCTTTGCTCTTACAGCCCCCCTGTTGACTCTCCAACCCAATCTCTTACCTCTTCCTCCACTCCCCTCCTTCCTTCGATGCCTCAGATATATAATCAGTTTTCAAGAGTTGGCTTCAATGTTTGTCTGACCCTTTGTTTGATTTCTCTGTATTTCACATATAAGTGGTTTTGAAAATTTCTGAGTTAAACAGTTGCCATTCATAGCCTTATACAAGCTATATAGAAAAGGAAAAATAAATATGATTTTTGGTGATTATAATCAACTTGGGATGAAATTATATTAGTGGACTCATCAAACAGACATAGAGCATGACATTACTGACATTGCTCAAAATGCAGGAAAATAATGAAGAATAGAAGGTGGGGCAGGACCTGCCTCATTATTTGGATAAAAATGTCACCTTCTGGTCTACCATCTTGATTTATTTTACAATTCTATTTGCCACTATCTCTACAGCAGTGGTTCTCAATTAGGAGGTGATCCCCCACCTCCAAGGGACATTTGGCAATGTCTAGAGATATACTGGATAGTCACAATGGAAAGGGAATGGTGCTGCAGCATCTAGAAAATTGAGGCCAGAGTTGCTTCTAGATATCCTACAGCACACAGGACAATCTCCCACAACAAAGCAGTATCTAGTCCCAAATGTCAATAGTGTCAAGGTTGCAAAACTGACTCACTCAGAAACTTTATCTCAAAGCATCATTACCAAATTAACCTTAAAAAACTGTTGGAAATAGTGTTGCAGACAAAACACAGGATGCCCAGTTAACTGTGAATTTCAGATAAACAACAAATAACATTTTAGTACTGGCATGTTCCAAATATTGTGTGTGACATATTTATACTTCAAAAATGATTCCCTACTTATCTGAAATTCAAATTTAGCTGGGTGTCCTATATTTCTGTTTGCTAAATCTAGCAGCCCTAGTTCAAAAGACTCCATGTTTTGAGACAGGATCTATGGAAGTGATGATTTCTCAGCCCCCCTCCCTGCCTTTGAGAGGAAGAACTGTTTATCTCATGATGAAAGGCCAAGACATTCTTTGGGCTACATTGGGATAAAGCAGAGACTGCTCTAAAGGGAGACACTCATTTGCCGTTTTGCCCCAGATTTACCCATAATCCACTACCTTAGGCTAAGCTGCCCACCCATATCTGTTTTCTCTGCTTTATTTCTTGATTGGCAACTAAAGAAGGTACTTCAGCCCAAAGACAATCTTGATTCAATATGTAGAAAGCAGAAGGCTTTACTAAAGAATTGATATCTCAACTGCATTTCTTTCTGGCCAGAAAACCTGTTTAGAAAGATACTCACATAGATATAATAGGTATTTTCTCCGATCTAGGTATTTTTTCTTTTCATATAGCTTCATTAAAACTCTATGGGCTGAAGAGGTGAGTGGCAGGGTACTAGTATGCATTTCTTGGATCTAGCTTATGATATGATTTGCTAACACTCAGACTTCACCAAGCACTCTTAACATATGGTTAGGAGTGAACCAGAGAGTCTGACATGTTCCCTTTACTATTATTATTCTCATTTATTTTACAGATGAGAAAAATATCAAATATAAAATATTCAAATAAGTGCTTTAAAAGCATTATCACAATTCACTTAAACAATCCTATGAAATAGGCTCTAGTATTATCTTCATTTTCTATGCACAAGAGACTTAAAGAAATTAAATAACTTGCCCAAAGTCGCACTGCAAATAAGCAGTCCTCACAAACTCTGAATCCAGGTTTGTTTCTTCCAAAGCTCATACTTTTAATCACTAACCCTAAAAGTTGCACATATGAAAAATGACCAAATCAAGATAAAGTTTAAATATTCACTTCTAAAGCAAAAGCAATCAGAAAAAGCATAATGACTGTCCTCAAAGAAAACCATCACTGGTAGTAAATGTTTTAAAAGTTGTTATCCTGAGCAATGGTTAGAATTTGGAACATCTTCAAAATGCTTTTAAGATATGTACCCAATAAGTAATAAATGCAAAGTCAATATATTGCAATTTAATCTTTATGTCAGTAGCTTTGCCTCATTCATCTATGGTTATGAAGGCATACCTTTTAGTGTTCCATTTTAGCAAAGCAACTTTGATCTCTGCAAGAGTCCATCCTGCCTGTAGCACCGGGCCAGCCCCTCATCAGCATTCCACTAGGATCCCAGGAGCTTGAATTGTTTTTAATCAGTCAACAACACTATGGTCAACCAAATGCATTCTGATACTCAGACCTTTTATCTCAAAAGCTATGGAGAAACCAAGGTCACAGCAACCTCTTTTATGTTTTATTGTTCCTCAAATGTACTTAGAGTGAATTTACAAAGCCACAACTTATTTTGTGGATACAGAGCTTTCACTAGGTTCAGCACTCTCCCACATCCTCTTTGTTTCTTCTTTCAGCACTTTGTGCCTGTGGGTCCTCATTTAATATCAAGTTCCCGTAAAATTTTTTAAAAAATAAAATAAGAATATTGAACAAGATTCTCCCAGTAGCCAGACTACTCATCATTTGTAATTGAGGCTCTTCAGAAGCTGCATTACTGTTTCAAATCACTGCTATACAGTTTTGTAATACACCATTAAGGTCTCTGCAATGAGGGAAGAAGTCAAGAAGCCAGGATAGTGCGAATGTCATCACCCTGCCGTTGTTACAGTCAAATGACTGCCAATGTCAGCATAGCAGCAAACCACCCAGTGCACAAGGTGAGTTTGCAGGTGAGGTGAGGTAGGGATGGGGTTCTAAATGTGGTGGAAGGACTTCAGTAGATGCACAAACACCATGAAGTTCTTTCTTGGCATTTTTTTTAAGTGATGTGAGTATAAATTCATAGTTTTGATCTAAACTAGTAACATTTTTATAATACTGCATTAACAATATATTAGACATAATTTGGAGCATTAAAGAATCCATATAACATCCAAAATCATCCTCCACACTACCAATGGTGTACTTCCATAATATACTGGGAAACATCAGGGTAAAAGAAAACAAGTGTGATACTAGCTAGATGGCCAGTCAGCTGGATGCCCAATCCAGGTAAGAAAAGAAAGGCCTGCGCTAAGGTACTATCTATGAAGTGAAAGGTTGTGGGGGAGGAAGGAGAGACAAGAATCATGACCAAGAAGGGCCTTGAATGCTAGTTTTTGCTTTATTTAGGAGCTGATGAAGAGCTCCAAAGAATGGTGGAGGGGGTGGGGACAGGTTTACATGATTAAAGTGATGTTGGAGGAAGACTGTCCTTTCAGCAGTGTATAGGAAAAATTAAAGCAAAGAGATTTGAGACTGACAAAGGAGTGATTGCAATAAGGCATGGGGTGATGAAGGTCTGAAATAGGATGGTGACAAGGAAAACAGGAGGCAAGAGATGGATGAGAAAGAAATTAGAAAAGGACCATTAGTCCTTTCTCAAACTCTTCTTATTTTAAGACTCAAATATCCCCTACTGTCTATCACATATATGAGTCATGAAGCCATTATTTTCATTAGGGAAGAGACGGGTTGGGGAGGGGGGAGTTCTATTCCAAGTGGAAAGTCAAGGTATATTTTTAGCTACATTAAGCCAGCCTTCTGCTGCTCTGCACACTGATGTAATTCCAACATAAAACATAATCTATAATATTCCAAGGGAACAAATCCAATTCTTGGTCATATAAATTTTCATATAAGTCCATCACAATTCATTCCCAAAACATCTCATTCTCTTTGAAAGCTGGAGCTGCAGCAAGTGATCAAAAAGAGTAGTTTAAAATTGCTCTGGAATTTCCAGAGATGCTAAATCTAACCTGCCTACGGTGCAGGATCAATCCCCCAAACTTTAAATCAGAGGTAAAGCATTTTATGTTTTAAAAGATATATTCCTCAAAGTTTATCACAGTGTATTAAAGTCAAATGTGAGTTATTACTTACCAAATCTGGAGCTGATGTCTCCCTTTGATTACCCTAGGTAGGCGAGAATAAGTATCTTCCAACCAACATATTTTTTACCTTTTCATCTGCCTCTTGCTATTTACAATAGAGTGAAAAATAATAGCCAAGGAGTGACTTTGCAGGGTTGGACAAAGTGCAAATCCCATCTGACTAGAACCTAAATTGTATTCCAGGCCCCTGGCAAGTCCTGCTGCATGGAAAAGAATAATGGAAATTGACTTCTCAATAGCCAGATGGGTCCTATAGGAATAATCAGTAAAAACGCATCTGATGATCTTTACGCACATTTGCATTGGCTTTGAACCCAATGTATCTATTATTTGTCACACCTGAAATTTACTTCTCTCTGCCCTTGCCAGGACATTTTGCATGAGGGAGACAGTTTTGCTACCATCAGGATGCCCTATGAAACCCTAGCGTGAGCAGAAATGTTATAACTAATATCACTTAAACTTAAAAAAATTATAACTAAAGATTACTTCTGCAATCCAAGGGAGGTGGAAGGATAGAGGGAATCTTTTGGTATAAAATAATATTACAAAGATTACACTTCTCTGTGAGTGGAGGGCAGACTATCACTTAGAAGCATAACCCAAAGTGGCAGAGTTCCTAGCATCCTCTCTTCTGGTCTTTGGTCTCCTAGGCATTTGGGCTTCTAGGAAACTGCTAAGAAAACCCAAGTTCATTCCGTGAAAAGACTTGTGTTAGAAGATAATTCAACAAAGTCCTTAGTGCAGATTTAGTATATCCCGGACACTCACTAGTTATGAACTATAATTATCATGACTACCCAATTTGTCCCTTTTCACATCGAGAGAGGTCTATACTTTGTTTTTGCAATATGTCATATAATACCATTTTTTTGAGACTTATCCATCCTTTTCTTTCTTTCCTGGTTACTCCTCCAGGAAAAGAGCACCTCTAATTCTCAGACCTCCTGAATTTTCCTTCCCTTATGTTACCCTGACCTTGTCTCCAAAGGTTAAAATGTGTATTATAGTAGGTAATTTTAAGCACTTACATGTGCCAAACACTATGAACAACCTTTTGTGCATTATCTCATTGAATATCCTCAACAACTTCTCTTCAAGGTCATATGATTCCCATTTTACTGAAGGTAAGTGAGGTTTGCAGCATTTAAATAACTCTAATGCCAAATGGAGATTGTAGCTGACACAGTGGAGATTTGAATATAGGAGTTTGATTCCAAAGCCATCTTCTTAACGTAAACTGTAAGATGATCCTGGTTGAAAGCCAGGTTGGCCAATTCAACACTTTGAGGCTGGCAAATGTTATTAAGTGGGAATGCCTTCCCTTCTCCTTAATCAGATCAGAGGGACTTTAATGTGACTTCACAGAGAGCTTGATTTATGCCCCTGTTTTACAGGATCAAGCTAGACTTCCTGGACACCCCCACCCCTGCACCCAGAAATTCAGAGAGATGAGCTGCTTTGGCAACAAAATCAGTAACATTGGTTTTTGCCCAGAGACAATCCCACAATCTGGAGGGAATATGGGCGAAGGGTTGTGTAGGGTTTCTGGTAGATTCCTTGTGGATGAAGTATCTGGAGTGAGGTCCACCAGTTGTCCCATGTTCTGTCTCATAGAGCCAATCAAAGAACTCATGAAATTACAGAAAAGATATGAGGTGCACAACAAGTGTTAAGAGAATAAGGCTAATTTTCCTAGATGAAAGAATCTGCAGATAGAACATTCTCCATGACAGCATCTTTGAAAATATTGCAAAATACATCGTTAATAAGTGCAGAACCTTAGGTAAATGCCAGATGCAAAGATGACCTCCTCTAGCCAGCACAACAATCAAATTAGGAGTTTTCTTTTCTCTTTACCCATCTCCCTCTTTCCGACCCATTCTATATAGTGAAATCTGAAACCACAGTGAAAAGGGTGAGAAGAAAAAATGGCAACTGGAGAAAGAGAAAAGGTCTACATACCTCTTCTCTTATCCATGAGCAGTCACCAACTAGAGCAGAAGACAGTGACAGCATGAACTTCAATCCTATGGTTACTGTTGCTCAAACTAACTTTTGAATGAGACTGTTTATGACTTACAGGTTGTCTATCACTGAAGAGTGAACAGAAATGTCATACCTGAGTTTATATCCAAGGACTGGGGAGGGCATCCTCTGCTAAATAAATACAAAGGATAGTGAGACAAATATAAAGGTGCTTTTATGAGAATACTCCATGAGTACTACAGTTGTCCTCAGTATTTCCCAAGTGTTGGTTCTAGGATCCTCGGATACTAAATCTACTGATGCTCAAGTCCCTTGTGTAAAATGATGCACTATTTACATGAAAAGTATACACAACCTCCTGTATACTTTAAATCATCTCTAGATTACTTATAATATCTAAAACAATATAAATAATTGTACTATAGTATTGTTTATGGACTAATAATAAAAGGCCTTTACATATTGAGAATAGGTTGAACACCACTGAAGACTTAAATACAAAGTATGTTTTTTTTTGTGGTAAGCAGTTGGTAGGATCCTGGGAAGCCCAGGGATACAGAGAAGGGTCAACTGTATTTGTTAGCTGATTGGTGATATTTGTTTCTCACCACCATGTGAAGGCATCTTGGGGCTACTTTGTGGTAATCACATCATAACTCAGTCAAGATAGGTCCAAAAGGTACAGTTTCTGATCCTCCTTCTCCTGACTAGTCCCCAATTTATGACTGCTAACTGTCCTTCCAACTATTCATATTTCTTTCTTCTTTACATTCTAAAGGGCATTTTTTTAGGAAAAGGAGACAGAAAAAAGAAGACCTACACAGTCACATGTGGGCAGTCTTGGGAGGAGAGCTCTAGTTTTTCTTTCAAAATAAAATTTCCATCATTGAAACTGAGAATATTATCTATTTTATTTTTTTTAAATCAATGAATATATAGCCATTTGGGTGTGGAAAACCATAATTTCAATAGACATTCTGGTTTTTAGAGCATGGAGAGCTTTGAGTGACATACACTGTGATGTCTCTCTGTATTTCACATAGGTGTAATGAGATGATGATGAAATGAAAGACTCTGCAAATTACATGCAAACTCTGGCATCAACTATATAAATGTCCCTAGGAAGAGTTTAAAATAGAATTTATAAGTTGATTTCCAGTTTTAGTTTCTGAATCTACCAAACCTGGGATGATATTTTGATTCTTTCACTTGCCATGAAAAAGGAGTTTCCAAATACCAGTTGCCAGAGACACCCCATGAGTTTCTCATGCTTTCTGTTATCAGGGAGAGCTTATACAAGATCTAGACATTCTGGGAAAGATTTTCAATCCTCTGCTTAGAGGAGAAATTCAATTAATGGGGAGTTCTAGGCTCTACGGGGAAATTTAGAATGAACACTCATAGCTACATTTGAGTGCCTGTGTTAAATCTTCAGGTGAACATTCCAGCATGTGGAAGGAGGTATTCTGAAACGTTAGACTAAGCTACCTAAGCCTAGAAATGTGCCATGGTGGGATTTTGCTGCTGTCTGTCCTTTTGTGATAAAACCCAAATAAACCTTTTTGGAAGATGAAGGCAGACCCACATTTATAGGGTTTGATGTTCAGAAATTCCACAAAGATCTCTTTAAGAATCAATAGTACAAAATTAATTTTTCAAGCTTACATATTTTCAATATTTTCATATTAGTATGTTGGCAGGATTAGGTGTAAGTGAGGTCCTTGGACACTTAACTTTCATTAACTTCAAAGTAAATCACATTGGTTTGCCATGTAAGAAAACAAGGTTTTCTGCCATCGATTGATGGAGAGCTAGACATCAAAGGAGAAGTAATTTTACAACTAATCAGAAAGGGCCTCAGCAGGAGATTTGCATATGCCATCATTCTCCTTTGGTGCAGACAGTCCTGTCTTACAGGAAAAGGGCCAGCAAACTTGTCCCATCATGCATCAGAAGAGTACATAACACATTAGTCTCATTTGACAACTTAAATGAAATATGGCGTGCCAAGAGATATCTCAGGCTCCATTTTCCCAAGGATTCCCCATAAAGGTGACATAATTGCATGTAGTTATTCTAACAAGTGCTTACAACTAAATTATTCAGCGGGAGTTGAGATTCCAAATTTCAGTTCTGACTTATCATACTGTTTTAATTTCTCTTTTTACATCTTTAATTTATGGTTGTCTAAAAATCTAATTAGTTATTAATCCTTAGGAATTATGTGCTCCAAGCATGATAAGAAATCAAAGCAGACTATAGAGAGGGAGAGAGAGGAAGAGTTAACTGTGAAAATTCACTCAAAATGAACTTCTATATAGATGGGAGCTTAGCTCCAATTACCCTAAACACAGTAAAAAAGTTAAGACACTTCTTTAGCAAAGCTATAGTATCCCAACATTTCCCTAATCTGTATGACACCACAGTAGTTCCAAGAAGAGCTCATTGGGAAGAAAAATTCAAAGATCAAGCAGTATATTATCCTTTCTTGGAGATTTACAGGGTATATTAAAGGCTCTGAGAAGTCCTGCAGTAAAAATAACCTGTACATATGTTTAACTAAGCATCGCCCAGACATCTATCAACCAGATAACTCGCTCTAATAAGGGCAAATCTATTTGAAACATTGGTTAAAGCAGTTCACATTTTTAAAACATCATGAATGATGTACTTCACTGAGTATTCTAGCATGACAGTTTTTCAGAGAAAATCAAATGACCCACCCCATCTTTGCAACCGCATTACTTCAAATAGGAACATGCACCAACATGGACTATCCATCTGCTTTAGCTCATAGAACTAAGATTTGGGAATCTTTTCAACATAACTTCCAAAAGATTTTGATTCTGCCACAAGAAAGTATTGACACTCTCTTACTACGTGTCTTTCTTTTTGTTTCATGGCATGACTGCTTTCTCCTTCTCTGTCTCAACATCCGTCTAAATATGTAACTCTACTCTTACTATTTTTCTCTTTTCACTGTTCTCAATTTTACAACTGAGAAAATGTTATTGATTAATATAGTTCATGATAATAGACTGACCGTGTTGGGGGGGGGGCTTCATTTACTTTATATCATCTCTGTAATAACCAGCTTATTTAAGGATAGCTCTACCTTTTCGTTTACATTTCTGGCACCCAGGGATACCCATTATCTGCTGGCTTCAGAGAAAGGTGCTTTCAAAATAATAATGAATGTGTACATTGCACAATAATTAAGTCACAAATTCAGTTGCATTTTCAATAATTTCTGTGTTTGCAAAAAAAGTATCTTGACCTTTGAGAAATGCTCCGCTCCTGGTGCACTGAATAATGTTTAGCTCCTCTCCAGGGTAAGTCATTTTACACAAGTCACTGAGCATAAAGAAGGAGATGCAACATTTTCTCTGGGAATTGTGGAATACTTTTTCTTGATGGTTCCCAGGGACCAGATAAAAAATAAATTCATAATATAGCTTTATAATAATCTTATTGGGAAATTCACTTGAATTTTCTTAGCCTCAATTTCCTTACCTAGAACATGGAGGTCACTCTTGAGCTTCATAGTTAGAAAGTAAAGGTAAAATGTTCAAGAAAAGTATCTAAGAAACTGACTGACACATAGCAAGTATTCAATAAATTATAACTAATATTTAAATCCAAAGGCTTGAGGAAGACTCAAAGTTCTGCTTTTCCCTAACCTGTCAGAGTAAGAGGGACCTTTTAATGTTCAAATTTCAGTTTCAATTAATGCTTTTGTCAGTATTTCTTTCTTTTGCATCATTAATAAACTGTTACCCAAATGTCCCATTAGTTATTACTCCTGTGAAATTATGAGCCATAAGCATGATAAGGAACCAAAAAAAAGACTATAGAGCGGGGGGGAGGGGGGGGAGAGGAATAGCTAACTATTAAATGTTCATTCATAATGAACTTGCTAGTAGGTGGGAGCTAAGCCCACAATTGCCCTAAATTAGTGAGAAATTTACATCACTAAAAACTAGTCTGCCATCTCTAATACTTGGAACTGTAGATTTATGTTTGAGTAAAAATTGAGCGAAATTGGGCTAAAGTCACATTTGGGGCCCTCCCTATAAATTAGCCTGTGAAATCACCGAGACTGAGGTGAAATTTCCAAAAGCTTAGTTTCCACTGGGAAAATGCATAGACCAACAATTCCTTCCAGTTAGCTCCACCCAAATCCAATCTGTTACTTTTACGTCCAATGTCAAAGGCAAGCTCTTCTCATTCCAATTGTACCCTGAACATTCTCCCCCATAAAATACAGTTTAAAGGCCAGCTGCAGTGTGGAGCCTTTTCTCAGAGCCTACAGTTTCAAACAAACGACTGGGCTGAAGCCAGGATCTATATGGGCTCACGAAGACTGTAAAACATTTGGTGCCGAGTGGAAAAAGACGCCTGTGAGCTCTGCCAGACGTTTTCAGCTTTCTTGCACCTATGCCAAGTGTTTTTCAGCTCCCCTACCCCTTTCATTTAAAGGAGGGGTTTGGGGTTGGGGAGATAAGCAAGCTTTCTGAGGGCATATGCCATAGGAATTGAAAAACTTGTTACCACCATTGCACACTCACTTTCTGCCCAGTCCCCATTCTGAAGGCAAAATGAGGACCTCCCACCCATCTTGATACAGAAAAGTCTGAGCTTTTGAGTGTGCTGGACATTTATTTCACCCTATTACGCATCATTGTGGATTCTGAAGACCATCTCCTCCCCAGCCCCCTCTCGACACTTTGTCTAAAATCCCTTTCTTGAACTCTTGATTGAATCACCCCTGCCCATCACTGACACCAAATTGCCAATTATTTCAAGGAAATAATTTGCACATTGAGACAGTTTGTAACATGCAAAAATATGTGTGGAAGAAAGTATATGTTTCTTAAAGGAAGAACACCCAAAATGTTTTCAGATGAAAGTGTGAAAATGTCTAAACATAGATGACATGATACAGATCATGAGAAAGTCAATTTGAAATTATTCTGGAGACTTGCAATAATGTTTTCAAAAGAAAGAGAAATCAGGAGAAGGGAGGTCCTTCTCAGACCCTGCACAGTGGTGTTGAATATAGAGTTCCACAATGGTATATTTATTCATGTGAATCATTTCAGTTAATTCAACAACCCTGTGAATTATTTTCTCTATTTGCAGATAAGGAACTGAGGGTTAAGATTAAATGTAACCCAATCATGCACCTAGAAAGCAGAACTTGGACTTGATCTTTGGTTTCTTAGTGTCTGAACTTTTCATATGCTATTAGGCTAACCCTCTCAAAAGAAGTGTCTTGAGTTCTTAGGGTTGTTGGTGCAAGAAAAACTACAGTTAGAGATTCATTTCTTGAGCTTAAACCTTGAACCTCTGTAAAAGCACAATTGTCCTTTCATGACAAAATACACAACATATCAACCACTTTACCTTATCAGGAAGAAGAAAGTAAAATTCTTTTCTCTGGTTATGTTTCACTCTGCAATCCACAGCTTTGCACAGTATTGGCACAAATCTATGCACATTTTAAAACATATTTGAACATTCAGTATTTGTTATTTTTCCAACATATCTGTTTTAGAATATCTTATATTTTTAATTTTGTTTGAATGTCCTTCTTTACTTTCATATTGAAAGTTCATATTTCATTATGTTTTTTGGATATCTCTCTTTATCCCTCTTTTATTTTTATTTCCACTTTTATGACAAAATTGCCTGACAGCCAATTAGTTATACATTGAAAATGCTTGTGGAAAAAAGCTTGAATACATGTTAGTATGATATAGGTGTTATATATACACTGCCTATACTTAGAAAAAATATATATGATATATTTACATGTATTATGATCATATTTTTGTTATTTATATTATGACTGTTTTTATTTAAGTGATCTAAATCACATATATAATTTAGTTCAAGTTACACTTAAGAAACCTATAAAAAGTTATTTCACCAACATATTACATATAAGAATTGGGGCTTACAACAATTAAGATAGCTGAGATTACTCAGATATAGGATTAAAACCTCAGTTTATCTTCAACTGACTTCCAGGTCTTTAGTCCATCACTTAAAACTAAAGAAAAACATGCACACATAGAGAAAAACATCCTCCTCTGTACTCATCTTTTCTATACACACACACATCAAGCTGAAATAAAACAAAAAAATGTGCCACGTGATGAGAGAAACAAAGGGAAATTCGAGAAGAATAGCATCCACAGAACTGTCAAAACTAACCACTGAGCATCTTGTCACCATGTACAACCAAGAAGTAGATCTTCCTTATGAGTTGAGATTCACCCTAAAAAAATGTTGAACACAGCATGGCTCTCATAATCCAAGAACTCAAGCACAAGCTTCTTGGTCATATTCAGAGCTAAAACAGAGAGTTATTACAACATCCAGGAGGCTGGTAGCTCTAAGTTCTCTTCCAGCTCCTAAGACACAGTCATTATCTTCATATACCCAGAGACAAGGGCTTATAGAGAAAGAGCCTGATGATAACAGCCTTCAGGAAGTAAGTTCTGGGTGACATGAAATACTGGTTGTCATGGGTGGGTGGCATACTTACATGGTATTTGGGCTGATCAGTGGCAACAGGGCGACAGCCAAGGGGAAGACAGTGCACAAGATGCAGGTCACAGCAATTCTGTTTCTGTCTTTGGTGCTGTGGTCCCATGTATGATTTCATTTACTGTTGCTAACATTCGATCAACAACCTCCCCCCAAATACTGATTGAGCGCTATAGTCCAGGCAATGTTTAAGTCTCTAATATTTTCACTTCTGAAAAGAAGAGTTTCTGAAAAGAGTGAGAAAGCAGCAAGAAAGGGGAAAAGACAGCGTATGGACAGGGAAGCACCTTGGGTCTAGAGGAATACTGACAACCCTTTCCGGCTTTGATGGTCTAAGTTTCACAATCACTTAACTTTATGCATCTTAATTTCCCAGTCTTTAAAGTGGGGATAATTACCCAACCTCAGGTTTCCTGAGTCTGTTGTGGTGTGTGATATCAGAGGTAAAAACATAAGGCAAAACTGTTCTGTCTCTTGGAAAGTTAATATTGCTCTATGAGGAACTCAAAAACCATTTTCCCTAGTGAGACATCTAATAATTTCTCATGACCCAATAAGGAAAAATTCCAAATGTCTCCCAAGTGGTACTTGAAGAGCTAGAAACTCTAGAAAAACACTGTCTTCACAGTGCCATGCCCCAGTTGCAAATCATTCATCCTTTATCATTTGAATGTGTTTTCTTGAGTTGCAGTGAGTCCTACACTAACAGGCAGCGGAGCATTAGTGGGAGATTTATGCTAATATCTCAGCAGTGGAAATCACGAGGCTCACTATATTCTCATTCAGTCTGAGACAAGTAGCCAGGGTATGTCCTTTAACAGGATTTCCAGGAAGGATACTGCAGCTTAAGAAATGCTGATTTGCTGGCATTTATATATTCCAGGAAGAAGGCTATCTTAAGTGTATCAGAGCCTAGAGCAGAAAATTATTTTAATGCCCTCTCCTGCCTCTACACACCCCAGCATAAGAGTAGAAAATATCCATTGGCTATGGAAATGATGGCATTAGAGAAGAGCCTGGAACCATTTTGAAGAGCCCTCATGAGACAATATGACAGCCCTCTTGGGGGCTGGGGGTTCTATATATCCTCAGTAACCACTCCAAGGATGGCCTGCCAGCATGTGTAACGGCCAACTGGTTCATCTTGCTAACTATAACGCTCAGCATATGGGGAGGGAGTGTTTATAGATATATACATACACCATACATTTTTCACAGCAAGTACATATAGAGACCATCCAACTGTGTATTTTGAAGACATACAAACACGCACATATATTGCCCATATGTTCAAACAATTTTTAAGCTATAGCATGAACAAATAAGGATTTCTTTACACTAAAAGTTGTTAAAGGTACCACAATGGACAAATTCAAACACATATTTTAAAGATGTACAGAGGTGGGCTTGGATTCCCGCCTTACTTTTACCAGTCATATGAACACTTCTATAAAATGGGAATAATACTAGGATCTTTCTTATGATTTTATATGCATGGGGTTATGCATGAAAGAAAGTTAGCACAATGTCTAGACTAGTTCAAGAAAAGTCCTCAATAAATGATAGCATTATACTAGATGTGGTCATCCAAAAGATTTCAGAACCAAAGGACAGACCAAATGGTAAGATACCATACAGAGGACATCAAGAGACTTTAACAACTTAATGTCCCTCCTCTACTTGTCCCCCACACCCCAAAATCCCTCCTCTACTTGTCCCCACACCCCAATCACATGTCTATTACTTTTTTATTCAATTGTAGTTCTCTTCCTCCATGAGATTATGACCTTGAAGTCAAAAACATTTTTTCTCCCAGTTTCTAGAGCAGAAATTAGTTCATTTTAGGTATTCAATAAATATCAAATGCGAACAAATTGTTGTAAGTATCTGCACCAGATTCTGAAGTTAGGGAGATGTACAAATGTAAATTATTACCATAAAAGCTGATCTCTTAAAGAAGTCTAGGAAAAGCAATGAAGTATGAAAAAAAAGCCCCCACTTTCTTTAAACATTTTGTTTCCTCTTTAATGCATAATCTAAGTTTTCAGTCTTATCTCTTAAAACAAAGATCTTACACCCCTTCAAAAAACAAGTGTGATCAATTTTTCTAGGTATACAGGATATGTAACACTTTCCAGAGTCCTCGTCCATCTAGTTGGAGAGAAGTTTTAAATTTATATTCCTTATGAAGTCTCTGTAATATGTAACTTCATTTTCAGAACAAAATTTCTTTTAACACTCATAAGTTTACATAATATTTAGTTACTTATATATATAAGACAAGTACTTTATGCATTAACAGATTTGGGCAAGTAGTCAACCAATTTGACATTTTTTAGTATGTAATTCAATGATGGTGCTCTGGAGTAGTTTTGTTACCACAAGTAATTAGAATATGATTTCTTAAAGAAATCAAGAATTACTAACCTAGGGCCTCCCTGGTGGGGAGCACCACAGAAGCACCGCTTTATGAAGCATCTGCAGCCACTGCAGCACAAGTTCCATCCCTGCTGCCAGCCAGCGAGTTGGCCCCACATGGTGCAGCAGACCCTATCTGCCTTGCCTGCTGTTCCCCACAGAAGTGTATTTCACTGATCTGCCTGTTTTGTTCCCCACTCTGTCTCTGGTGAATCCTCTCACCCCCGCACCTCTGGCCTGTATCCCAGTTCTTGTATGTATAAATTAATTTTTTAAAAAAAGAATTACTAGCATAGATGGTTGCTTAAGTGGGAGGCTCAGAGAAGAAAATTTTCATTAAATTATCTCTAGAATAACTCAGAAAACATATTTATAGTGGGGATTATGGCAATGGATGAACTTTCAAATTTTGCATTCCAGAAAATAGTGAAAAGTTGATATGGCTGAACTCTGAAGTGGGGATCTCATCTTATACACTGGTTCCATGTCACCACACACGCTATTTCCATTTTTCTTCCCACTTTGATGACTTAGACATGATGGAGACTTAAGGTTTCCCTTCTTGCTCATCACTTGTGCTGCCCCTAAGTAATAAATGGCCTCTTTTAGATAAAACCCTAAAAAAGTACAAAAGTTTTGCATACCCTTTCTCCCCTACCCTATCTCCCTGACTTGTTTAGTCCTAAATTCTCACAAAGAAAGTATATTTACTCATTATGAAAGCAATGAACATATTTTACATTTCATTTGTAATTATTTTGTGTCTTGTTAATTTGGTGCGCTCAAAGTAACACATACCTAAAGAACCCTTAATGCATGGAAATAATATGATTATGCTGAATTTGCATTTTAGAGCAGAGACAGAAATATCTCATGATGAAATGTGTTCTTGAATAGAAAACGATAAAAAGTGAGGCTTAATTATTATGTGCAAAGGTACAAGGTAAAGAGCAGCTGTAGATGGTCAGGACACTGAGACTTCAAACTACCTTTCTCCAAGGGAACCTGGGAATCACTTTTCATTCTTCTTCAGATGGGGCTTATGGAAAGAACTCCTCATTATAATGCAAAAGTCCTGAAAAATCTATCATATTAAACCACTCTAAGCCATTATCACCGTATTAGGAATTCGTTATCCAGTTTTTCTGGCCATGTTTCTGAAGAGTGGAGTAAGAGAAAGGAAAAATGTAAATACTTGAATGATATTTATATCTCAATTCAATTATTATTTTTATAATTTTTTTTTTAAAGATTTACTTACTTACACATACAAGAGCTGGGGTATAGGCCAGAGTCGCAGGAGGTGAGAGGATTCACCACAGAGAGCAGGGAGCAGAACAGGCAGATCAACGGAAGTACACTGCTGAGGGGAGCAGCGGGCGAGGCAGGAGAGGTCTGCTGCACCTTGTGGGTCCCCTCCCTGGCCAGTGGCAGGGATCAAACTCGTGCTGCAGTGACTGCGGTTTGCTTCATAGTGCGCTGCTTAACCCACTGCGCCACCAGGGAGGCCCTATTATTGTTATTTTAGCATGAGAAATTGTGGACCTGACTCAACTCACAAATATTCAGTTTCTTAAGGTGGCATAGTGAGTTGTCTACCCAGATCCATTCCTTTTTCAACTGAGTGTCTCCTGTCACACATACAAATCATGTGATTCCTCAGATGAAGGACTCAGATGAAGCTTCAGGGATAGAACCTGATAAGGATAAACTTATCAATGTGAAACATTTCCCTGGTAGTTATGATTAATTTTAGAGTGGTCAGGAGACCTATATGAACCCATTCAGGCTACACCTTGGTTGCTATTGGTGATCAACTGGTGACCATGATTTAATCAATGGCATATCTATAGGCATGTCATTGGTAAAGAAGAGATGGAAGAGCAAAAGTCCCTAATACAGTAAAACCACTCAGTTTATCAAACAGCCACCTTGCTCCTCTGTAGACTTTTTGTTGTTGTTGTTAAATAACAAATTTCCTTTTACCTACACCAATTAAAATAAACACTAGCTTCTGTGACATAAAAGGTAAACTACCGTATTAAATATCCACATTGATTTTAAGATATATTTCAATTTGAAAACATTAAAAGGTATACAGAGCTGCTGAGGACAGTATTTATTAAAATTTGGGAACTAAGCTATATTATAAAAATGTGTTATAATTGGCTTGGTTCATGATTTTGAAATTAGAATGTCCACTTAGGATTTATGATCTGTAATTTGAAGTGGTTCCAGTTCACCCGCTACTTCTTCATATATGGCAAACTAAAAAATTTGGACCTCATTGATACTAATTGAGAAAATAATTGAAAGGATAGAAGGTTAGCCTTTTCTAGACTTTTAACATTTGTAGTCATAAGAATACAATAAAACTAGATTCTACAAGAATAATGGATGCATTATTGAGAAGAGTTAAAAAGAGGTACCACAAAGTAACTCTAATTCACATAATTGTTTTTCTTATAATTAATGACTCTTTACCTGAATCTAGAGTTATTAAATATCTGTAACTACTTCCAGGATTTTTAATCTTCATATTATATCTTGCTTAACTCCTCTGTATGCAATTTTATTTCCTCTGGACTCTGAGTCTGGTTTTCTGATATGATTGCTTCATAAAGCAACTAACACTTTTTCTCTCTACTAAATCATTTATACTTTTTAAAACATAATTTAAAAAATAATAAAATATAATTAAATTTAATATTAGTTTTCAATTCTATTCTCACTGTGTCTCATATAATTTTTTAAAAAGAAAACATTTGGGTATAAAGATGCTTGGTTAAATGTGAGAACAAATGCAAAAGAATACAATGATCCCAAATTAGGAAAGTCCACTAAAAATAGCACCTATTTATTACCTAGAAAATATATGCGTGCCTAAACTGCAGGGGATATGTCATGAAAAGAATGTCCAAGTAATTAAAAGAAGGATGTCACTTAAGGATTCTCCACTTTAGTAACTCTTTGGGGAGTTTCATCTTTCTGTTTTTGTTTCATCCAGTCTGATTCCCAGAGAGTCTGCGTCCTCCAGACACAGAACTGTGAATCTTAGAAGCATGTTGTGATATAGCTAGAGCCTTTCCATGTAACCTCAAACTCATAAATGAGTTTCTTATGCTGAAGAGTAAGAAATAACACTTCAAGGAGGAAACCTTATGAGCATTAGGGAGAATAGCCCCAGTTTGTATTATCTCAGAAAACAGAATTAAACAGAAGTATCTATTTCCCCTGAAAAACATGATTAAGAAAATAGCAAAATCATATTAGGCCAGATTTTAAAAAGTATTGTTTCTTTTTTCACTTTGGTGCATCTTTTCATATTTTTAATTCTTGCATAAAATTTTTGCATTTAGTGTTTTTGCAAGAATCATTCAGTCTGAGCACATATAAAGTCTACCACTTGTGAAAAGGTGGCAAGGTGTCAGTGATAATATATATAATGCCTAAACAGATAACTTATAACTTGTCAAATGTACTTACATTTTTAGTTATGTGATTTTGTTTTCTAAAAATGTGAAAAAAAATTGAGGAGATTTGATACCATTTCTTGAAATAATCAGAAGGCAATTTTTAAAAGAAATGAATTTTGAAGTTACAGCAGAGTAGGTATTCATTAAATGATTTTAAGAATTAAACTGAATCAATCAATTCAGTACCATACAGACCATGTGACAAAGAGAACAGACTATTTTAAAGATAATTCATGCTGAAATATAAATGGTTGAAGAAAGAGTAGCTTGTATTACAATCTATTAAACTCTCAATGTATTAATACAAGAGTAAAAAGTCTCTATCAGTATAAAGGTAGACTTCTTATATTTATCCAAGAAGAAAAATGCAGCAAGCTGTTAGTGGTTAAATATGCAAGAAATAATTTATATATTTTCTTAATCCCTGAAAAGCACTGGATTATTTTATGTTGAATTGTTCTAATATATATTTTTTAAAGATTTATTTATTTATACATACAAGAGCTGGGGTACAGGCCAGAGCCCAGGGCGGTGAGAGGATTTACCAGAGACAGAGTGGGGAGCAAACAGGCAGATTAAGTGAAACACACTGCTGAGGGGAGCAGCGGGCAGGCAGGAGAGGTCTGCTGTGCCATGTGGGTCTCCTCCCTGGCCAGCGGCAGGGATCGAACTTGTGCTACAGTAACTGCGGTTTGCTTCATAGTGCGTTGCTTAACCCGCTGCGCCACCAAGGCGGCCCTGTTTTAATATCTTCAATAGGAGAGACTCAATAGAGATTGGAGATTAATTCAGGAGGATGCTATGAGGCAAACTCAACTAAAAGTAGTGAAATTCTTAGAAAACAAAAGTCTTAAAAAGTAAAAAGAAACAGGTGTAAAACTATTATTTGACCTGAACTAATTTTTATTAAAGATAAACAGATATATAGTATGGAAAATATATATCCCTAGTATCATATCTTTCTCTAAATCTAAGAACTCAGATTTTGACCTCCTGGTGGCCTAGGGGTTGTCTCAGTGCTATCACTGCTTTGGCTAAGTTCAACTCCCAGTCAGGGAGCTAAGCACATGGTGCAGCAAACTCCTCCTGTCTTGCCCACAGCTCCCCTCAGCACTGCATTTCAGTAGATCTGCCTGTTCTGCTCCCCACTCTGTCTCTGGTGAATCCTCTGACCTCCTGCAGCTCTGGCCTATACCCCAGTTGTTACATGCATGCATAAATAAATTAATCTTTAAAAAAAGAACTCAGATTTTGGTTAGCATAGAAGAACTGCTCAGATATAATTCTGAATTTGCTAGGTTCCCTTTTGATTCTGATGGGTCATAAGAAACAGTTCTGTTCAATGAGTTTTTAGGGAACATACGGGACAGATTTTGCAGGCAAGCACCTTTTACCCTCAGCCATTTCCTCTTCATTTTATTTAAACCACTCTTATTTGAGTTTCCTTACCTGCAGCCAAAAGTCATCCCAAACCCAAACATGGTCTGACATCTTACAAGCAATTTATTATTATTAAATAGAATGTCTCTTCAAATTACATGAAAATAGACCTGCTCTTATAAGCAAACAATCATAATGAACTTTTTACCCCTTTAAATCACATGAGAAAGCTGGCAGTAATGGTTTCTTAATGGCATGGAATTTCCAAGTACATAAAAATCAAGCTTTGTTTTCTTTTTTCTCATGGATGCAGGTGGGACTATAAACTCTTTCTAGCATGATGCATAGAATTCCACATGGCCAACATGAGACTATCACCTGAAAAATAGAGCCACTCATGAAATAAAGTATCAAGTTGGGTTGGGGAGACTTGTTAGAGTTACAATAACTAGCCCATAAGGAATTTTAAAATATTTCACCTAGCCTGTGGTTACCTAATGAGTAAAAGTAAAAAATACATACATATATATATTAAAAAAACTTAATTGAGCAAAGCTGAATAGAAAGTTCTCTGTAATTGGAAGTACATTTCTAAGAGATCAATTCAACTGTCTAGATTAAATCACTGTCATTTGGATAGAATCTCCTTGTCAGTTATACTTCCAGAGATAAAGTGATCGAGTCACTGCTTACTTTTTAAAATCACTTATCTACACAAACCAAATCAGTTCTAATACAGCTTTAAAATATTGAAAATTGAAACAAAACTTCTTCAATTTACTTCTGTCTTTCTTTGTCTAAGATTCCAGTTATCATCCTGAAATCTGTGATGGGGGTGGAGAGACATGCTTATTTTGAACAACCAGTGATTCTTGTTTTTAGTTTTTGGAATAGTGACTATGGCGTTCACAAAGAGTAGAGAAGTTTAAGGACTGATAAAACAAATTTCTAAATACATCACATGAAGTTACTGTAGAAGAATATAAACATCTCTCTTTTATTTAAAATAAAGTTGAGTAAAAATTGGGGGTAAAACTCTTCTAAAACCTTGTACCTCCTGAATTATACCCAGGTCCAGTTTTGGGTGCTGCTTCTTCAAAATTATTTCAATCAAAAACTATACTCAGATTTTTCAGTTTCTGCAGTGCTCCTCTTGAAAATGTACTTTTATTGATAGCTTTATACATAAAACATATAATGCTCTGAACAGTATGGATTTGATATGTCTAGAGATTTTTTATATCATATTTACAATATCTTCCAGGAGAAATATATCGCAATGAAGTCAAGCTTCAGCTAACCTTCTAGACATAACTCCTAGGCACACCCAGATTTACTAGTGAGCAATTCTCCACACTTGTGAAGAACCTAGGATAGTGTATCTTTGACACTTTGATATATAAACTCCACTTTAAAAATCATGATGTTCAGAGAGAATCCTGAGGGAATAGACTTCTTAATTTGTGAGAAGTAGAGCACAGAAAAATAGTAACAGGGGAATTTTTTTTAAGGTGTGTTTTCTGGACAGCAGGAAAGCAAGCAGTTATTTCTGGAACTCTTTCATTGCATTAAAATATCACAGAGCCAAATTCTGCCCTCCAATGATTTTTCTAAAAGTTACTTGAGTCCATATGTTTCTAGAAGCTAAATTTGCTTCATTGCATTTCAAGGTCTAATCTTACAGTTATTACACAGACAGAATCTCCATGAAATTGAATTTTTGTTTGTGTAAGAACAGTGTATTTGAATATTTCCTGAAGCAAAATGTGGTCAAAGACTGTAGAGAATTAGCGTTAGTGGAAAATAAATTGCAGATCTCCAAAATATCTCTGTACTTGCTAATTTTTCTTACAGGGTTTCTCCTTGAAAAACACCAAGAAGATTTCTGAGAATACAAAATGTAATATCTAAAGAATTTTTATTTATAACTATCTCTAAAAAAATTAACAATGTCCTTACAATTTCCTTTAAAATTTTTTAGCTCTATTTAGCTAGTGAACAAAATATGAACTTTATATAAAGCACTATAAATACAAAATATGAAGGAAAATTTAGACTGCAAGTGATTCTGCTTAAAATTGTTATTTTTGAACGTCTGGTTGCCAATTTAATACCATATGGTCATTAATTGTGCAGTATAAAGTAAAACATTATGTGCTTTTCTGTATAATTAATGAATCTTAAATTCAAGAATTTAAAAGAGACAAAAATTATTTCACTGGATTCCAGACATTCAGGAACCTCTATTTAATCTCACAAATCTTCTTTTAAAGTTTCTGAACATTTGGAACATTTGTCATTTTTCCTGTAAAGCTATAGTCATCTTCATACCAAAAGTACCTGTTTCATTTTTCAGATAATAAGGAGAAAAACCCTACTGTATCTGCACAAAATATGTCTATCCTCATTAGATCCATTTTCTCAATTAAATTCAAGTTTCTCTGTCCAAAAAGCATAAATCTAGGTATTGATTTAACTATAAAATCATGAAACTCCCGGTAGTCTTCTAAAATCATTTTACTTGGATGAACATATAAGCTTTTAAAATATCAAGTTATTCCAGTATTTAATACACATAACTGCTTCCAGAGGGCTAAAGGCAATAAGGCACAGCTGCCCGTTCCATTTGAAGAACAACTAGACTGATAGCCAGTGTCTTGCTACTTTCTGAGTTTTTTTTTTTTTTTTTAAGCATTGCTTCTATTTTATTCAGCATGAGTTTGATACTGTCTGAACATGAACCATTGCGCCAGCAGCCAAAATCAATAACCGATCTAATCAAGGCCCTATAAACTAGCAACAGACCCTTGGTGCTCTGTTCCTATAAAATCTAGTTCATTCTAAGTCCTTCCTTCCAAACCAGTCTAATTCTAAATTTATTATCCTCTTCTGACAATGTTAGAGCATTGTCTACCTAGAGTTCTGGAAAGACTCTTTTGGGGAGCAAATCAATTACTCTTGAAAAGAAAAAAAGGAGCGATTTCTCTCTAAAACCTTCTTGAAATCATTTTATTTAGCTTCAATTTTCTTTTGAGAGCAAGGAATCTTTGCCATGAAGCTTTCATGCAGCAACCAGCTACTCCTTTTCAAATAAAAATCATGTGTAAATATTTCATATACATGTCTCTAGTGTGAAGTGCACAATATGAAAAGGAGATGTTAAAGAAATATTTCCCTAAATAATACCAAATAAGAAATACAAACATTTTCCTAAATCCATGAAGTTCTGAAGTGTAAGCCACAAATTCTCCTTGCATAAAACATCATATGCTTTTTTGATATCCTGTTAGCTATGGTTGAATAGCCTTCCCTCAATGACTTCATAGTGTATTTGATACTTATGTTTATTTTAAGCTTCTTCAAATGATATTTTCCATCTTAAAAACTGAGAAGGATTTTTGCCTTGGAAGATTATTCATAGGTAGCAATATAAGCAAAACCAAAAGTTTATCCAAAATTTCTTTTCTCCCTCAGATCTGTGACATTAAACACATGTGTGCAAAACCACTCTTCACGATAGCAATTTTCCTTTTATATTTTAGCTGCTTTATGAGTCTTTTTCCTTAGCAAGATACTGAACTTTTTCTGGACAGAGACCATAACATCATCATCTTTTCTATAAGGCTTCTATTCTAAGAAAATTGAAACTGTTAGCATAGTCAATTATACACAGATAAAAACACAGTTATTGAATTGGATTGAAACTGTAAACACAGAAAACAGCTGGAGAACTTGAATTAAGTATCAGCAAAGAGGCTAGTGTGAGTTCCACATATATCCACTGTTTCTTGATAAATTATAGTAAATTACGCTCTTTAGAGTAGTATAAAAAATTAAAATTCACTGTAAACATGATAAACAAGAAATGTGCTAATAAATTGATGGACAATCAGAAGTGATACTATCTATTGATAATATTCCTAAGTAAGCCAAATGTTAGAAAAGAAGAGCCATAATTAAGTATTGGTATGGAAACATTAGTGCTGATGTTGGCTACCAAGTCTATGACTAACAACATTCTTATCTGCGCTCATTGTTCTCAGCAGCTGTGTTCTTTCAGGTACTTATGGCCCTATCTTTCAAAGAGCTAATCTCTTATGCTGCTTTGTTTACTGGCCTTGCCTCTATTCTTGCTTTAGTGTCAAAACTTGCTTTTATTGAAAATCCACCATGATCCAAGGATAAGCAAATGGCTCTTCTTGATGGTTGTGAGCTCTGTGCTGTTTTACCTTAAAAGGTGCCTCTTCTGCCCCATATTCCAGAGTTTTATGAGCCATTTTACCAATAGGGGTGAGGGATGATCCGTATCTACCACTTCTTTCCTTCCTTCAATCCCTTGGGATGGTCTATGCACACATTCACAACTGCAGCTAGAATGAGGGGATCTGTGGCCAAACAATATTCAAGTTCATTAGTCTATACAATGGTTGACTATGACAGTGAACTCTTCAAGCTTGCTAATACTCTAACCAAGATATAGAGAGATGGAATAGGAAAGCAGGAGAGCACACTTTGCCCTTTGATTCAAACATGTGAATCTTTCATAGAGTGCACCTTTACACGCAGGAAAAAAAAATGCTTTACTTTACACTTTTTACAATTTCATCTGTAAGGTTGGTATTGTTCCCTACGAGTATAGTTATCTGATATTCAAAAACATTTTTTTTCTCAGATTCAGATGTAGTCCAAAATCAATAGCTTCAGCCACTCTCATTACAAGCTGTTCAAGTGATCCTTCAATCTCCGTGATAAAACGACATTAGCAGCACCTGCAATGACCAAAGGCTTCTTCGCGTATGAAGTCTATCACTGCAGCCATCTCCAGTGCAGGCCATTACCATAAAAGATTTAGCAGCTAAAGTGTCATAATGCAGGCAATGCTGATGTACATCTGGTTCTAGGATGCCCATTTGTTCCCCTAACACTCTTTATGCTGGCAAGGAAGCTGATGCATTTCATTGACCAAATATCCAAGAGATATAGATTTTCCAATAGAAAAAATCCAGAATTTTCTAAGAGGAACTTGAAAGAAGCACTCTGGCCATAATTTTCTCTGCTAAGTATCTTAGTTATCACATTCTCATAAGCATTTTACTATTTACTATATGTATTATTAAAAATACAGTGTATTATTCCCTATGTCCAAAGACTGTGAAAACTCAGTCTTACTTGCATTTTGGAAAATACTGCATTGAAGTATGGTCTTTATTTTCATTGATAACATTTTACAAAAATATTATCTGCTAGAACATGCCAGTAGCCTGTTCAAGTATTATTTAAAAGAAAAAATTACTTATTATACAGTTGTATCTGTCACTATGTATAAAATAACAAGCTATTTATGTTTTGCATTTAATTTGCTTTTAACTACATTTTTATATTTAATACATACTATATATAATACAGTACTATGTATTTAATTTTTTTAACAGTCTAATATGCATGTATATAGTACTATAATGTTCAATATGGTAGCCCCAAGCCACATCTTACTGTTGAGCATTTAAAACATGGATTTTCAAATTGAGATATGCTGTAAGTATAAAATACATACCAGATTGCAAAGACTTAAAACCAAAATCTATATGGGAAGGAAAAAGACCTAGAATAACCAAAGCAATTTTGAAAAAGAGAAACAAAGTTGGAGAAGTTTCCTCTCTTAATTTTTAAATTTATTATCAATTTATAGTTAGTGGCAAAGACAGTGGTACTGGCATAACTACAGATATACTGATATAGATCAGTAGGACAGACTGAGAACAGAAATGAATCTTCACCTTTATGATCAGTTGATAGTCAACAAAAATACCTAAGAAATTCATTGGAGAATTGATACACACTTAAACAAGTGGTGCTGGAACAAGAAGCCACTACATGCAAAAAATAAATAAATAAAAAGCAAGCAAATAATGACGCCTGAACTTAACTCATAACATATAAAATTTAACTCAACATATTTCATAGATTTAAATCTAAGTGCTAAAACAATACAAATTTTAACAGAGAGCAGAAAATCTTCGAGACCATTTAGGCAAAGATTTCTTAGATATGACTTGAAAACCATAGTCCTTAAAAGAAAAAAAAAAATGTACTCCAATAAAATTCAATACACTGACACTTCATCACTGAGAAAATGAAAAGCTGAACTACAGGCTGGGATAAAATGCTTGCTGTCACATTTCTGACAAAAGACATATCCATAATATAAAATAATTTGTATACCTCAGTAATAAGACAACCTAATCAAATACAGTGAAAGATTTAAGTAGACATTTCACAAAACAAGGTGCACAGATGTCCAACAAATGCACCAAAGATGTTAATATTTAAAGATTATAGATGTCAGCATGACTAGGATGGGCAGTCCAGGGTCATCCTGGGCTGTGGACTGTGTCACAATGCTGACTAGGTTCCTAGGTCTACAATGTCACCAACTAGTCAAGAACTGGATTTCCACATAGGGCATGTGGGTTGATATTTTTGTCAGCGCCATGAGGCTGGTATGGGTGATTTACTGGCAACTGATTATGGACTAAGTGAATTACATCAAGGGCAAGTTTAAGAGGACAATTAATTAGTGTGACCCTACATTGCCCCTCTTATATCAATAGTACTAGTTCTTTCTATAAGCACCTGGAACAGTCCAAGCCCTTGAGAAACCCACTCAGGACTTTCTGTGTTCCAGAAAATATCTTTGATAACTGAATGTGCACAGCATCAAATCTCACTCTGAAACCAGAAAAAATAGAGTACAAATAGAAACCATAATAAATGTGATTCACACTCACTAGAATGGCTGTAATAAAAAAAAGGCTGACTATAGCAAATACTGGCAAAGATGTAGAGTTATGAAACCCTAGTACATTGCTGGTATAAATGCAAAATAGTGCAGTCATTTGGAAAAGTATTTAGAAGGTCCTAAGACTATTAACATGTAGTTATTCTATGATCAAGCTAATACACTATAAACTCAAGAGAGATGAAATTATATGTCTACACAAATATGTGGACATGAATGTTCTTAGCGTTATTCACAATAGTCAAGTTTATAACAATCTAAATATTGATCAGTTAATGATTGGGCAAGCAAAGTGTGACATATTCTTACAATGGAATGTTATTCAGCAATGAAAAGGAATGCATTATTGATACATTCCACAACACAGATGAACCTCAAAAACATTATGCTCAGGGAAAGAAGTCTGACACAAAAATACCACATGCCATACAATTATATTGTTTATATTACGTGAGTCCATTTATATGAAATGCTCAGAAAAGACAAAGCTGTAAAAATTGGAAGGTAGATTAGTAGTAGCTAGAGATGGACACAGATGGATCATATTGGGATGAGTTTTTTTATAAAAGCTTTAGGTATTGCACAGCTTGGTAAGTTTACTAAAATTCTTTAGAATTGTATACTGGAAAATGGTGAATTATCTGATATGTCAAAAAAATTAAGTTATAGTATAGCATTTAAGATCATACAAAGTTGATTTCATCTTACCCAGGAGACAAAAACTATTTTGATATTCCTAAGAGAGTGTATGAGTGTGAACTCTGAACAGTTTCAAATCTGACTCCACAAACTCCCAATGGTGTGACTGGCACAAGTGATTTTTACCTCTCAGAGATTTACAATTCTTGTTTGCAAAATAAGTTGATAACGGTATCTCATATCAAGATAATTAAAGGAGGCAGGATATGCAAAGCTTTGAGCAAAGCTAGACACTGATTGGTACCAAAATTGTCACTTACATTTGCAAATTATTTCTAAGCTTTTCTAAAATGAGCTTGACTTCAACAATTGTGGTTCGGCTACTGATGGCACTAGACTTTCCTTGTCAGGCATATTGTGTTATGATTCTCGTCACCTTCTACCCCTCCTGTCCACCAAACTACTTAATCTTCAAACTACAATCCCCTCAGAACTATCCATTCCTCTAGGGATGTTTCTCGTCTAAATTCTTCTATAAATGACTACCCGTGTCATGCATGTGATTCATGAGCATGTACTTGTATTATTGCCATCTGCCTTTTCTGGAGTGTGTGATTTAACTCATGAGTTACCACACTCCTTTCTGCCTGAGGATATTGAAGGTATCAAATTACTGGACTCTTTTCCATTGATGAAAATAAAATTTCTAAATCCTTCTTGGCCTCTATTCCAGGTGGTCAAAGCATCATGTGTTTTGACAGCTAAATACAGTCAGTGAATCTAGGTTAAATCTTTATGGGAATATACTTGCATCATGAAATATTCAGTGATTACAGAATAAGTTAAAATGTATAGGAAGAAGTAAAATTCATATTAAATACACTCAAAATTTAACCCAAGTATACAATGTACATCTCAAAAATATTTCAGTTAAAAAGCATGATTCAATTATTTGTTTTATTTTCTTGGCTACTAGACAAAGAGACTCAAACCCCTTTCTTTTCACTCCGCTCTCCAAAGGGTTAAGCTTCCAAAACTAGTAGAACTCAGTAGGAATAGGCAAAAAAAATAACCTTAGCTATGTCCAATACCTAACTTGTAAAGACATTCTGAACCCTCTGCTCTTGATCTGTCAGTATACTGCAAACATTTAGCAGTGCCTTTGTGAATGAATCAATGCAATACTGTAGTCACAGTTAGTCATTCTTATTAACAATGTAATAACTGTCTGCTTCTTTAAATAGAAACATACATTGTAAGAAACAGTCCCTTCATTTTACCTTCTATAACTCAAATGAGAAAAAAAAAATCATTAATTTTAGGGAGTTTAGACATCAAAATTTCAACCAAAAGACCTGCCTTTATCAAAAGATAACTGTTCTTGCTAAGATCTTTATTCTTTAGACAATTTCTAAATTGCCCCCTTCCTTTTTTCAAAATACATTACACCAGATAATGACCTACATCATTCCACTTTTTGTCACTTTTGATGGGGATCTTCACTTTTCTGCTTCATCTTTAGTCTTACCTCTATCAAAATATCAGTTTTTTAACATTCTGGTGTAACTTAACAGTTTCCCTGATTAGGAGGTGGGGGGCAGCATTTCACTGGTCTTGAATCAACACTGTTCATGATTAAAAACCTTAGATGAGCCTCAAAACTATGGTGGGATCAAATATCTAATCCATCCCTTGAAAGTATGCTGAGCAAATAACTGAGACCACAAATGTGAAATTCTTCAGTGATTGTGAACAAAATTCAGTATCATCATTATACTCATGACACTCCTTCCTTAGCTCTGAATAAGGGTACCCACCATAAACAAATCCCCAACTCTTTCCTGAAATTCTACGGTACTGCACAGTTAGTAGATGTCATCTTTTATTTATTAATCAGTAGAATGGCCTTCACAAATTAAACTTGGATCATTTTATTTGGAAGGTGACAGGGATTTTAGGCAGAAGGTTTATATTTTGAGTCTTGACTTCAATATTAAAATCATTAAGCTAATCAGTCAAATCTGGTCAGTGTCCTCATCTGCAAAATGGGAGTATCAAAGGTTACAAAACCCTTGAGTGCTGCACAGATGTAAATGCTTATTAAATATTTAGTAACTCCATTTCAACAGAAGTCATGTTCAATATTTGAGGAACTCTAACACCTATTAGTTCTATTATTTGTTCCACTGTGTAGTTCTCAATAAGTTCTCTTCTTCATCCTTAGGGGGAACTGAATTTTCAAAACAGATTAGTTTGAAAGGAGAGAAATAGATAGAAATACTGATTTACAAATAGATCAAACTGAAAAATTTCTTGCTTCTCTTGCCTGTTATTATAGTAGAGTATAGGAAAAGGAGGTAAAAAGAAATCTTCATTACTGCCCAAGTCAATTTGATTCTTACAAAGCTAATTAAACATGTCTTGAGCATATAAAATATATCATCCCCAGATAACAGCATACTGCTAAGTTCTTCATCTTATTAAGAGCTTGCATTAATGCTTCTTCAACATAAATTTCATATCCAGACAGGTATTATTTGAGAAACCTCACAATAAGAATGACTTAAATTAGGGTGACAGAAGCAAAAGATGGATCACCAATGACCATCTCACAAGAAGAGGGATGAGAATTCCATCTTCCATTATTGTCCAATTCTTATGTTAATATTCTATTCTAAAAAGCTTCTTTCCCTAGGATTTAGGATACCCTGAGAGTTCTGCAATGTAAGGGATTTCACAATGCAGAGGAATAAACTGCAAACTCAGAGTCATAGAGACAATACAGAAACACTATTGGAAATTCATTCTTATGGATGAGGAAAAAAAGACCAGGTGACAAGTATGAGGTTACAGATATTGATACCTACTATAGCATTTCAATACAGTCACCAGAAATCTTTCTAGCACTAAAAATAAAAACAAGTAATTTGTTAAAATTTATTTAAATTGAAATGATTGGGTCATACTTCTCATACATTTTGTCACCTCCTTGACTATCCCAAAACACCATTCTGATTCATGCTGTCACCATCTTATCTTTTGGAGATAGTCTCTCCAATGCATTGATTTCTTCACTCTACATTTAAATCCCCCTTTTTGATATAAACTACCCCATTTGGGGTGCCCCCTCTCCAAGCATCAAAGGTAAAGCCAAAGTCAATGAGAACATACCATCACCATAAGATACTGCAAGATAATTAGCAATCAAGACATAGTAGACCTGCTTTCTTAAAACAAGTTCTGCTTATGAGACTTGCCTGGATTCCCATACTTCATTGACAACTAAGGTAAGGCTAAATTTCATTGAACAGGCTAGTCTTCAAGGCCATGTACTCAGACTTCTCAACTTGACTATATTTTATATTCACTTGAAGAGCTCTAAAACTATGAATGTCACACTCTACCTCAGACCAATTCAAGTGTAATATTGTCAGTAGCAGAGTTACATAAAAGAAAACACAATACACTGATTAAGAGCACAGTTTCTGCAGTTCCTGGAACCAGAGAGCTTGAACTTTTTTTCTTTCTTTTTTTTTTTTTGGGGGGGGGCATAGAAGAACTGGGGTATAGGCCAGAGGTGGGGGATGGAAGGAGAGGATTCACCAGAGACAGAGTGGAGAGCAGAACAGGCAAATTTTTACTGAAATACATGGTTAAGGATAAGACAGGGGAGTTCTGCTATGCCATATGTGGGTTAGCTCCCTGGCCAGGGATAGAACTCACGCTGCAGCAGTGATAGCAGTGAGACTTAACTTCTAGGCCACCAGGGAGGCACCAGCTTGGACTTAATATATGTGTATACTACTAGTGTGATCAGAGATGATGTATTTAACCATCCTGTACCTCAGTTATTCTGTATAAAATAAAATGATCAAACTACCCTTATAGTTAAAGACGATTATATGCACAGCACATATGTCCAGCACAAAGAAAGACCTAAGTAATGCTGCTATTGTTATACTGGAAGATGTGGACAGTGATTTATATAAAAGGATTAATAATTTTTCCTCATTTAAATTTAATCAAATGTTGCCTTAAGTAGCCCCTAAAACTGCATTTTAAAAGCACGTCAATTTCAAGGAGTGTTTTGGTGTCACAAAACATTATATCGTGTTCTTTACCTTTTAATGCTGAGGACATCATAAAAAAGTTTCAAGATGGATATAATTTCAATACATCAAGCTAAGTTAAATAAGTTAGACCCAAAAGGACACAGACTACATGATTCATGAGAAGCACCTAGGGTAGTCAAATTCAGGGAAAAAAAAATGTAGAAATATAATTTCCAGAAGCCGAGGGAGGGAGAAGAATTATTTATGAATTAAGTTTTCAGTTTGGGAAGATGAAAAAGCTCTGAAGATGGATGGTAGACAACAATATATAAATGTACTTAGTGCTATGAACTATACACATACAATGGTCATTATGGTACATTTCAATTTAATGTTACGATAATTAACAACAAAAAAATGAAAACAGTAAAAGAAAATCACAGGAATAAAGAATGCACATTGTTTTCTGATGTTAAGATTATCTCCTAGCTATCAAAAGTCCATTTTATTCTTTCTCCTCTTTTATGTTCCTCAGATAAAGGTCATATTTCAATATATTTTTTAATTTGTGGCTTCATTTTTAAATAGGTAAAATGGGAAATTGATAAAACCACAAAAATATTACTCAGTGATTTCATTGCAATGAATCAAAACTACAGAGAATGCCCTCTAACTTGCAGGTTTTCCCCAAACAGAAAATTCTGAACATTAATGGGTAAATTTTCACTGACATTGTAAAGTTTCTGTGGCGCTGACATCTGATTGATGCTATGACAGCTTTTTCAAACCATATATACTGTCAGTGCAACCATATTAGAGAGTATTCTTGACTTTTTAAAGTCATTTTCAAAAAAATTGGGGGGGGGAGTGGGATGAGGATTAAAAAAATACTTCATTGACACCCCAAGGGCACTTACATTGACAGAATAATGGCCCTCTTTAGGATCATTTCCTTAGGCAGAAAGTAGTGTGTGTGTGTGTGTGTGTACGCGTGTGATGCCCATGCACACATGATGCACGCACACATGCACACACTCCTACTAGGGACAATATGTTGTCTCCCCAACTCCTTCAAATCCATTAAAGAGCCAATCGGATGATGATTCTGCATGCATTGATGCACTGTGTGAGGCACTTCTACCGAAATTCAATTGTGACTGTGAATGCTTCAGACCAGATACAATTTTAACATTTTCTGCTACTGGAGTGGGAAGACCAAATAGCTATTTCAAATTCACATTTCCCTTTTCCAATTGATTGTGGCACTCCCCCTGGAACGCCCCCATGCTACAACAGCTCTAACTTTCCAATTCATTTTCGCTAGAGAAGTCTAAACATGAAGTAATACCTCTACTCGACCAGTCACTGTGGTTCCCCTAAGGGTATTTTTGTGTTGAAGTAAGTCACTGAGTAGCAGACTGATAGCCTTTGTCTTCCAAAGCTCATTGACTAAGAAAATAATACACATAAAGGCAGCCTATTCCAACAATATCCCAAGGGGAAAATAGTCTATTGCCACCCACTTTTAGTGATGGGGATTGAGAGGGTTAGAAAATAAGACACCTTGGGGGTCTACAGAAGATAAAATACCAATACTCTGTTTTGATGAAAAAAGTAAAAAAATAATCATGAAAATTGTGACTGGGAATATAGAAGAAGGTTCCCATTGTCACTTCTGATTAGAAGAGTGTTGTGGGGAAAAATCCATCAGTTATATATATTTCACTGAATTTGTACATTGCTTCACTAAATGAAAATACAAAAATGAAAGAGGCATCAAAATGACACCTTATTATTCAGAGAACACACCTATCCATACTTTTAGCCACTGTAAGATTTTCAAAACCAAATACTTGTAATGATGACTTTAAAGTTTCTCCCAAGTTGCTTGATGACATTTTCTTATTGATAGTATTACAAACCTAGTGCTCAATTTCATTGCAGAAATATTATAAGAATTTGAGAATAAACATATTTCTGCTTCAGGTACCAAAACTGTGTCTTACTTTATAAATATTTTCACTTTCACCTGCTTTAAAGCAATATAATTAGGAAAAACACTCAGGGAACCTGGAATTACATTTCTGTTTAAAACTTTATAAACACAGCTATGATTTCCCTCCAGTGCTATGATCTGCAGTTATTAAACATCCTTAACACTACTTGTTAATAGTCTGATTTCATTTAAAATTGCTTCCTTTCTTCTGTGTATCTGTTTCTTTAAAAACTAACTTTCATGTATCTATTTTAGAAAAATTAAGAAATATTTCAACCAAGTTCTCAAATATATAACTTCTAGGCCTTAGTTTTCCAGCTTAAACTAACAATAATATCACAAACTAAATCAAATGAATGACTGTGTGAAATTAGAAATAATTTATTAACGATCAACAATTGAGTTTTAGATTTTTCTTGTATTTTAAAATAAAGTGATGTTTAAAAAGAACAGTAACAATATCCTGTATTTTATATTTTATCATTTACCAAGTATAGATCGATAGATATATTTTTTTTTTTTTTTTCCAAAGGCGCCATCAAGATTATCAGAGCAAAGTCCACTTGTCCCGCTCTATGGGTGGGGACAGTGCAGTCAGAAACTGAAACAAAGGAGGGAGGTAAACACAACCCTCTAGCATCTCAACTTGAGGGACAATACATATCCATAAAATATTTGAACAGGAACCCTGGTTGGACCATTACACCCTGGCAGCAGCCATTATTCCTAGCATCCCACTTTTTTGCAGAACCAGCTTTATGAAGAACAATATTCAGAGTTACTGGGGCTCCAAAGTCACACAGTTCTTCAGAAATTTGAGTTCCCATCTTGTGGGATCCTGCTTCCAAGTGTCTAGGTTTGCTAACTTCAAATTCTTCCTTTTGTTCATCCAGCCTTAGGCGTGGCAGCTGTTTCCTATAGTTGTCTGTTACCTCAATGTTCTGTGTTTCTTTTTGAGCCCTCTCCTGCCTGCTTAGCTAGTTCCTATTATGAAATGCTCTGTGTTGATACTGAAGCAGTTTTGTTTTGCAGATCAGATTCTAATACAGGCATGCTAGTTATAAATAAGTGGAACTTATTTGTACATACATTTCTATATATACAGACTGATTCCCAAGGTCACATTTACTAGTCTAATATGACTCAAATTAAATGTTTATTCATATGATTGATTCTGTGTTCTTGGAGATTTGTTTCATGCAAACTTCAGGGAAACAATTAACCATCTGGTTTACTTCTATGTTACCCAAGTTTCAGCGCTAAATAGACATAATTTCTCTTTTCACGGACATTTTAGAAAAGGAAGCCTCTCCATCAGTGAAAATAAAGCATTGGTACTACATATAGTTTATTTTAAAGAATTCGTGTTCTTTATAGTGACCCTTAGTGCACACACATGATTTCATTCAGAGATACAAAGCAAATATATTTTTCTGAAATAGTGAAAAGAACCCTGCTAATCTATTATAACTTTAAACATCAGGACTTGAGAGCCAAGGGTAGAAACAAAGCCAAATATGGTTCAATAAACTAAGTTTCAGTTTAGTTTATATTTTCTAGTGTTTAAATAACATCCTATTTCTACAGCTTTCAAGAGGTATGTGATATTTCTTACTCAAGCAAAATAATATTCTGATGAGTTAAGTGTAAATGAATCAGAAACGCACAGTCTATTTCCCTTGAAACACACAGGGATTTAAAAGTTAATGGAAAAAGTGCTGGCAACTCACATTTAGAGTTTTTATTGAAACCAGGATGTTTGAATAAATATTAGACATTCACCTAACTCAAACTGAAAGGGGGTTCACCAATCCTTAATTATTATAGTGCTTTAAATGATGAGGAAACATGTTGAATTCAAGTTTCAGACAGAAAGCTTTACTTGGCAGACATACTTTTGGTTCAAGAAATCTCTACAGTCATATTATGGCAACCAACTGAGATATTAGACAGTGAAGTTTTCAACTCAGTCTGGCAAGCACCATGAGAAAATAACTGTCAATTGGAAATTTTTTAAAAAGTGCCAGGAGTGTAATGATTAAGTTTTGAAAAGAAGTTAAAGCTGAACACATAATTTACAGAGACTATGCCTTCTTAAACAGGCTAACAATGAGCTAATCACATGAGAAACCGAAGAGTAGTATGTGTTTGGGTGTCTCCTTTTTGTTCTGGAGATTTTAATTTGGAGCTGCAAATCAAAATAGTTTGTGCATAGGAAATGGACAGACTTGAGATGGAATTTTAATTTCCCTGATGCCTACTGTTGAAATTAAGCTAGTATTGGACCCAGTGGAACATCTATATCCAAGCAGTGGCCTTGTGAAATCCCAAAGGATTGAAAAATCACCTCTTGGGGTATTTGGAGCCCTGCTTGAAATAAGTCAGAAGCAAAGTTAAATGTACCTTACCATTCACCAACACCATGTGGAGTACTCATTAAAACACAAATTGCTTGGTCCCACCCTCAGTTTCTGATTTTTTCAAACTATTATATATTACAAAAGAATAATATGTTCTCATTAAAGATAATGCAATTTCTACAAGTTTAAATTTTTCTCTTATTCCTGATATTAACAATTTCTCTCTTTTCTCTTTCTTTGTCAATCGTATTAAAAATTATTAGTTCTTTTTTTATTGAATTTAACTGTATTTTATTTTAAATTTCATTGATCTTTTCTCTAATATTCCCTTCTTGTTTGTTTCAGTTAACTTTTTATCATCTGTATCTATTTTCATAATGCAGACACTTAAATTGAGGTTTTCCTTGATTTTAATATAACAATGTAAAGCTAAAAATTTTCATTTAAATGCTACTTTAGTTGCAATTAGAAATCTTGCTATGTTGTGTTCTTATTTTTGTTCAGTTCAAAATGTGTTCCAATTTCCCTTGAAGTTTCCTCTTTGATCCATGAATTATTTAAAATTATGATGCTTTATTTCCAAGTGTTTAGAGTTTTTCTGTATTGTATTTGTTCCTAGTTTAACACATGTTGCCAGAGTATATATTTTAATTTCAATTATTTAAACGTTAGGGTTTTGGTGTTTTTGTTTTTGTTTTGATGACCCAGAATATGATCTGTTTTGGGTAAGCTCCATGTACTGATACAAAGAATGATGTTATTTTTTTTTTAAATGGCCACCTAGATTTCAGTTGATTAATGGGTTGTTCAGTTTTTCTGTTTCTTGCTGATTTCCTGCCTACTAGATTTATCAATAGTAGTAGATAAGTCTACTACTGTAACCACCATTATAGATTGTTCTATTCCTTCTTCCATTTTTGTTTTCTTTTTGTTTCATATATGTTGAAGCTCTGTTACTACATGGATCCATATGTGAAAGCATGTGGAGGGGCAAGGGGTGCGGAGAATTTTCAATGTTCTGAGAAGAATTTACATGACTGCAGCAGTTCTGGATGAGAAGAAGGAAAAGCAAGAGGTAATGGGAAGAACAGATTATAGACAAACTTAAATGGCAGTAAGAGTTAGTTGGTGGGCAATGAGGATTCTGGAAGATACTTAAGCAGATATAATTATTTTGTAAGTCTAACTTTGTAGCTAAAGCGCAGATCTACTTAGAGAATTGTGAACACAAAATAAGTAAATAAATTCTCACTGATAGACTTAGAAATATAAAAGTTAGGCTAGAAGGGATGTGATTTATTACTTCAGTTCAGAAAAAAATTTCAAAGGCAAACTTGTAGTTTCTTTTTAATTTTTTTCCAGTTATGGGTAGGAAAGGGAAAGAGAATTATTTCAGAGACAGCAGTGTAGTGTATTCATTACAGATTTAGCATTAATAGTTTAATGTAAAGGCCAATTTGCCAATTTGCTGCCTGTCCCTGTGAATGGCCTTATTAATAAATAATGCATATTGTTTAATGAGAAAAATGATGATCAAGGTAAAAATGTAAAACATTTTAAAGGGCTGCCTTTACAAAAGGTCAGTGCCCTTTCTAAATATTTTTGATGATTTCTTCTACCCAGGAAAGCTGTTTTTAAATGCACACACATAACAGCATACAATTACTCCAGCAGCTTAAGGATATATAAGTGTACTTTGCTGGGAATCTAAAGCAGTTTCTGAAATGCTTAGCAGGATGTATAATGACTGTCCACCTCTTATGCATTTATAAAGTTTTACAATGAGATAATAAATAGTTCTCGTGAAACAAACAAAAAAAGAGGTAAATTGGGCAGTGGTCTGGGAGGATAGTAGAATAGAGTTGCTACATCAAAGGACTGTTGAGAAGGATTTGAAAAGGAATCATTTACAAAGATGTGGGCAAGGACCAGGGAAATCAACCAGAATATGGAAGCACACCAAGTCTAGCAACAGCCAGAACCTTGATCTTTGACCTGAAGGGTGAAGGGGGAAAATGGCTCTGTCCAAAGTTTAAAAGAGGACCCCTTTAATCCCACTCAGTCTGATGTTACCACACTCTCACACCCTTTACCCTTTGCCATTAGCCAATCCTTATAGAATATTATTTGAGCCATAAAGGTCAGCGTCTTGGAGTCTAGAAAAGGGGTGAAAAGAATATAAAGTGGATGGACTAAAGAGGTCCCAGATGACTAAAAGTATTAGTAGTTACAGGAAATCAAAACTTTCTATTGGATATATTATAATTGAAATAATTCTCCCTGAATTTCCAGTAACACACACACTCAAACATATACAGTCACACACATGCATTCTCACTTACTGGTTCTTTTCATTAAGAAGATATTTCCAGGTCTCACATGGCTAATTTCTTTCACTTAAATTCAAGTTTAAGTCTCTTGGTGTCAGTTGAAAAGTTGATGTTACATATTAAAATTCCAAACCTAGATATTTCTTCACATGGAGAACTTATATTACTTTCCAATGTGGCAAAAGAACTATACTTGCACTTTGTCCATCATCCTAACTGATTGGGTTTGGAGGTGGGACAGCAAATGGTCAAACAAGTCTAAAAATCTAAAGTTCTGTAAGTACATCTGATCATGCAACTCTGAATGTAGCTAAACGTCTCAATAATTTAAAGTGCTTGAGGCTTTAAGTGGTTCATTCAGAAGGCACAGGAGATAATTCTGAGTCCTTGTCCTTTGTTATCATCACTTGATCACAATCCCACTAATGAGATGAAGGGCTTCATCTCAGTGAAATAGGGACCCGAGCATGCTTAAAGCAATTGAATTAAATTTCTTTTGTATAGGTGCTTCACAGATTTGCCACCTTTATATTCCTCAAGCTTGGGCTGGCACAGGAATCCATAGTCTTGCTCACCACAGAAACTTTAGCATCTTACACAATGCTTGACATATAGTTGATATTCAATGGAGAGTTTTATATAAATTAATAAACGAATTGCCCAGGTGACATGGCACCTGCAAGAACATGGTACTCTGATCCAGAACTTAGACATAATTATTTTACTTGTATGATCTCTTCAGGGAGATCATTTAACTTCCCTGAGTCTCATCACTTCTGCCATAAAAGAGGGAATAAAATCCATCCTACACAGAGTAGTCACAACATGATGGGAAATGATATGTTTTAACTTTTCAGAAAGTGTAATACATTCTAAAATATATACTAGTTTCACTAGTGAAGTTGGTGAGCAATCCAAAAACTATGAGTTTAAAAGACAGATTTTAAAGAACAAAAATGTTTTTTTCTAGAAATAATACTAAAAGGAAACAACACAAAATATAAAATCTTTTCAGAAATATTTATAGCCACAAGCTTTTTTTTACAGTTGAGTGTCCCTTCAAAAACAAATTCTTATATCAGTTAATATTAATAGAGCTATTCCTTTGGCTCAGAAACTCCAATTCTGAGACTCTGTATCCTAATGAAATCAATATATATTAGGATAGCAGTGTTTATAAGAACAAATTTGAGATATCCTGATTGTCTATTAGCAAATTACATATAAATAAGTTTCACATAGCATGTCTTCCCTATAAAACTACATTTGCCAATCGAGTATTCACTAACCACATACAGTTACTGTGCATGTAAAATGTGACTAATCAATTCCAGAGTGCAAAATATATAGTGGACAGCAAACACTTAATATGGAAAAGAAGCATATAAAATGTCTCAATAATTTTTATATCAATTACAAGTTGAAGTGCTATCTTAGGTATTTTGAATTAATTAAAAATTTTTCTAGGGTCTCCCTGGTGGCACAGTAGGTTGAGCATGGCACTGTGAAGTATCTGCAGTCACTGCAGCGTGAGTTCCCCAGCCAGGGAGAGGATCCACATGGCGCAGCAGACCTCTCCTGCCTTACCTGCTGCTCCCCTCAACAGTGTATTTCAGTCAATCTGCCTGTTCTGCTCCCCACTCTGTCTCTGGTGAATCCTCTCACCTCCTGCGACTCTGGCCTGTACCCCAGCTTTTCTATGCATAAATAAGTCAATCTTTTTTTAAAATTGTTTCTAAAATTAGTTTTTCCTAGCTCTTTTTTTCCTTTTTTTTAAAATGTATAGTCACTAGAAAGCTTACAACTACATTTGTGGCTTACATTGTATTTCTATTGGACAGTGCTGTTATGGATCATGAGTTAGAAGCCTCTTTCTATAAAGGGGCAAGTATTTTAGGTTTTGCCAGTTGTAAAGTTTGTTTCAACTACTTTGCTAAGTTTGATGACATAAGCAAATGTGCATAACTGTACCCCAATAAGCCTTTAGTTATGGACACTTAGTTTCCAATCATTTTACATATCAAAAATAATTTTTTTTACTTTTTTCCAACTATATAAAAATGTAAACGCTCCTCTTTGTTATTGGCCAGTAGCAAAGCCTCATTCTGCAAAGGGGCAAATATTTTATGTAGCAGGACAAAAACAGGTAGCAGAACAAATATAGCCCTCAAGCTATAGTTTGTCAACCTGTTTTAGAGTTTTCAGTACTGTTGAAAAGAATTACATCGAGGGGGTCCTCCCTGATGGTGCAGTGGGTTAAGCAATGCACTATAAAGCAAACCTCAGCCATGGCAACCAGTCTGATCCCTGCCCCCAGCCAGAGGGGTGACCCACAATGCACAGCAGACCTCCCCTGCCTCACTTGCTGCTCCCCCTCAACAGTGTATTTTAGTCGACAGTCGATCTGCCTGTTCTGTGCCCTACTCTGTCTCTGGTGAATCCTCTTACCCCCATTCCTTCAGTGTGTACCCCAGTTTTTGTATGCATAAATCTCAAAAAAAATTACATCTACATGTACTATCTTTACTTTCTCTAAGCTAAACAGTCTTTTGCAGATTATGTAAACCACGATTTCATGTTTGTAAAAAAGAAAAAAAATATTACATATTTATATAATTTTAGATGACCAGAGGACACATTCCTGTTTATCTAACTTGTTAGCACTGGGTATAAGATCTGAAGCAGAGGGAGATGGTACCTCTATCATGTTTCCTTAATTACAGAAATCATATATTACTCTTAAAATAAGGTCTAATAAAATGTATCTAAATTTTAAAAAATGAATTCCCACAGAACTTCCATCAAATATACACAATGATATAGATACTTCATCATCAAAATGTCGATATTACTGTTTATTTCCTATGAACATGATTTATGTTTTCCATAACCAAGAAATTGGGGAGAAAACCTTTGATCAGAACAAAATTCAAAAGTAGAAAGTACTTTTAAGTTTAAAAAAATCACTGTTTTTCACTGTCTTTCCATTTGTACAAATAGTCTGCCTCAAATTCTGTCACTTGTCTGAGTATGTGTACTATGACTCAGTGTAAGCACTCAGTATCATCTGGGCTCTTGGTGAAGGTACAATGTTCTCATAAGCATTCGCATCATTAAGAACATACTCCTTAGAGTTGATTTAGTAGACAACTTCATATTCAATATACACTAGCTACCTATCCTTGCATAGTTAATTACTCCCCAAATCTTCAAGGTCTAAAATGAAAATAAAATTTACTATCTCAATTTCCATACATCAAGATTCAGGAGCAATTTAGCTCTTGGTTCTGGCTCTCAAGCTCTAAGTGCAGAAGAATTCTCAGCTAAGGTTGTAGTCATTTGAAGGTTTTCTGGGGGCAGAATATTCATTTCAAAGGCCCACTCAGATTACTATTGGCAGAAGATCTCTGTTCCTTGACATATGGACTCCTCTGTTGAACTATTGAATGTTTTCATGACAGGACAGCTGACTTCCAACAGAACTGATATGAGAAAGAAGAAAGCGTAATGCCAACAAAGTTTCCTAGCCTTGGAAAACACATGTCCACAATATCTAGTTGGTTTACAGGTCACTTTTTTTTCCATGTGGAAGGGGACTAGAAAAGAGTCGAAACACCAAAAAACACTAGACATTGAGCACCATCTTGGAGCTGGTCCCCAACTGCCAAAAATATTTATGGTGATAGCTATGGACATGACCTAAATTAAGCTATTAGTCTTTTTTTAATAAACCAAAATCTGATTAAAATATTCTAATTCTGTTGGTTAGCTATAGTATAGGGAAATATCTTTATATTATATTTAAAACATACTTAACTAGGCCTTGTAAAATATATGACAGTCAATAAATCAGTGCTTTTAAAACACTGATTTTTAGTGCTTTTAGAACACAGTATTTTATCTATCAAATTATCTATCTGTATAAGCTACATTCACAGATGAATAAATACTAGGAGTAAGGCAGTAGGTGAAGAAAAAATATTTTGTAAAATTAAGTGCTTTAGGTTATTATTTTCTTGACAAAGCATTGTAACATGGAAAATATGAAAATTCACTTGGTAAAAAAATCAGGTTTTTGAATAGCATGTAGAATATATTTTTGGAAAAAAGTTTACATGCTTAGAAAAAAAGACTAGAAAAATTGCAGAGTCATTAAAAGATAAATGTCTGGGTACTTGGGATGAACATAATTATTATCCTTTTATTTATGTGTTTTTATCTATGACGTCCAGAGACAACACATATAACTCACTCTTATATTAAGAAAATACTCATTAAAAAGTTCAGTCTGTTTTTCTAGCTTGACTTAAGGTACTTGTGTCCCCTTAAATTGTCTCTTCAAGAATTTTATTTGAGATCCATAAATCATTTTTACAAACCAAAAAAAGGGTATCCTAGCTATCCTAACTTTATTCCAGAAGCTATTAGTAGCTAATTGTGAAGAAGTGAAATAAGAGACAAATTTCATTTACATTACCTTACATTTATGCTCAATAAGGTCAAAGGTAAAGGTTTTGTCACTTTCTGGTCCATAAAATATAGATTGCTATTTTCAAAGTACATCAGCAGTAGTAATAGCTATTCCCATTAGTCAGTCATATAATCTTATGAAATATTGACATGATAAAACAATACAACTGAGAAAAAAATGATAGAGCACACATTTTATTGACAAATAAATGCACAGTATTCAATTGTCTCTCACCTCCTTTATACCTGATTGACAAGTTATCAGAAAAATAAAGATTTAAGCTGACCAAAATCAATAATTTCGAAATGATATTTTAGTGCACCATCAGATAAAAATACAAATTCAATCCAATCATATTTCATATTTGGGTTCATGCCACTTTGACAGTTACATTTTATGGCAAAATGTACTTTAATTTTATATTCAAACCTTTTCCCAGCTTTTCTCTAGGAATTCACTTTTTAATTTATGATACTTCCTTGCTCAATTCAAGCTTCATTCACTTTTAGATACTTTGAAAAGATAAATAACTGACATCTCTGCCATTCATGAGTAATGTACTGTCTGTAACTTAAGGAAATAAACTAGGTGACCAAAGAGATATATTTGTCTTAGAAATAAATATGTATCATATGTATAAGTAATAAAATAACAGTAAATTAGAATAATGTCATAAAAATGCTTTTTCATTTTGCTGAGTTTAAATTATATACTGTGATATATTGTTAAGTCATAAACATTTAAAGAATGAAATGCCTTCATTGTGTCTTATGCTGAATTTAACTGTCTGAATGTCAAGTGCACAAGTTAAGTCATATGTTTACATCTTATTACAGACTGCTACTTCTGGTATATGTCCATTAGGAAATATTTTCCTTTTTTGATAAAATATTATGTGTCATCACAACTGCAATCAACAACAAAAAATTGAAAGGTAAGGATATCTACATGTAGCAATTAAATCTTTTCTCCTGTTCATAGGTCGGAACATAATGAGTACACTTTATAAAAACTACAGTCATTTGTTGAGTGCTTTCTAATGTCAGAAACACCCAGTTTCCTTCACGTGCATTATTATTTCATTTAATCTTACAAAACTCTCACAAGGCGAAAAAATAATATTTCTGCTTTGAAGATGAGAAAAAAAAATACCATTTCTATTTTGCAGTTTGAAACAAGCCTGGATTCTTAACTGCTAAAACACTGAAAATTAATCAATTTGTGGGCTACATATTTGTGTTCTATACACTTGTTTCTCATTAATTCACAAGTATAATCATTAACAGGATCATCATCCACCTAGTAGTAAGAACTCAAATTGAGGTCAGAGACAAGATTAAAGTTTATAGGACATTGCTTGCCAATCTAAATTTTAAAGAAATCTCTGACACTGCACCTCATCTTCTATTTATTATAAACAGAGAACATATAAGCATAGTCAATAATTACAAATTCTATCCCCTTCAAGAACCAAACCCCATTCTTCTTGTAGTGATTAGAATGAAATCAAGGGCAAAAGGAAACCATAAACACAATGATTTCTCCATATCCATTTCTCCCACATCAACCGATTAAGCCAATCATTGAAATTCCATTTAAGATTTAATGACTAAGATCCTCAACTGGCTGTAGTATGTGCAAAATTTCATGGCAAAATTCCCAATCCTATGAGAGAAGCACCAGAAGAGGTTGGATATTTCTTTCTTGTAGGTATTTTGGGGGTGGGATAGGACTTTCAAAAACATGCTTTAGACTGAAATATAGCTATCCCTGAGGATGACTCCTTGAACATGTGAGCAGAGACTGAGTTCCTTGATGACATCATTAAACCATTAATAGCACTAGACTTAGAGCTTATCCAACCTTAGGCTTCTGGTGCAATGAGATAGTATATGGGAACAACATTTCTGTGCTCTGTGATGTCTGGGGATGGAGGTTTTAAAGTATTTTAAGGGGCTTCCCTGTTGGTGCATGGGGTTAAGGAGCAGCACTATGCAGCTATCTACAGCGACTGCAGCACAAGTTCAATCCCCAGCCAGGGAGGTGACCCACATGGCATGGCATGGCAGACATCTCCAGATCCACCCGCTGCTTCCCTCAGCAGTGTGTTTCAGTCAGTCTGCCTGCTCTGCTCCCTACTCTGTCTCGTGACTCCTCTCACTAACAACACCCCACACATCTGGCCTGTACCTCAGTTCTTATATGCATAAATAAATATTTAAACAAATAAAGTATTTTAAGTCCTCAGCAGCCTGTAAGAATGAGTACTGGAGGCATCTGAACACTTATGTAATCATGTCTCGTGGTTTTGATAACTTTTGACTAAGAACTTGCCAAATCTATTAGCTAAAACACCTACACTTGGCCTCTCCATCCAGCTAAGGCTTCCACAAGACATAGTGTTAGTCTGGGCCTCCCTAGTAATGCAGGGATTAAGTCTCAGCACTATCAAGCTATCGCCAGCCACTGTGGAATGAGTTCAATTCCCTAGCCAGGTTGCTGACCCACATGGTGCAGCAGACTCCTGTTTGACCCGCTGCTCCCCTTGACAGTGTGTCTTAATAGATCTGCCAGTTCTGCTCTCCACAACGTCTCTGGTAAATCCTCTCACACCCTCCACCTCCACACACCTCTGGCTTTCAACCCTGTTCTATGAATATTTTTTTTAAAAAAAAAAACATGGTAATATGGCAATTTTTTTTCCAGGTGATCATCCCAGGTACAAACCAGGCAGAAATCTCAGCACCTTTGATATACTACCTTGAAAAGTCACCTGATATTACTTCCAGTGCATTTCATTTCTGTCACTAAAGGCAGTCACCAAGTTCGATCCAGTTTCAAGCAGAGGTAACAAAGAAATGTCATTATAACATTATAGAAATAGCAATCAGAACGAGATGTATATTTGTGTAGCTAATTTTGAAATGCAATCTGCCACAGTTTGCCTTCTGGTCATAATAATTCATATCCATACTATGTGCAAAATATATACATTCCTCTCCTAGACCCTCAAGTCTTATTACAGAATAAGCTCAAAGTGCAGGATCTTTTCATGTGAATCAGGTTCAGATAAGGCTCCTCACATGCTGTTCCATAAATATGGTGTCTTAGATATGTTCTTCTCCATCTTAGGACCCAAGAAATAAAGAGGCAAGTTATCTACTCCTAATACACCCAACATTAAATGGCAGGACAAACATAGACTAACTAGTATTCGTAAAGTGGAGATACTGTTATCACTGTTACACTGTAGTTCTAAAATTCAAGCAATTGTGTAACTATTGTTTGATTAAGATTAAAATTTGTCCTGAGAATTTTTCACCACTGCCTTTGGTGAGTAGTAGAATTCACCTTGTGACTTTCCTGCCCCTTTCACTCCAACCAATCTTAAAAATGTTGTTTTTATGAACTAATTTATAACCCACCCTACTTAACAAAAACCTATTCACAAATCTATATGGTAAAGATTGAACAACATCTTTAAGATACTTAAAAGCTCTATTGTTTGTCTGAACTACTATTTGAGGTTTTAATAAAGGGCTTTATCATCACACTCTTTGTTTTATTTTTATAAATTGTTTTCTTGACATTTTCCTGTAGATGACCTCCACCTAGAAAATACTTTGTAATTTGAGAATTTTAGAGGGTTTATTTAAATGAGAAACAAATTTATTTTGAAACTTGACAAAATCTGCTCCTCCTTTATGATTGTTCTTAATTTCACTTGAAAATTGAACAAGTTCACTAGGAACATTTCCTATTGTCCACATTACTTCAGATAACAGTGTTGGTAAACTTTCCAATATATAACAAGGAATTTTGACTTTAGCTTCCAGTATCATTTTCCTCACTTTCCATAAAACCTCACTTATATTCTCTTCAAGAAGCATAATCTCTTACCTACATACAACATTTGGGATCCTCAAGACCCATCAGATTCCCATGAAGTGAGTTGATGACCCATTCAATTCTACCTACTGCTTAGATCTGAGATCACTTCCATATGCTTTAGGCTTTTGTTATGGTAACTCCTCATTTCAGTATTAAAATATGTCCTCACTATAAATGTTATATATCAAATTACTACAAAATTTACTGGCCTAAAACAATAATTTATTATGCTCACAGAATTAGGACAGAACAGAGCAGAGATGGGGATCTGCTCCATGAGTTTTCTGACATCAGAAGGAAGGCTCAAAGGTTTGGGGACAGAACTTCTCTGAAGGCTCACAGGACTAACTCTTAAGACTTAACCTTGTGACTTGTTTCACCGAGTATAATTCCTTCTAGCTCCATTCATGTTTCTCTAAATGGCCCTAGATTATCATTTTCGATTACTGAATAGTATTCCATTGTGTATATGCACCACATTTTCTTGATCCAGTCATTTACTTTTGGGCATTTGGGTTCTTTCCAGGTCTTACCAATTATAAATAGTGCTGCAATAAACAGGGGGGTACAGATACTGTTTTGGATCAGTGTTTTTGTGTCCTTTGGGTAAATCCTTAGGAGTGGGATTGCTGGATCATATATGGTAGTTCCATCTCTAGTAGACCGAGGAAACTCCATACGGCCTTCCATAGTGGTTGGATTAACTTGCATTCCCACCAGCAGTGTAGCAGAGTCTCCTTTTTCTCCACATCCTTGCCAACATTTACTGTTGCTGGTTTTTTTGATGTGTGCCATTCTTACTGGTGTAAAGTGTTACCTCATTGTGGTTTTAATTTGCATTTCCTTGATTATGAGGGATGTTGAGCATTTTTTCATATGCCTGTTGGCCATTTGTATGTCCTCTTTGGTGAAATGTCTTTTAAGCTCTTCTACCCATTTTTTGATTGGGTCGTCGTTTGCTTTGATTTTCTTGAGTCTTATGAGTTCTTTGTATATCTTTGTGATCAGTCCCTTGTCAGTTGTATGAGGTGCAAAGATTTTTTCCCAATCAGTGGGGAGTCTTTTTGTTTTGGTTAATGTTTCTTTTGCTGTACAGAAGCTTTTTAACTTGATATACTCCCACCTGTTTATCTTCGCTCTCATTTTTATTGCTTTGGGAGATGCATCTTCAAAGGTGTTACTGAAATGTATGTCTTGTAGCACTTTACCTATGTTTTCATCTATATATTCTATGGTTTCAGAAGGCAAGAGAAAAATATTGAATGACTTCACTTTTAGGAGAATTGTGAAAGAACAACTACAACAGAAAATAAAAAAGAAAACAAAAAAACTAGAGAAAGCTCGAGGAAATGGGCAATCACAACCAAAAACAAACAAACGCAACAAGATCAAAAGGTTAAAGATAGACCAAAGGGAAGGGGAGGGTGGAGAGAGTGCAGGGCAAAGATAGGGAGGAGGGCATAAAGAGCACAAGGGTCTGAGGTGATGGTGCACAGGTGAAATGGTGGTGCGAACTCCCTGGGGGCTATAAATGTTGTCAAATACAATTAAATAAATCTAATGAGAAAAAAAAAGAAGGAAAAGCAGAAAAAAAAAAGAATTAACTTGGACTGTAAGGTAGGGTGCCAACACATGGTTCTCCCACATGTTTTGGGGCTTCTTCCGAGCAGCACATTTCTTGTGTACCAAAGCAAGAGTCTTAAGAAAGAGCAAGGTTAGGGAGAAATCACATCATCTTTTATAACTAGCTTTGAAAATCACCCAGTGTTACTTCTGTCATAGCTTAGTGGTTGAACTACAAACTTCCCCCCAGTTTAATGGTGAAGTAATAAAGACTTCACCTCTTGATGAAACTGTCTCTGCAACATATAAAAAGGGCATGTGGGATGGGATATAGAGATAGAGATAAAATCATTATTGTAAATACAATCTGTTGTAGATGCTTGGAGATATGGCTGAATAAGAGTAATTTTATATCTATAGATTGTAATCTATAAGCCATTTCAAAATCTTTGAATACAATACACTGATTAGATGAAAGACCTGATCTGATCACTGACTGGGTCAATCTCAACAATATTCTATTTCTTTGTAAACCTCAGTGTTGAGATTCTAAGAGGGCATTATTATTTGAAAAACAATTCTTTGAAAATAGAAAATAATTATTTTAAAAAGTTATTTGCAAATTAGTCTATAACTCATCTATGTTAAAAGATGCACAAATGTTTCCACCAGTTGTCTGTTGAATGAGTATAGCAGTTTTTATTTCTTAACATCATTATGAGAATGAAATTAAAATCATATCTGGAGAAAAGCTAACAGCAAAACCTGAAGTATACTAAGTGCTCAACAAGTAATAAATAATGCCTAATATTTAAATTTTAGTCACATTTTGCCAACCATACTAGGCTGACTATTTTGCCAGCTTATAAAAGAAGTTTCTTTTATTTAAATATTAACCTACATACATATAACCCAAATCTCAAATAAATGTGAATTGATTGTTCTTTTCTGTTACTTTAATAGAAACTATTTACTGGTGCCAGGCCATGCATGTAAAATATTTACATGCATTTGATACCTATATAAACCTTACAGATAGCTTTTCAGAATTGAAAATTACTTCCTTTACGCACATTGTGAAATACTACTTTCTACACTGCTATAAATCTTCTACATTCTTAATACTTTTCACTTTCCTGTACCACCACATACTAAACAAAAACTATTAAGAAGGTAATAATATCATTAGGCATAAACCATCATGTTAATTTCTTGCCCCAAATGCCTTGTATCTTGACCTAATTGAAACAGCATTCCTTATCTGACTCTCTCTACCTCATGTCATTCCCAAAACATAGCCAAGGACCCTTTTTTTGAAGAGTTAGACAATCTAAAGCATAGGAAAGGGGTATCATTCAGAGGGTTTCTAAAATATGAGAAAGATTCCTAAAAAAAACACAGCAGAATGTTCTAATCATATGATATCCTTATTCCAATCCTAGTTTTTTAATTACTGTTACCTTTTAAATATGAAATGCCTTAAGAAAATCAAACTGTTTACTTAGCCCAGACCTTCTCAGAGCAAATGTTTGTTGAGAATCACCAAGCATGTGTGAAGCATTTCATTCACAAACACACACATGCACTTAACCTCCAAACACATTTTCATTACTATTGCTGTTCTAATATTCTCTGGAATACAATTAAGGGACTGTTGAAATGGACAGCAAACTCACACAATGTCATCATCTAATCCAATATGGTAGTTTTGATTTGGAAAAAAAATATGGAGATATGGTAGTTTTGATTTGGAAAAAAAATAAGGGAGTTGAGGCCACTTCCAAGACAGACATACTGAACAGGTGCCTCTGGGGGACTCCCAACACTGGGATTAGCAGAAAGAAAAGATGCCTGGAAACTGGCAAGAGGAAAAGAACAACTCTCCATAATAAGTTTATCTCACTCTATACTACTTTCTTTGGTCCTACAAACTTTTGAAGGTCATTCAATCCATTCAATATGCAAACTCTGAAACACCTGATGCACTGACTTCATCCATGCTGGTCCTGACTAATTCCAGATCTGACTTATTCCAGAGTACAAACTATCATCAATAAAATGTGGGATGAGGGACACTTCAGAGAAGGCAAGTAGGTTTCATCCTAACTGGCCAAAGCTGATCAATCATAGTAATTTCCATTCCTCATTATTACTTTCAAAGATGGTGAAACCTTATCTCATTTGATATAAGTTGGGAAAATACTTACATCATTCACCCAGGTCTGCCTTGGGTCCAGGTAAAACAAAAGACAACATATAGTCTCATGTCTGCCATACCACACCAACTGCTCATTAAGTACTAAGAGCTTATGATGCCTAACCTTGTAAGTCACAGACAGCTCATCTCTTTGGCATTCCACCCTCTTCAACAGAAGGAAAAAAAACATAGTATAGGAACCTAAAAGTTAATAATAATAATGCCAATAAAGCTTTGGCTAGAAATTTTTTTCTTCAGCTTGAATTACAAATAAAGACATATCATTTGGGGAATTTTCAATTAGATACCAATGTCTCACAGATACAAAAACTCACATACTTCAGTGGGATGGCCTTTGTCATTTAAACCATTGACTCACATAAAACACAGATATTCTATCCACCTTTAAAATTTCAAATTGTTCTTAACTTTAATTAAAATTGTAATTTTCAAACTTTGATCATTTCACAATTGATCTTGCTATATTCAGCAGTGAGTCAAAATGACATTCAGAGAGATTTTTCAAGTATTTTAAAATTTAAAAAAAATTGTATAAAATTTCTTTTTGATAGATAATTTCTTACAGTAAAATGCACTTAACAATATGTCTACTATACTAGCTTTTAGGCAAATTTGATAGAGAAATGGACCCTCAAATCTGGCAGGTACAGTGTTTTAAGAGTCCTATCATGAAGGGATGCTTACATGTCAAATTAAAATATTCTCACTAACATTTGAAGACTAGGACATTTTTCATATGAGATCCCACAGCACCTAACCTACTCAATGAGCTTTTCAAAGCTATGCATTTCTTTTGAAACTAGTGAAAATCTATACATTATACCTCTAGTTTTCAGATTTATTTAGCACATATTTATAGAATACCTACTCTGAGTAAAGTATTCAAATGAAGAACTGAAGAACTATCTTCATTCACTCACTTATTCATTCATTCATTCAACAAGCTATACTCTGCTATGTGCTAGAGAGAATGGTCAGTAACACATATACAGGCTGGGGAGACACAATCAAATAATCATAGTGATATATCCAAGAGATGAGGAGAAGTTAAAGAAACCAAAGACAAGAGAGTCTGTGACTTGGCCAGGGCATTTAGTGACTTGGTGATGAAGCTGAACTTAGAATCAAACTCCTGGGCAACCCCAAGCCCAATCTCTGCATCCTTTCAGATGTAACAATGTTGACTGTAGCTCCAGTGTCCTGCCTTTCACTATGTGCTCATTTCATCTGCACAGACGATGACTCCATTTCATTTTGACATCTCAAAATATTTGGAAAGAGAATCCCCAGGGTACTCCAAAATATCTGAGCCTTTAACCTTCCTGCTATAACTTTTCAGTTTCACTATTTCCCTTCCCACTCTTTACCAACACAGACACACACAAATCTCTAAGACGAGATCTGCTTTCTTCCACAAACTTGGAAGCACTTTAGAAGCTTTTAATATCCTGGCTCGGGTCTTAGACAAGCACCATGTGAGCAGTTAATATGCCATGGAACTCTCACCAAAACACTGGTTTCCAAGCCTGGCTAAACACCAGAGTCACCTGTGGGTGCCTTAAAAACTAAAGTGTCCCAGAAAAGAATGATCTAGCATAGTGGTTTCCAATGTACAGTCCCTGGTCCAGCATCATTGGTCTCATCAAGGGACTTAGAAATGCAGAATCTTGGGCCCCCGACCAAAGAAACAGAAATCCTAGAGGATCAGCCCAGGAATCTTTGCTCTAACAAACCCTCTAGATTATTCCCCCACACTAAGCATTGGTCTAGAAGTTATGGAGTATATATGCTAGGAATTATTTTTAAATACCTTAGGCAATTTTGAAGACTAATGAGTTTGAGAACCAAAAGGAGAGGATTCCTCATAATCAAAACATCATTTATAATGTCCCAGAGAGCTGAGATAAAGGCTGTACAAGCAAAATACTGGAAGAAAGAGTTGAGAGACTTGGCAGTGGACTCACATACTGTAATACAGTCCCAAGTTACACTGTAGGAATTTATTAAAATACACTTAATTTTTGCTCTATTTCTTTCAAGAATGCCATTGAAATTGATAGGGATAGTACTGAAACTGTATATTGCTTTGGAGAAGATGGCCATTCTAAAAATTTTAATAGGTACAAATTCATGAGCAAGGTATATCTTTCCATGCCTTTGTTTCTTCATTTTTCCTTTTAATACTGTCTTATGTCTCTCACCTCCTTTGTTAGGTTTATTCTTAGGTATTTAATTATTTTCGATGCAATTGTAAATGAGATTGTTTTCTTGATTTCTAGCTCAAAATTGCAAACAGTTTTGCATATTGATATTGTAGCCTGCCACTTTATTGTTCTGATATGTTGTTTTAAATAGGTTTTTTGGGGGTTTCTATAGATATCATCATGTCATCTGAAAATAGGGATAATTTTATTTTTTTGTAAATAAAAATTCCTTTTGCATCTTTCTCTTACTTAATTGCTATAACTAGGACTTCCAATACTATGATAGTGGTAAAAGTAGATCCCTTGTTTTGTAGCCTGATATTAAGAGGAAATGTTTTCAGTTTTTACCACTGGGTGAAAAAGATGCCAGCTGTGGGTTTGTCATATATGGCCTTTATGTTCAGGTATCTTCTTTCTATTCCATTTCATTGAGTTTTTATCATAAATAGAAGTTGAATTTTGTCAAATGCTTTCTCTCCATCTAATGTATGGTCATATATATTTTTTCATTCCTTTTGTTGATGTGATACATCACACAGTTTGATTTGTGTATGTTGAATCATCCTTGTGTCCCTGGAATAAATCCCACTTGGCCATGATGTATAATCCTTTAACACATTATTGAATTCAGTTTGCTAAGATTTTGTTGAGGAAGTTTGCATCTATGTTCATCAGAGATATGGTCAGATGAGTAGTTTAAGAAGATGTGGTACATGTACACAATGACATACTACTTGGCTCTCTCTCTATGAAATCTTGCCATTTGTGACAACATGATGGAAGTGGAGGGGATTATGCTAAGTGAAATAAGTCAAAATTAGAAAGACAAATAGTAGATGATTTCACTCATATGTGAAATGTAAAGAAACAAAACAAAGGGACAGAAAAAAAACTAGACCTAAACAAACTCTTGAAATCTGATCATAGACTTGAGGGCACCAAAAATGGTCAGTGGGGTATGGGGAGAGAAGAAGAGAGAGATTTCATGGATTGTGGTGGAAGATTATAATGATGTGTAAACCAGTTAACTGCAATAAAAAAGATACAATTTAAGAAATACAAAAAGTATCATCCACAAAGATTTGTTTCATATAATCTACAATAATTGTTATTTCACTGATGTGACAATTCACTACTCTATCACTTGTAATGTGTGTGTGGTTCCCATAACTATGGATGTCTGTGTGTGCATAAAATGCTAACTATTTTTTGTTGTTATTTAACTTGTCTTCATTATCTTTCAGTAACAAAACATGCTAGGAACATTTTTTTAGGTCGATCTCTATATATTGATATGTGTTTCTTTTAGATAAATTTTATGTCAGATAAAGATGGTAAAACTTAGCATCTACCACTTGCCAGACATCTAACAAAATAGTTTTCATAAAAGATGAAGAATATTATTTTTCTCATAGATTATTATATTTCATCTATTAATATATTAAAACTTTTATAATATCCTATATAGAATAAATGTTCAAATATGATAAATGTATTTTGTAAAATAACCTTACTTTTGAGACCTAAAAACATAATCTTTTAATGCTATCTATTCTAAAACCATGACTTAAAAGGAGAAAAATAATTTAAAGAATAAATGCCTGAAAAGATAAAAATGTTCTGTCACCAACTCTTTACCTTGAATATAAGATATGACAGTTTTTTCCATCTTTTTTTGTTTACATTTAATGTCAAATTATTACTGTGTTTAAGAATTTGTAATATGATCATAGCTTTGCTAATTAAACCTATCTGTGTCATTTCTATTCTTTAATAATCAAAAGTTAATAGGGAAGAGGTAACATTTAGGAGTATCATCACATCCCTACGATTGTAAACAGCATAAAGTCCTGGTGAAAATAAAATTCTCAATGGCTAAGACTTTTTACTTCTTCTTGGTTGCAAGTAAATGCCCCACAAAATAGCACTCTAATAATATACATTTCTAGAACACAAGTAATCATGAAATCTTAGGTCTGTGGAGACCCTGACATGTGGTGGAGACCCTTTGAGACTTGTATGAGTTTTATGGATTTAGACTGTGCCAAGGGCTTTGTCTACAACATCACTCTCTTCTTCCACACTACTGTGAATGTGAGATCATTAGAATTCTCGCTTCATGCAAGAGAGCTGAAGCTTAGAGAGGGCAAGCCACCTGACTAAGCCACCTTGGGCAGCCTACCTCCAGTCCACACTGCCTCCCTGTCACTGCCTTGCTTCCTTCACACCCAGCACAGTAGCAAAAGCACAAGACCAGAACACTCAGAAAATACAGAGCTGTTTTGTTCGTTTTCATCACACAAGGTTTTTGCCTGGCCTGGACTTAAGACAGCCAGAGCCCACGGTACTGACATAGAGTACATTTAAAAATCACATTCAACTATAAAGCAAGCCTGCGAAAGTCCAAAAATGTTCTTATTTTTCTTATGATGACTAGTTGGATGCTTTGTTAAAGAATAAAATTAAAGAATTTATTTAAAATAAATGTTCATTGGTTTGACTTCACTTGGAACACTAAAAATAGACGTAAAGCACAAGCCAGAGCTGGCCTATTACAATCTGACTCACTGAAGGGGGAAAGGCTTCTTTTTATACATTTCCCTACTTGGGTCTCATATGAGGTATGACAGTGAGAAGGAGAAAGGGCACTCACTGCCTCCTGCCTCATCTGTGCTTTAGTGACCTTTTACTCAGCAAACACCACTAGGATATTAAAAGAGGGGATAAAGTACCAGAGGTTACTCTCTGGGGTTTGACTACATGGACACCAATCCAAGTCAGCAACTTTTATTTTTCTTTTTAAAGATTTATTTATTTATGCATACAAGAGCTGGGATACAGGCCAGAGTCACAGGAGGTGAGAGGATTCACCAGAGACAGAGCGGGGAGCATAAAACAGGCAGACCAACCAAAATACACTGCTGAGGGGAGCAGTGGGCAAGGCAAGAAGTTCTGCTGCACTATGAGTGTCCCCTCCCTGGTCAGGTATAGAAGTCGTGCTGCTAATGCTGCGGATGCTTCAAAGTGCGGTACTCTTTTATTAAAAAGACTGTGGGGCCTCCGTGGTGGCACAAAGGGTTGAGCACCACACTGTGGAGCTTCAGCGGCCACTGTAGTGTGAGTTAAATCCCCAGACAGGGAGGGGACCCACATGGCCCAGCAAACCTCTCCTGCCTCACCTGCTGCTCCCCTCAGCAGTGTGTTTCAGTCAATCTGCCTGTTCTGCTCCCCACTGCCTCTGGTGAATCCTCTCACCTCCCACAACTCTGGCCTGTACCCCAGCTCTTGTATGCATAAATAAATAAAATCTTAAAAAAAAAACTGTGGTGTTTCCCTCATTTCCCTTTCCTCCAGACCCACGATGTTTGCTTAAGCTGAGAAACGTGACTAACTTCAGTTCTCACGTGTATGCAGAACCCTGGCTGGCACAGGTACATGCAACAGATCCAAGTTGTGTGTATAAATTAGGCAACTACTGCCATCAAAATATGCCAAAGAAGAGACCAGACTTTGACAATAAATTGAAGATGAAAACCAGTGGCAGGCCCTTGAGCCTGCTTGTCTTGGAAAAATGCAAATTTCTCACCCTAAATTAGCACTTACCGCTTTGGTGTGTCTCAGTGCACTGCCTGACCAACTTGACTTTTAAAATCCAAATTCCTAAATGCCATACATCCCTGGATTGCATCGTGAACTTCTCACCTTTTTCCAAAGCTTCCATATGAGATGTCTTTTGAAATGAGTGTGGGGGAAATGTAGCGAAGAGTTAAAAGTGAATCTCTTACCTCTTTGAACTGTTTTCTTCATACTTCGTGTACACAGATACACTTTTGATGTGTTAACTAGAAAATCTGACTAGAAAAGAACAAAGCAGCTGTCACTGGAAGGAAGACACTGACAAAAAACCACACAGCCCTTTATTGAAGAACTGTCAAGCCCATCCTACAGTTCTGGGGTTGTCTGTGGTATTTATCAAAGACCTAGATCTGATGCAGGAAATTAAAAATAATAATAATAATAAATCTGTCCACTGGCCATTTATTAAAGGAAACTAAAACTATATTAAATTTAAAATCACTAAAATGGATATTTTAACAATTCAGATACAAGGTTGTTTTTATCAGTTATATACAAATATATATGTCTTTTTCCCTATGCAAGCTTTCTACCCATAAAAATACATGTGTGTACTGAGAATAAAGGTACACACATAGACAACATGTCTACACACAAATTAAGAACCCATATTTTTCCTCACGATGAGAAAATCTTTTAATGTGTCTAAATGTTTTGTTCATTGAAACTCATTTTAATATTGCATGTAAAATTGAATCTTTAAATATTTTTGAAATTATCTTAAACAAGGTCATTTCAGGCAAATAGATTTTATTTCATGTTGCTCTATTGACTCATATTATTTTTCTGAATATCATTCCCAGCTGTAAGGTAATTCATGCCTTTCCGGATTCCATGCCTTCATATACTGATTATAAAATTATGTGTTCTGAGTGCTACTGGATGAGGTCTTGACTATTTATTGCATGGAATTCAATAACTTTTCTAAGCAAGCAATTTGCATGTAATAAAAGCAGTTTTCTTACAAAATCCAAATAGTAGTGACTATAAGGAAAAAAGAAATCTATTAAAGAGAGCACAATTTAAAAAATGCACTGTTAAGTGTTAAACAAAGCAGAAATAGTCTATATATTCAAATCAATGTTTCTCTTTGGATCTTCAGGTCACAGTACCCATTACAGAACAGAGCTTCAGACAGCGGCTTCTGACCTAGGGCAGGTTTTTCACCATCTCTGAACCTCAGTTTATTTATCTGTAAAATAGGGAAGTATCTACCTCACAAGTGCTGTTTAAATGGACAATTATTTACCAAAGCAAAGAAGCTTACTCAGAACATTAACCCCAAAGGAAATAAGCAATTGTTAGATGAAACAAACAAACAAAAAATTGGTGAGGGGCATTGTATTGTTAAGGAAGGTTATGAAGCACTGCAGTGAACAATGTAGAACAGGCATCTGTTCTACAGAACAGAATGCAAAGCTGCGCTGAGTCTTTCATATGCTTATATAGCCTTTTCATCACAAATATAATTCAATATTTAGAGTTCCACATTGTTATTTGACCTGGAACACTTTTATGATGACTATTTCTGGAGATGAATATTTCTCAGCACACAGTGTGAAAGGGGAATAAAAGGATTCTCAGGGACATTTAAGGTCAACAGAAATCTATCTATAGTGTGCTTGGACTTGTGTGCATAAAGACAATGTAACAACAACTAGGAAACTATGTGGTCCTTCAAGTCCCTTGTCTCAGTTGCAAAGTGATTTTCAAAGCTTGAGTTGACAAGTGCACTTTCCTGTGTCCACAGAGAAGAAATTATCTGAAGGAAAAATTTATCTGTAGTAGTAAATACATGGCTAAGAAGGCTTTTCTTATTAAGAATTTGAAGTCCTTTCATGCAATCTATATGCATTTCTGTATCTAAAAATTTTGACTGTGGACCAAGCAAATATCTAAATTTAGATCAGGACAAATACTTGGTAAGGGGCTGGTTGCCAGTGAGATGAGTGTTGCAGGATTTTCTTCCCAGACAAATCATAAGAAGGCTGTATGTTGGGGGAGGGGGGAGGGCGGGGGAGGGGAGGAAGGGCTTGTAGCTTAAGTTTATGATCTCTTGTTTATTTTCAATTCTCAAAAGCCAAAATACTGTACTTAACAGGGGCTTACCAGTCTCGCTAATTTAACTTTTCAATCAGTTGGATGCAGGAAGAATTGATGATGTATTTCTCTCCTTTTTTCAAAATTCTGCCTTCTGAAAATTCCAACATTTTCAAAGGATCTGATAAATAATACCAAGTTCATTGGCATTTCAAACAGACAAGACACTTATCTATTTTAAACCATTATGAATGTCATATTTCCATTCAAACTTGGGAAGATCACATTTTCAGCTACCAACCAACTATGGAAAAATCCTTCAAACAACAATAACCTCTTAATTGAAGATTTCTCTTAAAATTATTTTTATAGAATAATGTGGGTGTTATCCTTCTGAAAAACAAAATTACTTTTAATGAAGCAGTTCAAAATCAGGGCAGAGAAAGAGCAAAGAGTTTCCTTGAGGTTCTGGTGACAGTTTACATAAAAAGATGTTTTATTTTCTCTTTGCAGGGTGTACACCATCATTCTGTCTTATTATTCCTGACATTCAGTTCATCATATTAGCATCTTTGTGGGAAACAAGAAAGCAATTAAGGTTTTGCTCTTTATTCCTTGGGAGACAGAAATTTTGCTTTCCCTCAAAACTCTTAATGATGAGGCAGACCTGGTCAAACACCAAATGCCTGGGTTTTAAAATGCAATAGAGATAGAGCTTTAATAATTTTCAATTACTGTTATTCTGCAATAATGTTAGCAAATCTCATCTGAAAAGTAAATTATTCATTGAATAGGAAATGGGGAAGCTTTGGGATTGTGTGACTCTCCCATTTAAAGTTTCACTAAGATTCTCTGTGATAAGGTCCTTTTAAAAGATTACATATTTTAGACTTTGTTTCTATCCCTTTCTTCATTCATGATGCTGTTTCTACTTTTTAATATACTTTTCTGACAAAACACGGTAGTCATAGAGTGTCCATTCAGAGGGATCTATTCAGAATAAGTATTCATTGACTTGCAGCCAGAAATACTGATAGTATGATATTTTTTTATTTAAAGAATACATTTTTCATTTTAAGCAAATGAAATTTAAAATCAAATAAAAAAACTGTCATTGGCTTTCATTAGAAAATTGGTAGGAAAAGTCATTCATGTTGCTTCTGCATTAGCAAATCTTGCTTTTTATGTAAATAAATAGATCACTTATTGGAAAGTGCATATAATACAGCAAAAGTATAGAATCCCAGAAAATATTTCAAATCAAATCAAATGTGATAAAATGAAAAAGGGGCAATGCAGATAATTTCCTTCACAAAAGAGTTGCCTTTCTCAGAGCACATGAAAACAACTCATTAATTTATATAGTCTTTTCTATATCACCTTTGCAATAATTTCCAATATCAGTGCCCAGACAAACGTTAGAATCTTTATAATCTATCTTCTCACTCTCTTTCTCCTGCCGTGAATTTAGTCCCTTTTGTTAATCTTCCTGCCTTAAAATTGAAGGGGTGTCACAAATTTAAGTTCGTGATTAGAGTTGTTCAACCCTTGCAATGAAATTTGTGACTAGAAGACTTGCTTTCAAAATTTTAGAACATATTCTAAACTTTCACAAGATTTACAGGATGTTCATGATCAACAACAAAGACATGTGAACTTTAAGATCCCCAACTTATCTCACAAACCCCAGCTGATTTATATGAGACAGAAATACTATGGGAAATTTGAAGGCACATGTCAAATTTAGTGGTTTCTGCTAAATATTATTTAGTAGGTCATTTGTTGTTTATTTCAAAGCTTGCTTAAGAAAAGCATTGGTTTATCCACTTCAGTGGAAATGAGATTAGGACGAGGTTAAGTGAATTATCCAGTGTTCATAGATACTGTTCCTGCTTGAATAAGAAATTTCTTATTGCTGCTTCTGTTTACTAAGTTCATTCATTCCATTTTATAAGGTGCTTTGAGCTCATTGCAATAGGAAAAATTTTCATAATAAAACAAAAGAAATGGAATCTACATTTTTCTTAATCAGCATATCCAGTAAGATACTGATTTTGAACCTCTACTAAATTAATATACTTTTAAGTAATTTACATTAATACATGACTATTGAAGAAATAATATTTTTCTTGATATTATTGATAATCTTTAGAATAGAAACTTTTATCTTAGAACCCTTTTGGAAAAGTTCTATACTGAGGAAATAAAGGCAGACTTATTGTGATTATATCAGGTCCTAAGGGCCCAATGAGTTTTATATTCAAATTCTAACCCAATCGATTACCAGAAAGCTTGAATTTAACAATTTCAGACTTGTTTCTTTTCTTTTTCGTAACTGGAGATAAATAAAACAAACATACCTAAAGTCCTCAGACCAGTACCTCCAAAGCTCTAAGCACTTAATCAATGTGAGCTAATGGATAGTGAATTACTATAATGAATAATCAGAAGTAATAAGGCATCAGGGCCTCCCTGGTGGTGTAACTGGTTAAGCAACGCACAAGGAAGCGAACTGCAACCATTGCAGCATGAGTTCAATCCCTGCTGCCACATGGTGCAGCAGACCTTTCCTGTCTCGCCTGCCCGATGCTCCCTTCAGCAGTGTCTTTCAGTCAGTCTGCCTGTTCTGTTACCCACTCTGTCTCAGGTGAAATCTCTCACTTCCCTCACCTCTGGCCTGTACCCCAACTCTTGTATGCATAAATAAATAAATCTTTAAAAAGAAAAAAGAATAAAGCATCTTTTGCAAACTTGTCAAAGTTTACCTGAGTCAACAGAAATTATGAGCTGATATAAAATTTTATCCTCTTTAAATCCAGCATCGTATATTTGATTTCATAATTTTCTGTATCATTTCTATAGTCCAGTTCTTTACTGTTCTCTGTCTCCAGGGAAATATTGACACAAAAATTTCTTTGATAAAGATTATTGTAGTGACTATAAAAATGACCAGCAAAAACATAAAAATAAAGTGCTACCTGCCAATGCTAAAAAAAGAATGTTCTAAAGGAGGCAATTTCTTAAATGGAAACTGAATACTTGCTTTAAAAAAAGAAATCCACTCGAATAATCAATCTCTTTCTATATAGTGACGACTTGAACTCCATTTTATGCTTGAATCATGGGGAATTTCAAAATGGATATCCATGGCTTATCTTATCTCCTTACTTTTTTTCTTTTTCCCATTAGTGTGTCCCAGTAGTTTTCTTTTTTTTAATTACATTGTTTCTTACTAAAGTAACATTTTTTTACAGCACTGTATGATTTAAGGTTTTAAATTTGCACCTCTTCAGGATATATGTTACCACATCACACCCATTACCAAAGCATACATATTCCTCTATAAAAGATGGTTTCATAAAAATCTTTTTCTGAATATCTTGATTTCTCAAAAGTTGTACTTTTCCCTGATTTCATACTTCAGCCTAGAGATATGAATGAGGATGGACTAAACAGAGACTTTAAGAAGCACTAAAATGTAAGCACTGTTTGTGAAACTAAATGACCTCTACCTACTTTAGTTTATGTGAGTGTCCTAATAAATACTATAAATAGAAGTTACTAAAAATATCTTTATGTGTTTAATGTCTGCTTGCATAAGGGACTTATGTGTGACTACTTCCTTTTTTTTTAACATATTATTCTATTTACAAAGAGGTTGAATTGGTGGTGTAAGAAAATTGCTCAATATTTTCGATGTGGAGGTCAAAGAATTATTTAACTAAAAATACAACATTTAGATGTCTTGTCAGTTCGTCTTAAGAGCCTATCAAAGCAAGAGATACTTATTGCAATGCTCAACTAAATGTAAAATTAATTTTAAATATTCTCATTGTGAACATACACAAGTAGACTCACATACACCAAACAGGCTAATGTGGTTTCCAGGCTACTCAGGGTCCCATCCCCCTTATGACATTCTCCTCTGGTCAGCATAAAATTGACATGAATGGACATTTCCAGTATGATCATTTGTCAATTCCACATTCATCAGGGAGTCTTTTCTGACTCAGTAAGTTCCAGCAGATATAACAAAAAATAGTATAGACTGTATGGTTTAAACAATGTATATTATTTCTCACTGTTCTGACTTATGAAGTCCAAGATCAAGATGCCTACAGATTTGGCTCTTGGTGAAGGCCTCCTTCCTGATTTGTGCATGTCCACCTCGCATGTCTACCTCTTTTCCTTTTCTTTCTTCCCCTTTTTATTAGAACACTAACCCAATGTGGAGGTTCTTGCCCCATGATTTCACCTAAACAGAGTTACCTCTGAAACACTCCCTCCAAATACTCTTACGCTAGGTGTTAAAGCATCAATAAATGAATTGGGGGAGGGGGTAAGGCTATGCAAAAGTCATCTAATTTTGCCTCCATAAATAAACTGACTTTATATAATTATAAATTTAGTTTTTGTGCTCTTATATGAATATAGCCTGTACCATTATTTACCATGACTTTTAAGAATTATGTGCATGATCAAAATATCAAGTCTAATCACATGAAAAAACTGATATAGGGAAAACAAGAGATTTACATTATAACATTATCACAGCATTATAACATTATCAAATTTTTATTTTATCATTTATTAGGGCATGATAAAACTTCATAAATAACTATTACATATGTTGTAATTTGTGTCCATTTTGTTATAAAAAGATATATATAGAGAGATATAGATATTCTTTCATATGCTTTATCCTCAGCCATCTGTGAAAAATAATCCTGTGACAAACAGATCAGCAATTCTTCAATTTGATGCTATAAAGCATTAAAGTGCGTGGAATAGATCTAGATTCAGTCATGTTTAATTGCCATTATTTCTTGTTTGTAGAAAGCATTCAATATTCTTGTATGTGTATTAGTTTTGGCATCTCTCATGAAAAAGGAGTTTAAGTGACTTCATGAAGGCTCTCAATTGATTAAAAAGAAACCAAGTACACTGTACCAGCAATAATCTTTATATAGAAAGTGTGCCTTTTGGAAGAACAAATAACTGGAATTCTTTAAACTAATGTATCTGACTGACAACTGGAAGTTTTATTCATTCATATTAATTGTGGTTATTAAAATTTTTGGATTTAATTTCTGGCATTTTAATTTGCAAATAGAAAACTATCATGTCTTTCCTATGTTCCTCAACCAAAGAAATTAAAAATCTACATCTTTCCATGTTTTCTTAAAGTATGAAAAAAATTAAATTTTAGATAAACACTTTAACTGTGCTCAGTCATGTTATTTACTCTGTTGGAATATTGTAGTTCTGACCCATTTTTCACCCTCTGTCGTATCTCCCAAATCAGTATCATTTCACATTTACTAATATGATTTCCAACATCTTGATTCACCATTAAGTTCTCTATACCACTTTTCTTCCTGGACTTTAATTTCCCTCTTCCTAAAACTTATCTTTTGGTGAATATTTATAGAAAAGTTCTAAAACAAAACATGCTATATGTCTAAACCTTTGCTTCTGAATAGGTACATCAGTTGGATACATAGTTACAGATTGCTCCTTTGTTTTCCTCTGGTACTTTGTGGATATTTGTCTTAATACTAATGAGAATGTTCCTCTTAGTGGAAGTATGGTTCCTTTGTATGAAGTGTTTTGTTGTTTTTTTATTACTAGTTGTTTTGAAGATTTTCATTTTTGGTATTGTATACTTTATTTTTTATATTTCTAGGGATAAATTTGTTTTTATTTTCCCTGAATAATATTCAAAGTAACTCTTGAATCTGAAGATTTATATCTTCCATTTATACTTAAATATCTTATAATTCTATAATATAATGATGTAACCTGTTACTTCAATAAAAAATGAAACATACTTAAAATTATGCAACATAATATATCTCCCATTCAATATAGTCTTTTCTTACAGAAAATTTATAAATTTTTTGGACTTCTTCATTCCATATTCAGTGTCTTTTAGTGTCTCTTATTTTCCAACTATTTATCTTTCTATTAAGCAATTTGGTATTATCTCCTTTATATCTCCCCTCTTTCCCCCCACCCCCGCTCTCTCTCTTTCTCTCTCTCTCTCTCACCCCTCCCCACCCACCATCTGCCTCTCTCTTACATGTCTACTTTGATGTTCAATTATAAAATGAGGTTAAATTTTATGACATTATTTGTCACTTGTAGAAGTCTTGACTTTAAAATCAAAATTACCTTCTATTTTATTCATATCATCTCTCCTCATTTATGAAGTTTCTATTCAACTTAAAACTATAAAAAGCAGTACATTTTTATAACTTTAAGTTCCTTTCAGTATCAATCCTCATGTTTATAGAATTGACTGATTCTCCCTAATAATGGATCACTTCCTCATGTGATTTATATCTTTTTTAATTGGGAACACATCCACAGCTGAGGTTATCTTTTTCTATGTGATTTCTGTGCATTATTTCATATGGAAACAACTCCATGTACAGTGTTTATTTAGTCTGATAGGTGATCTAGTCTGTGTCTTAAGTTCCCACATTAATGTTAAGAATTCAGCCTGTTTTAGAGATTTTACATAAGTCTGCTACCCTACTTACAACTCAGAATATGATACCATCTATTTATAAATCCTTGACTACGAATATTTGCCTTTCTTGTTAACTGAGTTATTTTTGAATTTTATATTTTTGTATTATTGAGGTAGCATTGGTTAAAATGCTGTTTTACTATTTTTTTCCCTCTAGCCTACCCATTTTTTTTTCTTATGTGAGCTCAGAAAACACCTTCATTATCTCTGTTCATTATATGACAAGCACTGGAAACCCATACTATATATTTACGTAAAGATCTAAATTTAAAGAGCATCATAATACCCTTCATAAATTACAACATACCTTCAGTGGTTGCTCATTAATATTTGCTGAATGACTACATGAAAAAAAAATATATAGGCACAAGCATGAAATTAAGGCAAAGGAAAAAGTAGCAGTTACTTCTATTTAGGAAGGGCGTAGCGGACCTCTCAAGAGATAATATAGTATAATGCACACAATAAAACAGAAGTTTGAAATCTGAGATCCACAGATCAAGGGCTGAAACTAGCATTTTTCTTCATCTATAATATATAAATGATTTTGATAAATGTCTCAGAGAAATTGTGTATTTTAGGTATGGGAAAGAACCATATACATCTCCTAGTTAGAGACTAGTTTCCAGGGAAAGTGTAGGTATAAGAGATCAAACTCCTCTGTACATCATCCCTGTGCCATTTGTAAATGGGTTGGTAGGGTTGGATGCCACATAAAGCATCTGTTTGCCCACTTTAATATGCAGAATTTAAGGATTAGTTGTAACCAGGGTAGAAGCGTTTCCATCCAACTGTGACCTCAGAGGTAATGACTAGCTCCAAGAAGAGAACTCTGAGAATACTGAGGATTCTGGTGTAGGAAAATGACTAGAGTCAATCAATCAATGCAACAAATTTGTTTGTTGGTACAAGTAGACTGGTGGTAATGGTGAATGTTCAGTAAAGGGAATTTCTCTAGGTTTGAATAGCAGGAGCATCAGTAGGTAACCTTCTACAAGCTTTTGGTTGATAGAAGGTGCTCCAGATGATACAGTTTAGTTAGAACTGCTGAAAGGATGTGAGGACAAGATTATACTGCAAGAGAAAGAGAAGCTGGAATACTTGAGATCACGTGTCATCAATGAAGATTATTCCCAAGGGAGCAAAAATTGGTCCTTACAGGTTCAAAATCTTAGATTGTATATTTGCTGTGGCCTTCCAAATCCCCACTGTGTATCAGCAAATAAATAGTTCATTAGTGGTATATGGCTATCTGTGACATACAGTATATCTTATTTATACCAGGGAGAAACAACAAGAAAACATGTCTAAAAATGATTCCCTAGGTAGATGATGATTAAAAATGAAAAGAATTGAAAACACTGGCAGAGATAACCTGTGCCAAAGCTTATGCTGGGTGTACCCAATTTGTAGCCTTTATAGTAACCTCTATGAATTTAGTTATTCACATTCATCACTCAAAAGGTTAATCTCCTGTATCTGCAATTCTAGTAGGCTGCCTCCAAGGTGCCTTGTTCCTTTCAAAGTCATCTACCTTGAGCTGCCTGCTGTCCCATATATCTGATTATCAGAGTGAGGGACTACTGTGTATGTGTGTGTGTATGTGTTTTTTTTTTTCTTTTATGTATGTCTATATTTACTTTTTAATGAGAAACCACTCTCAATTTAAACAGTCTAACACAAACAGCATTGATTTTTTTTAAAGTTTAAAGAACAAGAGGAAAACACATTTAAATCTAAAATGGTATCTCTGACTGATTTTAGACTACTGTTAATTACTGTATAACTTAAAGATAAATATAATTGTTTCAAACATATTTTAAAAGGCTATAAATTATATCCTGTAGAGTGAAAGTATAATTGAATGAAAATGATGGTCCAGGAAGATGTACCAGATTTACCTTTTCCATCTCACCTAACATATTGCAGGATTCCTACAATTTAAGAAGCATGAATTCCAATCCTTCCTAGCTAAAATTACCCATGTCTGTGATTATCTTTACACTGAAATTTATGAGACAGTAACCTCTCAAGAGTACATACACTCTTCTACCTCCACCCTCCATATCTTGTTAATTCCTACAAAAAAATTGCTTTGCCTTTTGTAATCTCTTTTTTAGACTAGCAAAAGAAACTTGTATTTAAATTTCAACCATAAATACAACACAAATAATTTAAATGAAAAAGACTAAGGAAATTCTGAAATCTCTCCCCACTGCTTACTAACATAAACATAAACATCTTCCTTTGTCTCTGGAGGTCATTCTGTTGTGATCACAACTCTCCTCACCAGGGTTTTGTCAACAATATCCCCACACAAAATCTGCAAATGAGTCAAATTGAAAACTATTCCCAATTTATGACACATGAACAACCTTTTTCCTGCACTTTTTCAAACTCCCCTTCCCTTTTTTTTTTTTAACCTCAGTTCACACCCTACAGTCTCAATTTCTACATATTCAGTTTTAACAGTTGAAGATCTAGTTCAAATGCTCCCTTTTTGTACAAAGACTTTCTCAGACTTTACCATCAGATGAGCTTTCTCTGTTTCTTTGAAACCTATTAACATTCATTGGTTCTTTCTTCTGTCACTACCAATTGTCTCCATTTTACCCCAGTTTTCATGCGTATGTGCTGTGTCTTCCATATCCCATCCCTCCTTAAATGGAGTTTAAACTTCTACATGCCTTATTCAGCATCACACTCCTCCCAAAGCCCTCCATAAAATGCATTGAACATAATGAATGTCCAACATTTACAGAATGGTTGTATCTCTGGCTCAGAGTATGTGAATGTGGATATCACTCAAGTTGGAAGTAGGATTTACAATTCAATGCAAACTCTTCAGAAAATAACTCTTATTAGGCAAGGATTTTTGTGTTTAATAATAGATTAGTTTTAATAATATTTCTGTTACAAAATTCAAAGGCTATCTTAATCAAAGCATAGGTATTCTAGACAAGCACACCTGTTGATAAGCACCATGACCACAGCCGAATTTTAAGACACCTCTCTTAGGAGGCATCATGGATAGAAACGTAAATCCTTGCACTTCAATTATAATCCAGAGACCATCAGCACAGTTCAACCTGGTTACTTGTTAGAAATGCAGAACTCAAAGTGCCTTCCAGACCTATTGATTCAGACCTGCATTTTAACAAATATACACAATAGAACCTAGAAGCACTAGCATAAATGTTTAAATGGACATTTATTAAAATTTTAATGTCCATTTATTTCCATTTATTTGGATATAGGTTTATGACCAACTATATTATGTCCATATATTTATTAAATGATCATATCATAAAAGCTTGTTCAGTACATTGTTAAGAATTTAAAGTGAAGAAATTAATTGCATATAATATAAACACAAGATAAGAAGGAATTGTTTCTTACATTTTGCCTTCAGTCTTCAAAAAGCAGTAAGGGGAAACTGTTAAGGAATATGGAGCACCAACTATGTAGTTGTTAAAATCTCTCTTGTCATGAAAAGAATGAAAAACACTAAATATCAACATGACAGGGTTGGAAGGAAGAGGCTGTTTCCCAGGTGGGGCTCATGCAATCCAAATTGTTTGATTCAAATCTTCAAGGGGAAGAGGAGCTTCTCTTTAACCTCTGAGGAGAGACCCAGAAGACCCCAGAGAAGGGTGGAAATATGGTCTCCCCGCCATGCTGACACCCTTAATTATGGCTTTTGAGCTTTTGATGTTCTGACACATAAATAGCTAAAAATTTGCTTTTTCATTTTGTGCACTTGCAAGTTGGAAATGTCATCAAGTTTCATCAAGATTGAAATGGGGTCCAATTTGCTAAAAATGCCTCATGCATAAGGAAGTTTTGTGCTCTCTTCCACATGGGAGTCAGCCTGCACAATACATTATGCACCTCGTGTTGGAAAGATCTCGACATGCCACTCAAAGACTGAAATGGAGGGAGCAGTCACACTTCAGGGTCTTTGCACTTTCAGGGGGAGGGGTCCCCCCAGCCCTCAAATATTCAATTCCCAAATGAAACTACTCTGTGTACTCACTAGAAAAGTACTGATGTATAAACTATACCTCCAGCTCTCTGTTCATTATTCCTGAAACACAGACAGTTATTCTGCCATAAGTGTACCCCCAAACAAAGAAATACAAGCTAATGGCCAAAAACAATTGCTATTTTATGTCCCCTTTGTTTTTTGCCAAGTACAAAAATCAATAGTATTTTTTCCTTAACAATAGGAAAGCAAAGTGGTTTGTCAAGGAAAAGAATACCTTCTTATAATTTCACTTTATCTTTCTAATTGGGATTACATTTCCATTAATTCTATCAGGAGTCTCTCCCTGAATAAAATTCTATACCTAATAGCAAACTTTGAAAAGTGCTTGAGTAGTCATAGTTTTATTTCCTTCTGCAATGTCAATTCTTTGTGTCCTGCTAGTCTTCTCCTCCTTCTTCCTCCCCCCCCCCCCACCAGCCCCAAATCTAAACATAATTCTTATTTGAAATACTCATAGTGTGGTTTGGGCAAACAAGAACTTGCATCAGAAAGGATCTCTGCTGCCCAGCAATTCACACTGCAGGAAACAGTGCTGTAAAACTGCCAGACTAATGCCCAGTGGGACCATATCTAAGAAACAGGAACCAGGAAAGCAGGGAGTCTCAAACTTTACACCCCTCCACAGACAAAGGGAGACACCCATAACTTGGCATCATCTTAAATGGACAGTGACCAAAGCAGCATTTCTATGAAATCTCTAATTTATTCAAAAATTCATAATTTGGTATTAACAATAACCTGTCTTTGTTTTGAAGAGTTAAAAACACAATTTAAGTTCCTTGCCACATAGTATGATTGACATTCTTTGACAGTCCCTCATGTTTCCAGGTACATCTTGGCTCTGGTCTTTTTAACTGAAGTTGTTCAGCTCTTTCTCTCCATGTTGAAAATTAAGAGTCTAGAAGATCATGATAGTTTTAAATTGTCTTTTACCCTGTTCTTGTCTTTCTACCAGCATCATCGAAACACTCATAAGCAATAATAATTGAGCCCTTACTGGATGTCAGATACCATGTAAACCCATTTCATGCATAGTTTCATGTAATAGTTAAAATATCATTATAAGCAAGATGTGTTGGTCCCATTGTACAGTTGTGAGATGGTGAGCTTTAGAGAAGTTAAATAACTAGTTTTGGTATACAACCAAGAAAACAGTTTTTGCAGATTATTATGCTATATTGCCTATCACATTTGTTTTTCACATAACCTATAAAGACTTTATCAGACTCTCACATCCAAAAGAGGAAACAATGCTCCCAATTTAACATCACCTAGTTAATACATAGCAGAACAACCATTCCAAGATTTTCTGACTCTGAGGCCATGAGTTTTCTATTCTATCAAGATACTTAAATCATTTCCAATTCTACATTTCTAGAAATCTATGATAGGAAAGGGAAAAAAAAGCTTAAATGAATCAGTAGCAAAGGATGAAACTTAGAATCTTTATTTTCATGCAAATAGTCTCAGTCTGAAGGTCAAGACATAAAGATTCAATGACCTTAATTGTAAAGGAATTAGAAATTCCATTAGTAACTATCACAATTTAATAATGTTCATTTTTTGTAAGAATGGATGATAGCTACAGGAAAGTATAACAACCTCTTAATTTCTAAGACCACTTTTTTCAAGTGCATTTTCCTTGTTAAAGATTAGATGCCTTTTACAGCTGCCAATAACAAAGAGGCTGAGTAAGAACTTTTGCCATTAAGAAGTTTCCTATCTTTAGAATTGTCTACAACCGGAGTGGTTATCTTGTACAGTAGTAAGTTCTAAGTACCAAAGAGAATTCAAGCAGAAACCAGATGACAATGAATCAAGGCTATACCAGAAAAGATTTACAAGTTTTTAGGGCAATAAAATTTTGAGAATGTCATAAAAGCAAAAAGTCCTATTTTCTCCATAAAAAGTATTTATTTTTGATACTTTGGAGTAAGAAGCTTTGCTCTGCCATGCTGATATGGCAGGAAATCATTTGACATGGGATGAGGCCCCTGCATGAAGATAACAATATACAAGCTTGGAAGATTTTCTGTGAGCCTCATCCCTTTGTCCTCCCCTACCAGGTTTCCAAATACACATGGGAACAAGCAGTTGGACCCGGTATATTTTGTTTGAACTAGATGGTATTTATCTAGCTTGATTTATCTAGCTAATTTATTAAATCAAGAGATCTCACATAAAAATTAAGATTTCTAGCTTCTGGTGGGAAAAATCACAGACTCAGGTCACTGTGGATCAATATTCCAGCAGGATACTACTGTGCTAAAGCTGAGTAGAGACCACTGACCATGATTTTAGATGGAGCAATGCCAGTTTGCTAAGGTCCACACCATTCATTATTGCCACCCTCAGCCTGCTTTACTCATTTATGTCCCCTGTTTCATTACACATTTGAGTTTACAACCTCTAAAGTAGCAGAATGGTTTTTGGTCAATAATTCTCCAAATTAACTGTCAAAGGAGCTTTCACTTAACCACAGTTTCTCTTAACAGAGACCCACAATACATAAGGGAGAGTGAGAAGAGTGAATTTAGAATCAAATCAAAGATAAGAGCACAAAACCTATACATACCTTTTACAATCAGAACTTAACAAAAAGCCACATGCACCTATTAGTTTTGATTCTATATTTTCATTTTCTCCTGATGACTACAGAGACCCAATTAGCATGTATGTAGTAGATCAGGGACAAGAGGTAGTCCTTTGAGTCAGGAAGAGACTTCCAAGTTCATTGAGCTTGAACTTGGAGCAATTCACACAGGAACAGAGAAGGACTTTCTCTCCTTTGCCCCCTTCACCAGCTACTAATCCCAGCTCAAGGAGGAAAAGAGGATCTGGGAATGAGGAAGGGACCTGAAGTGAGTTCCTCCAAAAGTTTTTCATCTAACTGCAAACTGAGTCCCAGAAAAACTCAAAGGTGGTCTGGAAAACTAAATACATGTAGTCCTCAAATTCCATAGAACCTACATCAGTACATTTTACATTGATGGTAACATCGACAGCATGTAGATGCCAGATTCATGGGTTTTTACATCAGCTGATGAAAAGATATTTTAGAGATGCAATGTTGACTGTAGTAATAAGTATGGTAGATCTTACAAACTTAATTCAAATAAGACAAAGATGGAATCACTAAATATCCTGAAAATGGCAAGCATTTCATCTTAATTGAATGCACACTGGACTTAATACTACAAAGAAAGGCTGAATTATATTACATATAGAAATGTTGAAAACATGTCAAAGAGAAAAGCCAAGAGATGTAATTAGGGATTGATAATTTATTTCTGATGTTCTCAGACTGGAACCAGGCCAAATCTTTATAACTTGTATTATAAATCCTCATACCTTGTAAGCAGCATTCAACTTTCTCACTTTCTACATTTTGCCTACGTTTGCAGGAAGGCATTGTGTAGGAAGTCAAGGAATTACAATTTTGGTTTTATTATTAATTGATTTTTCAGCTTAATTCAAATGACATAACCTTTTCTGGTCTGTTTCCTCATGCGTCAAAAGAGGAATTCTATCAACCCAGTGATACTGGAAGGACAAAATGCAATAGTGAAATTAAAAATGCTTGGGGAGATAAAATATTCTTCAGATGTAAGGTACTATTAATATGAGTATGTTGTGTGGATAATGCTTATAGTCTCACATGAAAACATACCTCTCAAACAAGGAAGTAACATTTTTTTCTTAGAGACATTTAAAAACCAAATGACATGTTTATTTTATCTTACTCTATAATCTTCTTTTAAGATTTTTTTAAAGTTCTTTTTTTCATTAAAGAATGCTCCTAATATTTTCCCAAGTAAAATGATCAATATATAATTTAGTAAGTGATCACAAATATTTAAATGTTTATTTTCTTCTTTCATTGTTATTGTAACACTTATAGCTTTAAATATTAGTCTCATCTTATTTATAACAACATTGGATAGCACTACTCATTTATCTATTTAAGAAAGGCAATTTGGAGGAAGGGTAACTACAATGATGGCAATTTGTCATTAACAGCAGTTCTAATTAAATAGCTTCATCTACACATTACTGCACCATCTTGTGCATTTTCCTTAAAACTAAATATCTTCTAAACCATAATAATCCACCAGATCAAAAATTCAGCTGCTTATGAAAGTGAGAAAATAGTGATTTACATGTTACACTTTAAAAGCTTCATCAAAGCTGTAATAATTTTGTTGGATAAACAATGTGATTCTTGAGATTAATAAGAATTTCTAAATGTGAACAATATGTACCCTGAGGAGAATAATATCTAACAAGGAACTGATAAATTACGTTGGGCAAATAATCTGCATACTAAAACGTATGTAATGAAGACAGGAAATTAAATATTGAAATGTGTAAATAATACGCAGTTTGGTGTGTTGGGTTTCTTTACCCTCCCTTAGTTGGGCTAAATCCCAGCTTTAAAATCATAGATGCCCTTATACATGCCCTGGTCATTCATACAACAGAACAGAGTGAACTGACATGTGTCTCATGTTGGGCAGGAAACTGGAAGTCTTTCATGAGCTCTATTTGGAATAGATACTTGGGGAAAAATGGGGACAGGGTGGCAGATAGTAATGTTTTTCCCCTAGACTTAAAAAGACTTCATTTGGGGCTGTTCTCTCACACATGAATAGCTAGATTTAAAAATTACAATAAAATGCTAAAGACTCAAAACACTATGATGAAGTGGAATCCAACAGAAATACTCCCAAGTTTAAGTTCATCAAAATATTTATATCAGAACTGGATTCTTTAGCTGAGATGTGGCTGAAATTCTTTTTTCAAAAGGTCATATCACCACCCATTACTGGTAGGACACTTTGGAAGACTTAACCAGAATCAAATATGTATGTAGTAATATCCATTAGCACTAATTTCTTCTTCAAGACTGTCGCTTCTGGAAGAAGCGTTCCAAGTCCTACCAAGTCTGTGCAGGGAGATAGGCACATGCAGAGAGGAAGCACAAGGAATGGCAGGGATATCAAGATCTTTCTGAAAGACAGGATTGTGGAAAAGCAATAAATATTCACCAGGAAAGAACTGGTATGTGCACTCCAAGCAGAGGGAACAATGTAAATAACATATGAAGGTGTGAGACTTATTTCCCAGAAATTTATAGGTGATGGAAAAACTTTTTAAATGAGACCATAAGAGAAATTAAGGTCAAGCACCCCTGATAGTATTTACCATACTAAGAATTTTTATTTTAATATTAGCATAATATGGTTTTGACAAATAATTGGTGTTTTGGTTATATAAAGAACACTTATAAATCAATAAAATCCAGTGCGAAAATGAAAAAAATATATAGGCAATCTCCAGAGCACAAAGCCTAAATTACCATGTAAACATTTTAAATATGTTTAGTTTGATATTAAAAATTAAAGCACAACAAACTATTTTAAACCATGAGATATAAAAATCTGACTTGAAAATGTACAGAAACCAGAATTTTCATGCACGATTGAAGAGTAAATTGGTCACTTTAGAAAAACTGTCACATATCACAGAAAAATTTGGCGGTAACTTTTGATCCAATTCATTCCTGTGCTTTTACTATACCTTGGAAATATAGGTATAGATAAGTAGGTTTGTAAAAAATATTAAGAGTAATCATTTATATCTTTAAAAATAAATAAATAAATGTCTATAAAGAGGAAAGAACCCCAGAAAAGTATGGCATGGCTTCTTCATAGAGTATTAAATAACATGTAAAATGAGCTTGAGTCACACATATCAAGGGTGAATAACCTAAATATAAGATGGAACAAAAGAGAACAAAGCAAGTTTCAGAAAGGTGAACACCGCATCGTGCCAGTCATAAAAATTTTATAATGTGCAACATCACCACCAATATTACTTCGAGCTGCATATATGTAGTAGCAAAACACAAAGAAATATGGAAATGGAATGGTCATGATCACACTTAAGGGTGTTTTACTTGGTAGGGAAAAAGACCCTTGGAGTTTCTGCTATTATTTTATTTCTAAAGCAGTGTGGCAGAGATATCAGGGGCTATCATATTATTCTTTGCACATTGTTATATGTTCAGAAAACTTCAACATTTAAAAATAAAAAAGAGAGCGCACTTAGATTAGCAGTAAGGAGAATGGAGCAGAGTGATGGAGGACCTGGGAGAGGGAGGAGGGAGTGAGACCAGTTTCATTTGCAGTGATTCCTACCATTAAAGAAATAACACACAAATTTTTCCCAAGAAGGCTTGCACAAGAGGCTGATTTTACCTGTATTCTAATCTCAAAATTGACTCTGCAAGAATCTCACATTCCAAAAAATCAACAAATGGGAAATGTTCGCAAACAGATATAAACTTAAGGCTGGAGGACACAGGCAACTCCATTTTAATTCAAAATTAATACTTAGTTCCCTGTGGGGGTGGGGGTTCAGAGAGAACTAATTTAACCTTTCAACCCCTTGCTCCATATTTATTATGTGATGATAATAATACGGAGGATGTTGTGAGGATTAATAAATTCATTTCTCAAGCTTTATAGATAAAAATGTGCTCCATAAGTACTTTATTTTAAGAACTATGAAATGGTTTGTTTATTCCACTGTCCCATTCAGCTTTCCCTTAAAGCTTATCTCCCAGTTCTGGGTTTTGAGATGAATATGGGGTCTTTTAAGCAGTTGTTAGTAACCTTTGAGGATTATGCATTTTAAGCACTGGTTCACACAATGACTATGTGGCCAGATATATGTCACATAGGAGACCGTCAAAAATATAATCCCTGAGAGGTTAATGACACAAATTGTATTTAGAGTTTCAATTTGCTGCAATAATTCTGAACATTTTAGAATAAGTGACTTTAGTGCCTGCCAATACAAAAGTATCTTGATGTGGGGTCCATGAAGAGGAAGCTAGTATTTAGACCAGAAGGCAGCAATCAAGTCACAAAATTCAGAAAAAAAATGTAAACTATGCTCCTTATAATGATAATTAAAGAAGTTTGAGTAGTTTTTCTAGAAGCAGGTATAGTTTATACTAATTCACCTATACCTCCCTGCCCAGTCTCCTTCTGGGGAAAAGCACACACTTGGAATACGGTTGGCTAATTTCCATGAAGACATAAGGCTCAAGGTCTAGGACCAACATCTCACATCTCTCTTAATCCTTGCTTTGTTATTTGCCTACTTGCATCAATAATTCCGGCCATTTTGTGGTAACTCCACATTCATTCATTCATCCTACATTTATGTACCAGAGGTATGCTTTTCACACTTCATTTTACCAATTACACCAGTGGTTGAGGTAGCATTCTACATTCCTCTGGTGGGCTAGCCTTTCCTAAATAATGTTGTAAGATATTAATAGGTGATCTGTGTGGAACTGTGGGGAGAAATGTTATGAATAATTAGTCCTATCACTCTCTCTTTCAGGAAAATAAAGGTCATATTTATATTTTCTATTCAGAAAATTTGGTTAATTCAATGTTTCTCACTCCTAGACCATGGATCTCTCAACATCTCATAATACCTGGGATCACTCAGAACAAGGTTTGTTAAATACTATTTCATACACGCATCCTGTGACCTCATGACCAACATGAGGAGCTCATAGACAGTAGGAGCACCTTAGTAGTTTCTAAGATGGCCCCCATCTCCTGGTATACTTAGGCCCTGGTATAATCCCCAGACAGTACTTCTGACCTACATCTAGCAAAAAGGTGATAGGACACCACATCCACTGTTTGTCAAAGCTGTAATGTCTGTTTTGTTAACAGACCATCTTTTTTGTTGGCTTTGATGAGGTAAGCTGCATGTAGGAGAGACCCACGTGACAAGGCACCAAGGGTGGTATGTCTTCCTTCAGTGATCACCAAGAAATGGAGGCTCTTAACAACCCTCAAGGAGTTAAATCCTGCCAATAATCGTGTGTGCTAGAAGTAGATGCCTCCCCAGCATAATCTTCAGATGGGAATTTAGTCCTGGTCAGCACCTGACATCAGCCTAGGAGAAATCTTAAGTCAGAGAAACTAGCTAAGCCATGCTGGAACTTCTAGTCCACAGAAACTGAGATAATGAAAACGTGCTGTATTAAGCCTATACGGCTTTGGTAATTTGTTACACAGCCATAGGAAACTTACATCAGTAATAACCTGGTATATTTAGGCCCTGGTATTATGCATAAATGCTGTCTGTGCACTGGAATACAATAAATAAAATTAGTTCCTTTTTCTGATCCCAAAGAACTTCAGATTTAGTGGGGAAGAAAGACATCAACATGATAGTTAATGTTATATAGGCAATATCATGCAACAGAAACTGAGTGTTCTCAATACTTACTACATATTTTATCATTCAATCTTTACAACAACCCCTAAAAACTATCATTTTCCAAATTTTATATATGGGAAAATTAAAGTCAAGAGAAATTGAGTAATTTCCCAGGATCCTATTGCTTATAATTGATTGGCAGAGATGGATGTTAAACCAACTTCTTAACCAGCACGATATACTCATATCAAAGAAGGCAAGATATACACTGTGTTGGTGCTCCAGAGAAAGGATATATGGTCTTAAGAGAGTTATTAGAAGGAGATTTCATCCAGTCATGGCATAAGAGATATTTGAGCTGAAATCCAAAAGATAAGTAAGCGTTTATAGAGACCGGCAGGCCAGGTAGCAAGAAATGCCAAAGCCCTCTGCCAGGAAGGAGTTGAAGGCAGATAGGATGAAATAAAGCCTTAGAAGTAGGCTGATATATTAAGGAGAGGAGACCAGAGGTAGTAGACAACACAGAACATTGTGCATCATATTAAGGAATTTGTCTTAATCTCAATAACATTTAATGAACACCACTGAAGGTGTTTAATGGGGATGAAAGGGAGAAAGAGGTTCATATAAAACTATTTTCACTTTGAAATTATCACCCTAAATTCTAAAGTAGGGCAGATTGAAAGGAGTCAAGGACAGATGTCTGAAGCTATTAAATTAGTTCAGGTCCGAGATGATGTTGGTTACCTAAACAAAGGAGGTGTGGGGGGGATGGAAAGAAGCAGACACTAGACACAATCAGGAGATACTTAGGTGATGAATAGCAACAGAGTTCAACTAAGCGGAAATGTGGGAGAGATCAAGGATGGATCACTCATAGGTTCTGGCTATGAATTACTTGAAATTTATATCATGTGTTTCAACTGCAGGCTCATGGTTACATGACTTCCAAAGTCAAAGGCAGAGCCTCAGGAAAGTGGGCCCCTGGGGTCATGTTTGTGGTTTCTCCATATATCACAACATAAAACATAAAAAACTTACTACAGCAGGCTAGAGATTGCAAAACATCCCCTAAAGGCACCTAAGGGCTTTGACTGAGGACTTCAATCGCACACTTAAAAATCAAATAGCTTTGGTTTTGGAAAACAGATTTTTTTTAATGAATGGACTAATATGGTTTGCTCTAGGCGTCATTTCAAACACTCACTGCGCAGTATTTCTGAGTCTCAGTTTGAATCTCTAAACTAAAGAACCAAAGAGATCCACCCATCCTCTCTCCACCCAGGATCGTGGACTGCATGGAATTCAGATCCAACTCCTTCCTGTCACAGTTGCCCAGGGTCTTCTGTATACACCATACTGAAAATCCCATCCTGCATCCAGTTGGCAGGACATTCCTAAATATCACTCCAAAAAGGGCATAATCTTTGAAAAGTTCATCTCATTCTATTTATTCCCTTTTATTGCTTAATTTCAGGTATTATTTGCCTATAGGCAAAATGAGACTGAGAAGGGTTTCATTTCCAAACCAAGGTCAAACAGAGCAGCCAGTGGAGACATGGCTCTAGAGCCCAGATTCTTGCTTTCTTTATCTAGACTCATCTTAGATATTATGATCTCAGACTTAAGAAAAAAAATGAAAAACTCTAATCTCACTTCTTCCAGGATCTAAATGTCAGCAAAGGGGTCTCCGAATGTAGGCAACCGGAGTTCAACTGAAGATTTAATCTCCCCTACATTATGAAACTATTACTCTCCTGATAACTCTGCATGTGTATTGTCATAGCTATCTCTCTAAATAGTCAGCTATTCCTGACTCTTAGAGGTATACACTCTAGAGTGATGAAGTCTGCTCTGCCATCTATCCCAAGTCTTTGGGTTCATTGCTAAATATTTTCATGTTGCTCCCACTTGATGTTGCCAGACCTTTCCAGTGCACGGCAGTGCACCTGTGCAAGAAGCTGATAAACATCACCATTCTTCAATATTAGAAGTGCTTTCTTTCAAGATACATCATCGACATATTTCAAATGTCTTTCCTCAAGGTGACTGTGAGTAGGATTTTGTGAAATCAGTAACATTAGGGAAGTCAATCCCTAATGTTGAAGTTCTCTTTCAGATTAGTAATGTACCATAAAAGTTGACAAAAACCGTCCTGGCTTAACTCGCAGATGTGCCCTGCTACCCGATCACTGGACAGACCTTGCAAACCTAATGAATCCCACCATACTAAAATCATTGTGGGTTTGTTTTAATTGAAAGCTCTATGGTTGAGGCGAGAGAGATCCGGGAAATACAAATGCATTAGTGTGAAAGGCGGCTGTGACCTATGCCTGAGGGCTTCACACACACAATCATTTAGGATCCTCATCTCCCAAGTGCCTTGAAATGGTTGGAAATTATGCAGGCTGGGCCATGTTGCAGCCTAATCAAAAATAGACTTGTACATTTTTCCCCCTGAGGTCACGTGTTAGGTCACCCAACACAAGGAACAATACTCAAAGCCATCCAAAGTGTCGATTCACCCCATTTGTATGTGGTCTATGATGGATGGATGAGCAGAGATTAAATGAGACCCCTTTCTCAGAGGCTAACATAAGTTACAGTTCCACTTACATGTCAAGCCTAAGTATAACATTAACATATACATTGATCCTGCCTTTTTAGAAGAAGGGAGAAAAAGGATTTATAATAATATGCTACTGCATACAAAATTTATCTAAGTAAATAATTATTTTTAAACCTAAGATTTAGGCAGCTTTAGTATTCCACATTATGCTAATGTTTGACAATTACTAAGTGTGGGTATCAGCCAGTGGGTTTTTTTTTTTTAAGTTTAATTTAAAGCAATTTGACACAGAAAGGTTATTACTTTAGTTGCCAATAAAAGCTGTACTTTTAACATAAGTGTACAGTAGGCCCTAGGGTATGTGACTATTATCTTTTCTGCAATTATGTGGTGTTCTACATAAATGTTTAAAAAAACTTAGAAATATCACAAGTACTAACTTAGATACAATATGAAAGTTGAATAGAAAGAGAACGAAAAAACCCGATTATTTTAGACACAACATGGGTTGAGGTTTCCTCCTAGAGGATATATTGGGAACAGCACCAGCTGGCTTTGAATAAATTAATTCAAACTATATCTTAAAAACACACACTTAGCAACCAGAATATCGATTTTATGAACATTCTGTCTTGAGATGCAGTTGTTCAATTTCACAAGCTAAATGCCATTAACAGTAAGAGCAAGTCTCTGAACCAATTAACCTATTTTCTGGAGTTGCTGTGCCACCAAAATAAAAAGAACATTTCTCAGATGGTATTTGCCATCCTAAGCTTTCATATGTCCCTGAGAAAAGAAAATAATTTATTGCCAGTAATTGGGTAATCTAAACTTTTTCCTCTTTCCTTAATCTTTTAGAAAGATAGGGATTTAACAAAATAAAATGTTTTGTTCTTAAAAATACCGAAGTCAGCCCTACACCAGCTAACCTCCCTTCACCTTTTTGCATTTATCTCTGAGGTGTTCATATTTAACTAATGGGGGAAAGTCATGGAAAAGAGGCTAGAAAAGAATTTAATCAATAGCTACTGTCAATTTTTCATTATTATGGGATACTCCCTTCCTATATTAGGAAATCACTCAAGAAAAGTAAGGCCAGCAAAGACAGGGATATTGGCCCAGTCATCTGCTTAATAAGAACATTCAATCCATCAAAGGAGACCCAAGAGGGACCCCCAAGAGAGATACAGGAGTACAGAAAACAGAGATCCACTGAGCCTATGGAGATTGACCCACAGGAGTAGAAGTTGGCCCTGGACAAATATTTATTTTAAGCTTGCCTAAACTATTACGATCAGTATTAAATTCACATTTCTTAAAAACATCTGTAACTCTGGCCCTGCCTTAAACACTTTAAAAGAATTGCTTTATTCTTCTTCAAAAAAACCAAATAAGTTAGGTGCTGTCTTTACAGGTATTTCCCATATGACCAAGCCAACTGACAGTGGTGGTCATACTGGGGGTTCAGTCCCAGGCTGTCTGCATACAGAACACCTGACCTTGTGGCAGTGAAGAAGTCAGCAGCACAGTGTTTCCTCACCTAATTGAACCCAGCTCACAAACTTATTGTGAGGTAAGCATCTGTTGATGCCTATTAACACTTAGTACTTAGTTCATAGTATAAATTTAGTAACAAATAATTCATATATTACAGCTTTTCAGTGCACACCTATTAGCTCCCTTCAAAAAAGGTCTTCTATTCTTGTCTAGATGCCTATTGCCCTAAACTATAAAGTCATATACAGTATTGTAACCCAATATCACCTGAATAATAAAAATTTTTAAGAAGAGACTCCCAAATAAATGACTCTTCCAGAAACAAGTCTGGACTTGAACTCAGATAAGATAGGCTACTTTTTCAAAGAATCTCCAATAATAAATAGTTTGTTTTTTCAAGCTTGTACTACCCCCGTTCAGTGCAGAAAAGACACATTTTAGAGTTTAGCAACTAATATTTTGACACTTTCTGTGACCTTAGTCTGTTCCTCATCCAGCCGAGGCATGGACTGGGTCACATTTGGAGGTCTGTCAGAGGATACAAGCCGGGAGTTCATGAAGGTGCCTGGTTCACTGAGCAATACTCTTCTCAAAGTGGATCCTCCCCCACTATAATGCGCAGCTGAAATCTGAATGGATCACTTCTAAGTTCTTGCCATCTCTACTTTATATAGGAAGATCAGATGTCATGGAACTGTTTGCAAATGTGTGAATATGAGACAACTATAATGCATTAGAAGTGTTGACATCAATCCCATAAGTGTCCTTACAGATGTTAATAATAAAACTGTTATAGAGATAACATCACGCACAGATTCCACAGGAATCTGAGGCTGAATAATTGAACTGCCGTGACTACCTATATCAAGTACCAGTCACAACTGCTGCCTCACCTTGTGCGTAAAGTATCCCAAAAGTAACAAGGAAGCACCTGGTTAATCTATACAGGAGACTTTCTCTCATTTGGACTTGACCATACACCTTACCTTCCATCTCCAAGTGTTGTCTTACTTTGATTATGGATGCACAGTAGTCCTCCCTGTTTGTAATGCCATCACAGTTTTCCCTTGAAACTACCCTTTACCCATTCCCAGTCCACGTAACTTACTTAGTAGATATTAATTATGCCATTTCCAGGATTAGGCATGGGCACTATGTGTGGCCATTCGGGACACATATATCCTTCATTTTAGTTCAAGGACTGGTAGGCAATCCAAGTCTGGCTATTGTTGGATGTCCATTGGAAATATTAGGGGAAAAAAGCTGTCTTTATCCTGGGGTTCTCCAATTCTAGACTATAGATCTACATGATTTGGAAGTCTTATTTAAGAGAACCTAACTGAAAATACAGTTATCACAGAGAAAAGCTAGCTAAAAATAAAGAAAAATTTTTATCATCATTTAGGCCATGGATTCACTGATGCCTGAAGCAGTGCTATTCCCTAGACTTTTCAGTTATATGAGCCAATTAAACCCCATTTAATTTATATCAAAATAGTTTGTGTTTCTGATACTTTAGCTTCTCCTTAATACACTCATCGATACATCCTTGCACTTCTGCATATGCTGCCCTTCTAGGGTCGGACTGGCAGCAAGTGTGACTGTGGTGGACAATCAAGATGTGGAGAATTTAAGTGCATGTGGCTCTCATTTGATTACTTCTGGCACATCTCTCTGAGTCCTTAGTCAGTGTGGATGATAACGAACATGAAGGCTTACCTCACCCACTCCATTTCTTAAATAGGAAAGCTGACTTTATCTTCTCTCTTGTGCTCAAGTGAGTAGGGGAATAACTTGGTGTCATCTTTGCTAGTAAGAGCTTGCTTGGCTTCCCACTTGGGTTCCATGTGGAAAGGATGCAGAAACTACTGAGTCTATAAGTTCACATTTTTCAATTTGGGGGTCTATTTTAAGGCTGTATGTACATACAGAGGAAAGGTCTTAGGCTGAGGACTCTAGGGTGGTAGGACTATGCTTCCAAATTGGATGGCACTAGCCTCTAATAATATCACGTTTTCATCTGCTGGGAATCTTTCTAGGGTCATTTTCCATAAGTGCTTGGAGCAGTGTTTATTATTATGTGTATATTTAGGTCAGTGTTATTAGTGTTTATCTTGTAGCTAGGATTATGGGCTGGGAATTGACCACCCTGGAAGATAAATGTACTGTCTAGAACAAGGAAGCCAAGATCAGAGACTGTGGAATTGGACTTGGCCAGTTGGCCAAAGTAGGGGACTATCCTTCCATCACAGATCACCGGTGGTTGGTTTTCATTTCAGAAAAGTAGAACAGGGCAGCTATCCAGGCAAGATGAGAACCTCAACATAGTGAAACCTCAGAGTCCCCCAGAAGAAAAGCAAAGGCCCATTAAAGATTGCCTGAAGCTCAAAGCAGGAATCTTTTAAGGTTCAAAAACAAGAAGTTATGGTACAGGAACCCCTCAGAGAGCTATGGGTTTGACTCTGGGCACAGCCAAGAGCTCTGTAAACTTGGACAAGATACTTTTCCTTTTGCGAGCCTCAATGTTCTTCTCTGACAAATGGGACTAATAATGTCTGGTGGAACTGTCATGGAGATTAAAGGAAAGAGCCCCTCATGTATCAAACACTAAGTACAATACTTTGGTCTCAGGAATTGCTCAATTAATTCTAACTGTGTTACAAGATCTAACCACAATCACCTCAAGCATCAATCATATGAAAGACTTCTCAAACAAGGATATTTGAAAGAAATCAAGAGCCCCACAGCCAGAATTGTGGTCTGAATTTACAGAATTCTAAGGACAACATTTCTCTAAGGGACAGAAAATCTCACCAGGCCTGGCAGAACTTTCAACACAAGCCTACCTTGGATTAGAGGACTGAGCTTCTTGTTTTAGCACCCATCCCAGACAGGACTAAATGTGGCAAATGAAACCAGGACAGCTTGACCAGTCAAGCCAATGGGAAGCAAGATCTTAAGTATGTTAGGGTGATTCTGGGTAGGGCAAGCTCAGTCCTCTGTTTCTGCACATGATTTCTATCACGTTTGTTACTCAGTAATAGATCATTTTGAAAGCACTTAAATGTATCTTGCTTTAAATAAGGGTGAAAAGAATTTCACACTTGAGGCATGAGATAAAGGAACTGGTGCACCCACAGAGGACTCCATGAGTTCACAAAACAGAAATGCCAAGATAACTGCAACATAAGGAGATGTGAGAAAAGGAAAACCAGGGTCCTGAGCTAGCCTAATGAGCGGATTTTCTCTGTCAGGACAAAAGCTTGCTTCCTTCACGTTTTTCTTAGTGATAACAGAGTGACCTTTCGTGGAAATTTCCTGCCATGTCCCATAAGAATTTCTTAGAAGACTTGGAAATAATACAATTGCCATAATACACTTTCACTTGAAAAGAGATTCTTTAAGAAACTGGATTCAATTCCTAGACATTCATACGTGACTGAAAGCTCATAATATTGTTTTCTTCCCTAAAATCTAAACAGAAGCCCTGGAGCATAGACCACAATTGTGGTTTCCCAAGGTGATCAGTTTATGACTTCTTCAAAGGATAATCTCAGTTCAGTACAAGAGAATTTGTACAGTAGTTATGTCTCTCATATCATTCCTGTATTTATTTGGGCAAAACTAGGTTGTGAAACTGATAGTAATTGCATTGGGAACTTTGACTGACCTTATACAGCATAATTCTTTATCCTTAAATTGGGGCCATTAACAATGGTTATGGTAAAATGTTAAACTATTAACAAACTCTCATTCAACTTTCCAAAATTGGGGAGAAATGTGGAATTTACTTATAAAATTTGGGAAAGGGATGAGATGGATGACTTCATTCATTATATGAAAAGAGAGCCTCAAGAAGCGGTTAAATGTAAACTCTGCAGTAGAGAACTGAATCAAGGTAGAGAACAATCCAAATCAAGTTTACACCCTTGACCATCCACAAATGGAGGGAATGTAGCAAAGGAATGATGCTTGAAACCAATAATACTCAAGTCTCACTAGACTACTTCCCCCAATATTTGCCTCATGTCCTGAGTGGCAATAAGGTACCTTGGCTAGCAATCAAATAGTTAAGGAAATGATGGAAAAAGAAGAATCCCAGAAAACCTCATGGCTTTTCAAAAAGGCAGCACTTACCAACAAAAAGGATTTAAGTAGATTAACTGTTACTTGCTCCTGGTTGTCAAGAATTTTTATTTTAGGAAGTTTAGTGAAAACTTGGTCATTGTTGTAAATCATCATATTTCTTTTCCAGCACATGTCATTTGATGCATATTTTTTCCAGGAGCATTCACTTGTAAACCAACCAGACAAATTCAATAAAATTTATTTATTTTGTTGGTAAACTCTACCATGGTTTAATTTCCACCTGTAAGTTGGAGGATAATAATGGTACTAACCTCATAAAATATCTGCAAATTATATAATGTATGTATTGTGGCTGGAATTTGTGCCATAAATTATGAAACTTATGTATTGTGCTCAATAGATATTAATTTGTTTTGAAGTTGCTATTTTTTTCAAAGTGGTAAGCTGATACTTTGTCATTATCAATGTGAAATAAAAAAATATAGAAATAACAAGAAAGTCGGTTGCATGATGCAGGGAGCTGCCTAGTTGAGGAACACAGGATAGGGCACAAGGAGCAGGGCAATGTGAACAGACACAAAGGCAGGGACTTGATAACCCTGTTCGTTACTCTTCTTCTGAGTGAATATATCTTTTCCAATCCCAACATAGCCTCTGAGAAAGGAGGAAGGAAAATAATCTTCAAATTTCATTAAATGGTTCACAGGCTACTTTTTTTTCCCCCCTTCTAAGCAGTACCAGGCTGTATGATTTAAACGCTCCTAATGAAAGATTTTCTCAGCTCTGTTAATTAGTGTCAATTGCAATGGTGGTTTCTGTTTCAAATCCATTCTTGTTCGCCACTTTACCCTTACATGATTCTAGTAAAGGCTGTGGCAGGCAAGAGGTAACCCTTAATAAATAATCTCCAGGCAAACTGGTTTGGATGAATTCCTCAGGGTCCCACTGAGGTTTGATTATTAATCTCATACTGAAGAACAACACAACAAAAGTGAAGCAGGCATGTAATGAACAACCTGATGCTAAAGTATCAAAACAGAAGGGAATGATGGAGCATAGAAGTGTGTTTAACATGCACATGCTGGTGTATCACAAAATAAATATCAAGTTCTCTGGTTGGGACCCCAATTATGCCTGGAATATTGAAATGGGTAACAGTAGGAAAGTTATTTACATTGTCACTCATGTCTACTCATGCAATACTTACCCATCTTTAGAGTCCCTATGGAAGGCATTTTACAATTTTACTAGAAAGACAGATAGAAACCCAAACAAATAAAAGGAGTGGAGGTGGATAAATGATTAATTGATTAATTGATGATACATACATGATGGTATCTCTCTAGATAAATACTAGAAAGTTAAGTAAAGATGAGATTGATGGTTCATAGTAGGAACTGATTTTTTTTCAGGGAAGGGAGGTCATATTCTAAAGTAACATAGACTGAGGACCTAAAGGAATATCAGCAGTTATCTAAAAAGTAGTATTGGGGTGAAGGCAGCAGGAAGAGTGAGTTCCTACTACATTGAAGCAGAGCTCATCTGCGATGCCCTCAACACCGAGAAGCAGCCAAGAAAACTCAGCAGTTTGAGAAGAAAGTTCATAATCAAAAGTCTTCAGCTTGTTCTTGAGGTGCGGCAAGATCTGAAGACTACAAGATAGTATTAACATGTGATAATTTCCCTGAAGGGGGATTTCAGCCCCTGCCTTGGGTGCCAAAATCATGGCTGTGATGAGAATGACTTTCTAGAGTCTCAGTTTAAATAAGAAAAGAAAGGACCTGAAGCAACTGCTGTAAAGAAAAGGAGCTGACAGGCACTCTACCAGCTTTGGAGTGATGACATTCCTCCACAAGTATTATGTGACAGTCACATGTCACCTGGGAATGAAAACCAAATGGCAACAATAAAATCCTTTCAAGAAAACCAATTCAGGCAAGTAATCACAATCCTAAACTCTTTTGCAAAAGTTAATGCTGCTTCTTCCAATAAATGGTGTGCCTGAGGAATTCCATAGATCAATTAATTGATCTATTGGGTCCCACACTCTCCATTTGGCAAGGGGAAGGCAATGAAGGTAAGTTTAGCTCCATTTACTTGGCACTCACTAGGCCAGTTGCTTTATAAGTCAAGGGTTAGTAACTAAATACAGATTCCAGATTCCAGAGTCACACTACCTGGAACAGAATCTTAGCTCTGCCATTTACCAGACAGTAAGATTTTGGGCAATTTATCTAACCTCTGGCCTCAGTTTCTGCAGCTCAGAAAAGAGAGCAACAATACCTACCACATGGGATGTTGTAAAGGTTAAATGATAGACATCAAAATTAAAAAGGGTGAATTCTAGAGCAGAGTTAACATTTGGAGGATGATTGCTAATCCTCCCTAAAACCTAATAAATGATCTTCAGGGAAAATAAGACAGCTACCCGACAACAACAGCTAAATAAGGGGCAGAGCTGGGATTCACATAGGTATGCATTAATCTACGTATTTTCCACTAGCAATACAACGTCCTGTGTAAATAACTTTTGAAAGATTTACTTTGATTTATTTATGTATACAAGAACTGGGGTGTAAACCAGAGGTGTGGGGGTAAAGGGCGATGAGAGGACTCACCAGAAACAGAGTGGGGAATAGTACAGGCAGATCTACTGAAATACACAGCTGAGGGGAACAGTGGAGAGAGAAGAGAGGTCTGCTGCATCATGTGGGTTAGCTGGGGGGGGGGGGGGGTCAAGGATTGAACCAATACTGTAGTGGCTGNGTGGGGGGGGGGGGGGGGGGGGGGGGGGGGGTCAAGGATTGAACCAATACTGTAGTGGCTGCCAATAGCTTGATAGTGCTGAGACTTTAACCCCTGTGTTAACAGGGAGGCCCTCCATGTAAATATTGGCAAGCAAGTGTATGTGAAGGCAGAAGAAGACCAGGAACCATAATGAATCAAGAAGCTATTTTCTAAAGACAGGCTGAGAATTTACCAGCAATGATTCCACCCAAGCCATCTTCCCAACTCCTGCTTACCATCCAGTTCTGAGTTTAAATACTATTTCTGCAGAGATGTCCTGTGTCCTGGTTCTGTGTCAACTCCTTCTGGTAAATGCTCTTAAAGATGCACTTTTTTTATTACTCCCTAATACTAATCACACATATTGGAATATTTGCTATGCTAGTATTTGTTCAGACTCTTTTCTGGGAAAATCTAAGTTTCTTTGTAGCAAGCAGGTGCATCTTAGTTGCTTATCACTGCCTAGATCCAGTGTTTGGTACATAATAGGGGTAGGAAAAAATACGTCTATTTGTTGTATGAATGTATGAATGGACTTTTGGTCCAGGGACAATGTAATTAAGTGTCATGGATATAAAGGTGAGAGGATACTGAGGCCTAGTGTGCTGGCAATAACACAATGATCATGTTACCAGTGGAAGCCAGCGAGAACATAAAGTCAAAAGTTAAGTCATATTTTTATATTATTCAAATAAGGTCACATGAAGTACTTACTAAACATGACTTATCTAATATGCACTGTGGAGTTCAAATGTTTGCGTGTACTTTGGTGAGAGATATTTATTTTGGTACTGTCTGATGAATTCCAAACTAGGAAACTAATAGACTGAGGTTGTTTACCCAGAAAGTGAAATGACCTCAGTCCTCTGGAAAGAATACAAGTGCCCACATGTTCCAATTTTAGAGTTCTACTTTAATTCTCAGTCTATCTATGCCACTGGGTTTTGAGCATTTTTAAATTAAATCTTAAGCAGGCGCCATTACATTAACAGAGAGAAACAGTACTGCTCTCACTCAAGCCAGAGTGGGTTTCCTAATATCCACCAGCACATCCCCCCAACCCTTCAATCAACATCACTCTGAAGGAGGTTCTTAGGCACTCTCTAGGGTTCCAAGGAACCCTGTTTGAAAATATAACTGAAACAAGCACAGATTTGACTGATACCTTTAATACCAGTTACTTGTTCCTACACTCAGGTTACAGTCAAATCAGACCCTCCTACTATCAAGTCACAGCATAGCTCCTCCACAGCAAAATAAGTCCAAGATGGACCCATATCTATGAATTAATCCCAAAAGCCATTTCAGTATAGCACCAGTTATTTTAGTGGTAATCCTTACCTTAAATTTGTTCTTTTCCTCACCACTTGAATGAACACACAGTGGAGAATTTGTAATTTTAGGTATGGCATGGTTTCTGTGTTTTCCACATGAGGGAAGACTTATATCAGGAAAAAGACCCATGAACACACTTTCACATTTTGTAGAGAAGTACAAGATTCATTCAGCTCAAATGGAAGAAGGCCCTAGCCTTATAGAATGCATACCAATGAGTGCCTTTAAGACTTCATTCATTCACTCACTCTAGAAATATTGAGTGAGCTACACTCTACCTCCTCAGCCCAGGAAAGTCTGCACATTCATTTGCTCTGTCATCATAGCAACCAAGTTCCTTGTGTGTCTGCTATGCACAATGGAGAGGAACGGGCAAGTGCCTGCCTTCACAGAACAAGCAGTCTTGTCAAGAAAAATGACTGTTCTGAGTAAACGATAAGTTAGAAAATAAAAGTAGTGGGCCTCCCTGGTGGTGCTTTCACAGTCACTGCAGCACGAGTTCAATCCCAGGTCAGAGGTGGACCCATATGGTGCAGCAGACCTCTCCTTCCTCACCTGCTGCTCCCCTCAGCAATGTATTTCATTGGATCTGCCTGTTCTATTCTTCGCTCTGTCTCTGGTGAATCCTCTCACCTCCACCTCTGACCTGTACCCCAGTTCTTATATGCATAAATAAAATCTTTTTTAAAAAGAAAATATAAGTAGTAATAAGAACTATGAATTAAACAGGGTGCTGAGATAGGCAATGACAGTATCTATAAACTTAGTATTTTGGGGGCCTCCCTGGTGGCACAATGGGTTAAGCAACAAACAATGAGGCAAAACACAGCCACTGCAGCACAAGTTTGATCCCTGCCACAGGTTGGGGTGGTGACACACATGGCGCAACAGACCTCTCCTGCCTCGCCCGCTGCTCCCCTCAGCAGTATACTTCAGTTAATATGCCTGTTCTACTCCCCACTCTGTCTCTGGTGTATCCTCTCACTGCCCCCCACCACCAACCTCTGCCCTGTACTCCAGTTCATATATGCATAAATAAATAATTTTTTAAAAATAAATTTAAAAAATAAACTTACTATTTCGGGGTACCTGCCAATACAGAAATTAAAACCCATTGAAAGTGAAAGAAACAACTTTTGTAGGTAATGCAGGGACTCTATTCAACCATCCACCTGCCTGAACACCAAATAAACTGCAGGTTCTGTAATAGGGTGGTCCCCAGGAAAGGAGAAAGTTCCAGGATTCTGGTCCCACCCTAAGTAGGGTGACGCTGAGCAGAGATAAGAAGATGCTGAAGAGAAGAGGACAGAAGGGAGGAAGAAGGAAGCAGGATGGAGAGCAGCAAGAAGACATGGAGGAGGCACATGGAGCAGAGGGACATATGAAGAAACTGCGCTTGCTTCTTGGTCTTGGACTGGTTGGAACAGATGTGAGTGAGAGACCCGTGGGGACCTTAATAATGACAGCTTTCATCTTAATTTTAATTTTGCTCTTTTCCTCCCAAATTTGTCTAACTCTTTCTGACCCTTTATTATAAGTCTCCACTAAAAAGTCTTTTAGACTGTGGCAGGTTTTGGGGCCTTGCTTTGGGCCAATTCTATTTAACTAGACTTTTACCCTAAAGAAAATGGGTAACTTTAAATGCTTAACTTAATAACTATATTCTTTGTCCTTTCTGTATTATTCCCCAATTACATTAAAGTTTCTTTCCATTAAAGGCCTTATGTTTGTCTTAATGCGGCAAAAGGCAGAACCCATTTAAAAAGAGCAAGTTTGGGGGTTCTGGGATGCCCTTCTCCCTGCCCTGTAACAGTTCTAGGTAATCCTTTACCTGTGTTCTTAGAAAGTACAGGAACTACATTTCCAAAGCCATCCGTTCAGTTTTGGGTTGTTGTTTTAATTGCAGCTCAGTGTAATTTTTACATAAATATTATTGGTTTTATCATTGGTTTTACCATTTAATTATTATATAGATGACAAATTATAGCACAGACACAATGAGAAAAAAATAACTTATTTTTCAGAAAAAGTAATGAACCGTTCGAGGGAATTAGTTTCGTGTAACTTACAATAGAGTATATGATTGAACAAACAACTAATAAGGTTTGATAGACAAAATCCTTCTTGGGGAGATAAGACTGACATTTAGCAAGCATATAGAAGCAGAGGATACATTTCAGATGACTAGAAAAGTATACATGCACACACACATAATATATAACACATTATTTATTATATAAATACATCCATATACAAAAGTTGCATGTCTAATCTACCTTTTGTTTTCCATCTATTATTGTTTTGGTTACTATTCTAGTGCTTTTCATACCTTATCTCATTATTGTCCACACTTGTTTTAGACTCAATTTCTTACAAGTAGAGTCTAAAGCAGGAATTCAGATGTGACTTATTGGGTCAAGGAGGACTTAGAGTGAAGAGAATGAGGCCTGTAAGCCACAAAATTTTGGAGGTATTCATTCCCAGTTTTGTGCAGCCTATTTGACCTTGTCAATGAATGTCTTGTTAAAGTTTGTATTCTATATGTTCTACCACCCTAACCACTTTCTGGTTCCTTGCACACACTCTTTAGGACACACCAGTAATAGAAGGAGTGAAGCAGGATAGTGAAGATGAAAAGGCTGATGTAGAATGTGTCTCAGGCCAAATCTACTTCTGATCTGATCCATGGCAGGAGTGGTGAATTACACTACAGCTTGGTGCATGAAAGCTGGGTTTCTGTAGCCCCTACATCAATAAGCCATTGATTACTCCTGAGGAGGATGTTGGTATAAGTGGTTAGTTAGCTGTAGTTAGCTAGTAGTTAAAGAAGGATCTGAGTGGGACACTAACTATTACATCACTTTGGAGAAGTGTCTAATACTTAGTCAAGCAATGAATCTTTAATTGCTGGGTCTCTAAGGCATCTCTGATGTATAGCATTTGCCAATTTTTCTGGTGTAAATACTCCCACCATGACTGATTTCAAGCTACCAATATGATCCCTGAATGTGCTGTTGGCAAGAGACACACAAGCAGCTCTAGCTAACTCTAGCCCACCACATGGAGCTTATGCAACAAAGCCAGACTCAGTAGCGAACCAGAATGTGATCTCAGGCAGTCTGACTCCACACATCAAGGCAGATTTGCCCTGCCATAGAGCATGAATCAGCAAACTTTTTCTGTGAAGAGCCAGATAGTAAATATGTTCTGCTTTGCAGACTCAGTCACAACTACTCAATCCTGTTGTTGCAGTATGAAAGCAGTCATAGACAATATATAGAAGGGTATGACTCTGTTCCAATAAAACTTTATTAAAAAATAGGCAGCAGGTTGGATTTAACCCATAGATTGTATTTTGCCAACATCTGCCACAGAATTTTTAAAATTATTCTTATAATAAAAATACGAAATATTTATTATTGAGCAGAATCAGCATTAACATGAGAGCAAGAGAATGCCTAGAATGAAAAATTTAGAGACACTTTTGTAACCCAGAAGGTGAGGTCCTCCTTTAGTTTCTTCTCTAGGTGCCTCTATAGCCCCACTCTGGTCTGGCCATATTATTGAGCTAGTTGACCAGATGTACAAGTGTGTTGACCAGCGTTCAGTTCAAAACTGGAACACATGAGTATAAAGAGACTTAACATATGAAATTAAGAGCATGGAATGTTTATTGGAAGCAATAACAAAGCTGGTGAGGCAAGGCAGGTACCCTATCAGGAGAACTTCTACATCTGCCCTGCTCAAGAATGTGGAAAATCAATTAGAGGCTATCTGTGGAACTCCTGAGTTCAAAGATACAGTGACATGGGTACAATAGTGGATGATGGTCACCACAACTGCCACTCAACCACCAGGGAAACAGAGCATGACACTAGAACTTTACTTCAAACAAATCCAACATATTAGGGCTCATGCTTCCCAGGATTAATGCTTAGAGCCATAGGAGAATGTTTCCCTCCACCTTCCAAAAAAAGCACCTGCATGTACCTGTTTGAACCTAACTTTCTTCCAAAACCCTAGCTGCAAGAGAGTCTGGGAATTGCAGATTTTTAGCTACCAACTCATGCACTAGAAGAGAGAGGAGATGCATGGTAAGAGACAGTTGGCCACATACATCATAATGGGCATTCCAGCAATCTCCTTATTTGACAAGAATTTAAGAGAACCAGTCTAATGGGCAGGAGTCTTTCTGTGACAAATCTGGTTAAAACCAGTTCTTGTTGGTAAAGAGTATTGTCATTGCTCCCCCCTTATCACACAACTGTGATGGGATTGGTGAGAAGAATCAGAAATTTACGACTGGGGCTAAAGGATGAGGGTGTAAGGTACAGCGGAAGAATTATAGCAGTGATAACGAACTGAGTCAAAGAAAATTAGAAGAGGTAACAGCTAGTAGAAGAAAAGGATTAATATTAGTAACCCCATAGGACAAAGAAGTCTGGGAGTTGCTTAAGAGGTGAATGCAAAGGAAAAGCTGAGAAAATGCCTTACATGGGTCATTTTTCTTAAGGGAGCCATTGCTTTGCACCCACTATATCTGTTACTAATGAAAGAAAAATGCTGACATCATTCACTGAGGTAGGAAATGTGTACAATTTGTAGGTATTTGTACACATTTGTAATAAACATATTACAAATACCCAGTGCTCTACAGACCGTGTTTTATAATCATTTTCCTGGAAAAAAAATAAAATTTATGATTTCTCCTGAGAAACAGAGCTACTTCCTTTTAAATATTTTTTGTGTTATATACAACACAAGCCAACATGTTGCATATATGTGACTATGAATTATAATAATGAATACTTTTGACTCAACCACATAACAAGAACTACAGCTGAAACTGCCTATGTGTATCTCCCTTACTAGTTCTGTTTCCTCCTCTTTTATTTTCCCAAAATTTATGATTTTTCCTTTGCTTTAAAAATATGTATTTCATTATATATATGCAACCTGAAATAATTTCAACTTTGCACACCTCATTTTTTTTCTAATTAATATTATTGTTAACAAATGTTTTCCCCAACCTATTTATCAGAATTAGAAAATAAACAGAAGTCTTGATATTTTCACAAAGGATGGGTAAAAGAAAAGCAGGTATCCATGAACACTAAATTCACCCTATAATTTGAACAGATTTTCTTTTAAAAAAAAAATAGTTTAAACTTAAAATCCTTTTCGACGTGCTACCCTGCTAAAACAGTGGCTAATTTGAACAGCTTTTCACAATGGTGAGCCAGTCGCAGAGTTAATGAAATTAAGCTTCTTCTTCGTTTCTCTTAAATTCCTCCCACAAAGAAAAGCTCTAATGTACAAAATGCAGCATAAATACGGGACTGGTTTTCAGGACCTGAGCCATCACTGATTTGTCACACTGCCTCATAACAACATATTTGTATTTTGCAGAATGTGTAATTTTTTTTAGCCCCTGAACAAATATATTTACATAACTGTGTCTAACGAGAAATTACATTTAACTTCTCAGAAATGACAATAACTAAAACCTGAACTGCCAATTCCACTTCATTAGTGTGGTAGAAATGCATTCCAAATGTTAATAAAAATTCCAACATGCTGATAAATTAGAGCTTCTAAGGAGCATGTGACACCTTGGTTAATATATTCAACCTCAATTATATTTCTCTTCAGCACCCTGTTATCTGGAACCTTTGCTGGCAATCAGAGGTGCTGTTTTTCAGCGGCCAATTTTCTAGATAATGTAGCTTATCAACACTGTGGGTAAACTTGCCAATGGAATCAGGCTGCACTGAACCACACACACGCTAATTGCATCCCTTTTTTATGCATATTTACAGACTGTCACTTCAAAGAAATCAGTGGCCCATTGAGGCACCCAGTTAGCTGGAAGAATTGCCTCTTGCAAATGAAAATTAGCAAACAAGCTAGTGATAAATATGAAATGAACAAAGTATAAAATACTGTTTTGTTCCGAAACTTCCTTGTCATCCCAATTTATACTCCCCAATAGAAGGAGTTTTGAACATAGGCTTTGTCTTTTGTTTCAAATGAAGACAGAAAGAATTCTTCCTTAAACCCACTAACTAAGTAAAAGCCTATTAGCTTTTCCCTCTTCTCCCACGCCACCCCCACCCCAAATTTCTATTCACATAAACAGGTTATTAAATCCCATGTTAGATTTGCTGTGGAGTTTGAATAGACAAATGACATGTTAACACTTCAGAAACAATTAACCCTAGGAACTTAATTAAGTTCTTCTGATTTTAAGGAAGCAGATTTCAAAATAATGTTTCTAAACTCTCCGAGTTTGCTCAAGAATAGCAAAGCTTTCCTTCTCTAAAGTAGTCATAAGTTCTGCTTAACAGCAAAAAGCTTTGCCTGGCTATATATGGAGAAAGGTTATGGTGTTATGAGGCTGCTATCATTCGACTAATTCAAAGTGAGAACAAAAGTGACTGGCACCAAAAACAACAATTAAAAAAAAAAAAAGAAAACAGTTTCCAAAAGCTCCATCCACTGGACATACATACAGAGAAAACGATGTTATAACTATGTCTGGGAGCTCACACAGTGAGAGTGAGTGATGGGCTGTGTTTATCTGAATCCTTTCCTTGCTTTTTTAGAATAACATTTTGAAAACTTTCACCAATACAACGATGTTTTTAATGCAATATTAGGTTTTGAAAAGCATGTCATTTTTATGTAAGCAGGTCATTTGAATGTAATTTCAAATAAACCACACACCAATTAAACTATAAATACTTTCAAAGGTCTGGTACCAAACTGAGCAATTTAGAGCGACAGAACTCAACAAATAAATGGCACTCAAAGTCTTAGCTTACAGCTAATGTTCAGTGATACTTTATTTGGTTTGGAGTAGTATGATTCCTGCTGTATGTCATAGTTTCAACAGACTCCTAAGTTCCTCATCATTAACATTAGATATACAATGCCATTTAAGAGTTTTTACTTTTTAACAGAGCACAAGCAACAATATAAATATTGATATGAACACTGGGAAAACGTTGCTATTTTAAGAAACACACTACACCTACAAACTGACAGGTTTTTTTTCTTCCTTCCATGAGAAAAAGCAGGGTTCTTTTGTAAATGAGTGCTCATCTGTGTGCACTAATTTAGACAATTGTTTTATATCACTTTCCAACTTGAAATATAATTGCATGTTTATATGTCCGTCTCCCGGCCTGGACTGGGAACTCCTTGAAGACAGGAATCGAGTTTTTTGAAAAGATGAATAAATCTAAACCTCACCATCAAGGAGTTCCTGGGGTGGGGGGCAGTTGGGGGGGGTGGCTATAAAAGACTCTTTCCACAGCTACATTGGGCTGGAGGCAGGAACAAAGAGCTGCGGGAAGCAAAGAAGAGACCAGGTTGCTCTGCCCAGGGGAAATGGGGGAGAAATCACAGTGGATGACTCTGGAATCAGATCTTAAGTGGTAAATAAGACTTCAGTGTGACAGGGAACAGCATTTTAACACACAACCATACAAACAAAAAGGAAGACAGGAGAATAAATGGATCATTCCTGGAAGAGACATTTTTAGTGATGCTAAAGCTTAGACTGGTGTAAGGGCAGGAGCTACCACTCTACATAGAAAGAGAGGGAAATCTAAGTTCTACATCTGACTATGTCAGATTCACTTTTTGCTTATTTTTGCTCCTTGAAAGACAAAATGTGTGAAAGGCTGTGTGAACACTTCTGAAATATAAAAGTATTCATGTAGATCAAAAAATGCCCTGATGAAGGAAAACATTATAACAGTTTTAGTTTGTAAAGTTCAATTGTAGTACTATCAAATTATTTGAATAGATATCCATATAGCATCTCTATCGGATTTGTCTGTAACACAGTGAGACTTATTTCACAATACACAAGAAAATCTTATTACATTATATATGGACATGCCAAGGGACGTATCTCAATCACTTTCAGATCAAAGTAAATATTAATAAAACTCCCTGTCCCCTAAAGGAGCTAATTAAAATTTGGTTCACTTTTTAGTCCTCAGAACGTTCAGAGAAAAAGACAGCAATCTTAGCTAATGTAGAAGAGTCTTTAAAGGTTTACCTGAGAACATAGTTTATTGACAGTTTTTAATGTTAGCATTCAAAAAACCTGCTTTTGTGAATGAGGAAAAAATCAACTGAGAGAAGGGAAGGGGTAGCATAGTATCAAAGAAAATTTGTTTTCAGAGAAATTTTTTCAAATTATTTACTATATCTTAACTATTTTAGAATATAGATTTTGCTCCTAGAAAACAAATGGCAAAGTAATAACTGTAATAGTAACAAAAATAGAGTAGCAGCTAAGAATTTTATCACTCTTTGCCAGGAATTATTAAGCCAGGGACTTTACTTCTAGTATGCTATCTAATCCTTAGAACATTCTTGTGAAGTATTTTTAGTACTTTTTTTTTTTTTTTTTAAAGAAGAAACTGAGGTCATTTCTCTTGGCTAAGATTGTAAACTAGTAAATGGTGGAGCTGGGATCTGAGCTGAGTCACACCTTTCCAAGCCTAGGGCTGTAACCACTATACATATGCCGCGGCCTCGTTTTTGAGTAAGGTTAGACTGTTTTTTGAATTGGTTTTAGTAAAAGTTAATAAATGTGTGATTTTAAAACAAAATAAAGATTTAGTAAATTTTTTTAAAAAGTAATGTTAGACTGTGTCTCTTTTTTAAAATGAGTTTGGCTGAGTTCTATTTGGAAAGGAAAGTTTCAGAGGGAAGGAAACAAACAGACTGAACAAAAGGAAGGAAAGAGATGGGTGGGGGAGAGGGGAGATAGAGATACAAAACCATTTCTGGTAAGAAATTCATTACCCTGGTTGTTTCTCTTAACTCTCATTTCCTTTGTCTGTCCCTGCTAGATTGTAAGCTCTATGAGGCAAGAACTATATTGGTCTTGGTCACCACCATATCCCATGTGGTTTCCACAGAACTGGCAAATAGTCGTAGGCAATCAGTAAACAAATGAAATACAACATATTTGCTTTCTCTTCATGCCTTGAATATTTCACTTTTCAACAAGTGTCTTTCACATTCTACATGACCTCAAAAAGAAATGTGTCCATGCCTAAAAGTAATAGCAGAACAATGTCATTGAACTGTTTAGGTCTAGATAACCCTATTTTGCTTAGGGTGGGCCTGTGACCATGGCCATGGGGTCCCTAATGTTGTTCTGACTTTTTATTCAGCTCCAAAGTGAACACTGGGCAAATTTAAAACAAGGAATAGAATTCCTCTGCATTCTTCTAACTTTTTAAAATAAAATTCCCTTTTAGATAGCTTGAGGATAATGCTATGCCCAGAAATTTCAACACTTTCAAAAGTGGACATCAAAGATCACCTTACCCATTTAAAAAAATAATAATTTACATTTAATCTAATTAAGAATGATTTCCAATAGAGCTGTTGCCACATTCACACTATCAATCAAGAAATCATAGGCTTCAATATATAAATATTTGGTCTACTTTGAAATCTGTGGAAATACATATTTATTTCACAAATGCAAATAACCTAGCAGTTGAATGAGTGTCAAGTATGTGGCCCTTTTATGCTGAGTTTGCTGCTGATTTTGCTTATGCTTCATGAAACACCTGACACACCTGGTTTGTGTGAAAAACTTGATCAAGAGGCTTTAGTTTTTTCTTTACTAGTCTATTCTATAGCCTTCTCTTTCTTTCCCCAACCCCTTTGTTTTTTGCCTTAGAGTTGAAATTTTTACCCTTCTTTTCTCACTGGTCAAAAGGAAAGTTTTTCTTTGTGTTAGAATTATTCACAGGACCCACAGAAGGAAGGCTGAACACAAAACAAACTCTAGCTTGGGGAGGTGGCGGGGGATGTGTTGTTTGAAGAGGTTGGCTTTGGACAGTTTGCTGGCTCAGGACGAAATAAACAGAACAGGAACTAACTTGGGAGCAAGAAAATTCTCAGAGCAAGAAGCCAAACCGGTAGGAAGAGCAAAACAGTATGTCCTGAACATCTACTTGTTTTCATTTCAGGGACTGAGAACACCTTAGTCCTCACTGATTGTTTTGATCTCCACAGACCATTTAGAGTTTTGCTAAGCCCAGAGAAACCTGGAACAGCTTGGATAAAATGTGAACAATGCAGCGTTTACTTAATATTTAAAGGAAGGAATAAGAGAGAAGGGAAAGGTACCTTTGAAAGTTTTAAAAATTAGGTAAAATGTAATTTGTTCTGAATTAGGTAAAATGTAATTTGTTCTGTTTGACACAGTCACCCTCTGATTGCCATTTCTATATGGTATCTCAATTACCATAGTACAATGTGGCTGTTTAAATGCCTATAATTTGTCTGAAGAAGAAAAAAAGCCACAACATTGACTATTAAGTGTCAAAAAGCCTTTTCTTTAACTATAGAGGACTTGGACAGAACTCAGGAAATACTTCAGCCGGAAAAGAAATGTTAAAAGCTACCCTTCAAGCTATTGGAAAACCTATTATCAAATGTTAAAACCTTTTTTAAAAAATCTATGAGTGTCCCTAGAATGATGCTATATCTTTGTTTAGTGAAGGTTCGTCATCATTGATAACCAAAGACAAAATAACAGTGGCTGCAATCTAACTGCTAATTAGGAATCGGCTGCTTAAATTAAGAAACTCCAGAACAGGTATCTGATTATGTGTGTTCTCTCAATGTTGGAGTTGCATCTACTTACAGAAAATACAGTTCGCGTTCCTCTATCACATCTCTAAGCCATCAGGTCGGCACTTTGGCACTGCTAGTTGTCAACTGTGTGAGAACCTAGGGACACATACACACACAAAAAACAAAAACAAATAGCATAACTTTCCTTCAGAAAACAAAAAACTGTGTAGAAAAATATACATAGTGTACATGCATATGCAGATAACCTTTCACTTATTTCTCTTGGTTCATAGGATAGAATGATAATTAATTAACACATTCCTAAATCATTAGCCCCAATTTCTTCTCTAATGTGTGTGAATCTATGCATAACCAAAGATTTTATAAAGAAAGGAGACAGAAACCAAAAAGCTGGGGTCAGAGGCAGACTACAGAAATGCGTAGATGTGGATGTTCTGTGATTGTGTCTCTTTGTGATGCATAATTACAAATGATTTTAATTCAACCCTTTCACCATGAGCTATCCCTTTTTTTCCTGTTCTAAATACAGCACCTATAAGACCCCCAAATTCATCTCTTACAGACTTTGAAGATTTAAAAATTTCTCAAAAATGCCACATGTCAGTCAAAAAAGAAAATGATTGGCTTTTAAAATTATAATTTAAAGCACACTGACTAGATGTTATGTTTTCATTAAAATTTAACCCCTTTTTAAGCTCATGCATCTGGGGCTTTGGGACATACTGAAAACTTGCATTTTACCTCCATATCCTTCTGAGAAAAAAAGCCTCAAAACAAAAAGCAGATTGTAATGAACAACAGCCATGTTAATATAAAGCCATGTCCTGCAATACACACCTCAATACAGTATTGACTTCTCATTCATTCAAAATATATAGAAAAAAATCAAGAGCCTGTCAATTCCATCTTTAGATGTTTAGAAAGTAAATCTAACAGGTAAGCTTGAAGTTATACATTTATGGGGGACTTATTTTTTTAATGGACTCACTTTCTTTTGAAGGGAGTCATTTTCTATAAAGTATAACCTTTTTATACCATGAATAATCATTCTTGTATTATGGTGATATTCCATTAAAACATGAATTATTTTAAAAGACTAGGACATATGGGAAAGTAACCCACAAACACAATAATGCCATACAATGAAGAAATGGATTGCTCAAAACATTTTGTTTTCCTTTTCCTTTATGCCAACATTATCACACAAGTCTGCACATATAACATTTCATAAAACTATACAAAACAATAGTGTGCAACTCAAATCTGATGAAATCCACATAAGGTCTGTGGTCTACCTAGTTACTATTTTGTGAAAGCCAGTTTCCCACTTGATGTCTACTACGGTTATTAAAAAAATAATTATTGGGGTAAACTGTGTTAAAAAAAACCTACTGTTTTTACAACTTCTTATATCTCCGCAAATATTTCAGAGGTACAAAAAATTACCTCTACATTAATTTTAAAAGCCTGATTTTCCAGAAGATTGTTGGATTTTTACAACTCAAGGAATCAAATAGATCCTCACAAAGTTCTGATCAATTGACTCAGATTAGCAAGAAATTTGAAATAAGTATTACCATCATATAAGACTTAATCAAAACATGTTGCATACTTTGTATGATCACTTTATCCTTTCTTTGCCTGAACCTTCATACCTGCCCAGAGCCCCAAGCAGAAATGTCTCTTCATAGCTTATAGTGGTAAAGTTCAGTGGCTAAGACCCTGTATTCAAATTGCCACTCTACATAACCTAAAAGACCTTAGTCAAGTTGATTTGCTTCTCAGAGCCTTAGTTTGCTGATCTGCAAAATGGGAATAACAACAGTCCCTACTGCATAGGGTTATTGTGAGGAGTCAGTGAAGCAATGGGTGCAAAGCCCTCAGTTCTTGGTATGCAGTAAGTGCTGTGTGGGTTCCAACCTAGGGTGGCATTTCCTATATAGCTATACTCCCATAAGAGCAGGTGGGTAAAGGGTAGGAGGACAGGCGTGGAGCCACACTGAGCTTTCGTTGAATTCTGGTCCTTCCTCTTATCAACTAACTACATGATTTCTCCAAGTTGCATTTTCTTATCTGTGAAAGAAAACAATGATGCAGTCCCTGGCACGCAGTAAGCATCCAGTGCCGGATTACTGCATTAATATCACATTTACCACATTACAAACCCTTCTTTAACTCTTTCTATTTTGCCACACTATGAGACTCTGACAAGCAGAATTCAAGTATTATTCCATTTTTCTATCTCCTACCCAGTGTCAGCACAAAGCAGATGCTCTTTAAATGTTTGTTAAACTGTAAATGTTTAAAGGCCAATGGTAGGAAAAAAAAAAACAAAACTTTAAAACTAACAATTTGAACCAGATCACAAAGCCCCACAGAAGGGAAAAATATGGCAGAATGACTCCAGTGGCTGAAAATTTTTCTTTTTCAATGATGATACTGCTTCTAAGTTTTCAGAAATTGAATTTGTAAAAGTAACCTTCAAGGAGAGTTAAGTTCTGGGTTTCTAACCCCAGTATCCCATCTCCCAAAATCCTTGCTGTGAAATCTCAAATACTAGTGTGACTAAGTAGTAGCGCGCAAACTGTATCTATGAAAGACACTACAGATGAATGGTAATGCCTTAACCTATCTTTATTAATATGTTCCAGTGGTGCTAGTTAAATACTCCTGAACATTTAACAAATACCACAGTAATCACCTTAGATGCTACTGTTCTGCATAATAATGTTTAGTCCCATACACACACACCAGTGTCATAATGGGGGTCTTGTCATAATCCTGAAGTCATTTACAGGACTGGAATATCATATTCAGGAAATAGTGAGTTTTCTGTCATGAGTACTTATTGACTGTGACTTGAGGAAATCTCATACAGAGATAAATCGAACACCACAATAATTCAATATTTTTTCTCCAAAACAAAATCATTAGCATTTTATTAAAAGAAATATTTCATCTCTCACTCTCACTCTCTTTAAACATGCCACAGATGTAGCACTCTGTGTGGGTTGTTAGAAAGTCAAAGAATATAATTCCTTGATTAATTGCCATACACAGGATCCAAGTTATGTACAATTTTGGTAGTTAACCCCACCACCTCCCATAAGCAGTTACTGCTAAACCTTCCAAATAAGCACATTTATGATAAATCACTTGGAGCTGTTTAAGTGGATCAGGCCTTAAGTTACTCCTTGGGATAGATCATGTCATTGTCAATGTGCCTGACAGAAATTCCACTGTAAACCTCTGCCAGGGTAGCTTCGTTTTCCTTGCAGGCTTCAGGGAATCTCAGTCAATATTTCTTATCTGATTTTTAAATATCTTGTGGTCTCAGAAATGGTTGGTGATTCAGAAATTACATCAAAAGTCTAAAGATAGACTACGGACTTATGACTTCAATAAATGCAGCAGTTCTATAACAGGAAAAGAAAATGCCTGTTGGTTTTAAGTCTATTGGGAATCAAAGAATTATTCTTAGGCTAGTTAGAGTCAATCTCTCCAAAACAAGTTACATCTTTTCCTCAACCATATCTACTTAACTGGGTGCACAAATATTAATTCATAAGGATCCCCAGATATTGATATATGAAGTGTTGAATTCTGAGCTCTGGATACCTTTTATTGACTGTATTTCCCCTCCCACAAATTGTTTTGTAAACACAGTTTGCATATTGGTTATTTTCACCACTGATTTGTCCACATTAACATGGTTGACAAGAGCAAAGATATGGGGAATGTTAAGTGTCATGAGCATCTGGAGTAGGGAAGTGTTTCTTTATGTCATTCTACTATGATGAGTTACTGTTCCCATGTTCTTATAAAGCAGTATCTGGCATAAAGATTTTTTGCAGGTGACCCTAAATTCTTTAGTTGTGCTCTTCTCATTACAGTACAAGCACAACTATGGTAAGCATATCATCTTACTTTAAGTCTGCATTTGCCTCTTAGCCCCTCTTGCCTCATGGCCAATTCAAATCCTCAGACTTCTTCCCCATTTTCTTGGAAGGTTTATCTTCTTTAATATGCAGATGCATTTTCCTAAAAGTGAATTTATTTATGTTTATCCAGAGAACTACCCCTTCCTTAGTTCCAAAAGTATGGGGAGAGATGAGAATTCTCTAACAAGTAACTGTCAATTAATTGTGACTTTCTAGTTAAAAAAAAAAAAGGCAGTACCCTTTACTTGAATCACAACATGCTGATAATTTGGGATCATATAAGTTCAATTAAAATAAACACAGATGTAGTCATAATAATCTTTTTAGTTTAAATTACTTAAGTGTTCCATAATAGGCATGCACCACTTCTGCAATTAAAAATGTTCTTTAAAACGAATTTGATGAAATGATATATAAGTATACATATATATATTCTTTTAAAATAGTAAATACCATTAGAAGTCTCCTCAAGTCTTTTGTCAGGTTTGGCTTGGATTTTACTTTTGTTTTTGCTTTTTAGGTCCCTTTCACCGTTCTGGCGCATCTTATTATAAGACTACAATCCATTCAATAATTAACTACTAAAAAGCACTTTACTGAATATGTAAAATGAGAATGAAGAGTGGGGGGGGGAAACATGAACAAAAATGTCCTCTAAGTTTTCCTACACATATCCTATAATTTTCCAGTTGGCTTAACCACTCAACATATTTAAATAACCAACCAACATATTTATTTAACATTCGGCAGATGGACATGATAAGAACATCATGATTTTTCAGATGTACTTTTATAACTGCAAGGCTTCTTTCGTGCCAGGATCACAACAGGTTCTTAAGGTAAAGCCGTCCTACCTGCTGTTTCTTCAATACTGGAGCAACTCTCAACCTAAACATGTCCACTCAGATTAATTTAAATCCCTGACATTACAGTGGAAATCAAATCATTCTCTTCAATCTATTTTTTACCCTCAGCGTAAAAGAGACTATTTTACATGTTAATAGTAATCTGATGTGGTTGTATAAATCTGATATAAATATGATACTCTGTTTGGAAATGATGCTAATTTAGTTTAAAATGGAGATTACATTTCAACTTGTAAAAGAGCAGGATGGAATATTAGCATTCATGGCTGTTATATAATTTCCCTTTACACTACACAAGTGTTACTCAAAATCTTTTCTGAGCCTCTTTGTCCAAAGATTTCCCATTCTTCCTATAAGAAAAAGGACTTCTCTATTTAACTAGAAGTTAAACAGGTGGTACAGACCCTTGAAAAAAGATTAACAACAACATTATAAATGCATTTTTTAAGAAACATTTAAAGTTACAATGTAATAAACTGAACAGAATGTCATAAGAATGTCAAACTGGGCACAGTAAAAATAAATGTTATTCCCAAGGAAAATAAAAAGTCTGCATATTTATGTAACATTCAGCAGATGGACGTGATATTAATATAGGGTTTTCAGTTGTACTTTTATAGCTACTAGATTTTCTTGCCTAACTTGGCAACCCGAGGCACCATTTGAGTTTTGGATTTGGACAATACTACAACAGATGTCCAGACCAATAAAATAAATTCCTTAAGGGCTCTGCTTAATTTGTGTAATTGATCAATTTTGGTTACATAGGCCTCAGCTCACCAGCATGTAACTGCCTTCCACAAAAGCTTTGCAGTTGGGATTTCATTCCATATGTTACAAGGCTTTATGTTCTCTCCCTTTGACAATGCTGCAGATAGAACAGGGCTTGTGCTGACACCTGTTGGCAACCAGAGGTGAAAAATAACAACGGAGAGAGTGGCTGGTTCTAGGTCAGGGTTTCCCAATTTGTCATTGTAGACATTTTTTGAGCCAGTTCTCTGTGGTGAGGCCTATCCTGCGCATTGTAGGAGGCTTAGCCACACCTTTGTGTTACCCCCCAGGATGCCAATATCACCCTCCCAAAGTCCCAGTTGTGACAACCAAAAATGTCTCTAGATAGTGCCAAATGGCCATGGTTGGGGGTGTGCGGCCACCATCATCCCTGTGAACACTGTTGCAATACAGTAGATGCTTCTGAAAAAGTCACATATTGGAATGGCTTAAGATTTCTCACAAGTCTTGAAAACCAGACACAAGACACATTTTCCCCCTTGCTGCCCATCTCCAATCTAACAACAGTTTCACAGACAACTCAAAAAAACTTCAGCCTGACAGAGGATGCCTGTAGTATATGTGAGAGAGCACTGCTTCATCACTGCGCTCAGGCGGGTGGTAATTAAGACATGGATTTTGAAACCCAACTCTAAATGCTCATCACTCACCTATTAAACTTGCCAGAGTTGCTATGTTAATTATCTCCTCCTCATATCCTTGATTTAGCATAATATGGCCTGCAGCCTGTGACAGAAATTAAAGGAAAGACCAGTGACCTCTTTTGTGATTGTGCTAATAACTACATGATAATAAATTAGTTTTCAATTTTCAGAAGACTTTACATGGTAAAAAAAAAAAAAAAAGGATGGAGCAAGTACATGCTACACAAACTCGATACAAGATGGCTGATCAGCACCAACTTTGAGTTATCTTTTTTAATTAGTTTCCAATCAAGGGAGACAGGAAATTTAAGAAAACTGCAATATTATTTACCTGAGATATTTCTGAAAATAACAATAATAATAAAAAGATTAACCAGCTTGCAGTTTATACTGGATATTCTAGTGGGAAAAGTCTACTTAGAGGATCTTTCAGATGTACAGAAACTCTGACACATACAAACCACATACACTCCACGCAAATGTACATCATACAAAAAAGAGTTTTCCCGTCAGCCATATTGATTTGCAGGATCCACACTAACATCCGAATAAAAAACATGCAAGTGAAATGGCTCATCCTATAGGAAAGAAGGGCCATGACTTCTTGGTACAGTCTGTCTCTTTCTTACATCTGCTCCTGCCTCTAACAGCTCCCTTCCCTTGGCTACAAACACAAATAAGAATGTACAGAAAGCATGGCCCTACTCTGATGTACAATAATATTTAGCTAATTAGAGGAATCCTTCAACTCATTATGCTAGACAGTAAGTAGTAAGAAACTACATGAAAGCCTGACACTTGCTAAGCCCTAGGATGGTGTCAAAGCTGAACTGGCATCACTTTCTTCTATTTCTTTATAGACTTAGTCCGATGTAGTTTTATTCCTTTAAAAGCAGAGTTTTTACTTTCAGGCTGATCCCTTGAACACTGCACCATCTACTGGTCAAATGCTTAACTACAAGTTCTTAATTAAAGTGTAAAATATTTTCTGAAAATGACTGCTGGGTGAGTACTTGGTATATCTTATTATTCCTATTTTAAGACAGTACAGTAGATAGATAAGAAAAATGAAATTTTTCCCTCTGATTAAATGAAAAGGCGGTGAAACTCTGTGCTTCACAGTCTTAAATCTTTTTTTCATAAATATTCGAGGAAAGCTGAGGACTTGTTTAGGACATAAAATATCCTGATTAAGATTCAAAAGTGTCAATCATGGTACTGTCTCTCTGGAATTTTGCAGTGATCTACATTTAATAATTTTACTGTAAAATGGGTCAACTTTGAATAGCCCAGACCAGAAGTAGAGTTGGAATAAGAGGAGCAATCTGAGGACTGACCTTGTTGGAAAAGATTTATTTTAAACACTGGACCTTCAATCATAATGAAGACTGATGATGTTGATGCTAATGATGGTTAAGCTATGTCAGATACTGTATCAAGACCCTTCCAAATATTACCTTAATTAATCCTCAAAACCGTTTCATCTTACTGATGAGCATGCCGGCAATGGGATAGAAGAGGTGGAGACTCAAGCGAGCCCACTCCACAGCTCATGCCATTCTGTGATTAGATTCTCAGAAAGGATGATAAAGTGTTTTTTGAAGGAATAGGATGAGTTTAACAAAAGGGTAGAGTCCTACTAAGAGGGACTTAATATAGAAATCTGGGGAAGGGGGAAGAGATATTGAGGGGCTTACCTGTTTGAAGTTGTGTTTGCAGAGGAGGCTTAGGGATCCATGCCTAAATAAACAGAACCTGGGAAGGACTAACCTCCCAGGACACCCACAGCTCTTGCCACCGAGTGTATATGCTACGGACTTAAAGAAGAGGAAGGAGACCAATAAGGTAAATAGCTAAGTGGTTCAAAGAGAAATCACAGAAAACAGGATATGAAATGCAGGTTGAAAAAAAGACATGTTCAGAAAGCTGCAAATGGTCTAAAGATTTATTCTGTGCCACATAATAACCCTATTCCAAATGCTCAAAATATACAGGATGGAGAGAAAAGGTATGAAGCTATGAATGTTTATTGCATTAATAAAGATACAGGTTTCCCTCACTATACGAAAGCAGTGTTTCCATGAAAACTTTTGTAAGATGAAATGGTGGAAAGTAGAAAGTGAAAAAGCAATTACCATTCATTGATATGGAAAAATTTTTGAGCATTCCAAAATGCTCAAAAGCAAAGATTACCAAGTCAGACCAAATAATGTATAAAACCTAAAATTGCACTAACAGCTTAAAAGCAAGAACAGTATGAAACATATACTGCCTGTCAAAAGCAGTCCTCTAGAAAGAAGGTTGGCTAGGTTATTCTTGCTACTGGGGTATATGCTGCCTCCAGAATGGCTGCTGCAAAACCAAAACTGAATGCTGGTTTCATTTATCTCACCTTTAGTCATAAAAGCAAAATCCTTTTCATACTTCTTTCAGTTATTGAAAACAGGTACTAATAGGGCTTTTGTGAAGGTGACTTGACTAAAGTGAATGTTCTAAAAGCAAGGACACTTGTATTTTCAAAAGAAAGGAGCAAATGTAAGCACTGCATAGAAAGTCAATGGAGACTGACAACTGAACAGCTGAGAGAGATGTCGATGAAGCAGGAGAAAGAAATTTCTAAGTGATTATGTTTCGAATAGTTACGAGTGGAATAATATGTAAAACCAGGAAAGTTGGAAATGGAAGTCAAAGTTTGAAAAATAAAGGAAAATGCGGATTTTAGGACTACCGTGTCTCTTGAACAGTGGTCTATCCAAGACTAAACAGTCCAATATATATTGAAGCTAATTCTAATACTGTCTGGATTAAGGTTAAGACTGGAGGGCCACCAGCCATTCACACCAAACTCAGAGATGAAACATCAAGGCAATTAACTGTCCAAGGAAGAGAACACTGGGAGAGAAAAACAGCCACCCACATCTGAACATTTTAAATGCATGCATCATTGGGAAGAGATGATAGGCGATTCCAGGGGATGAAACAGAGAAGAGATATAGAGATGGAAAGAAAATCAAAATGGTGAAAGAATAATAAATTATCAACAATGTTATAATTTCTGGTGACTGATGCAGAAACTTCACAAAAAAAAGAACTCATTTTTCACATTTTGCAGATATTTGTTGTATGCTGTGTGCCTGGCACAGTTCTGTTACGTAAGGAACTGTAGGAAAAACAGTCTGTGCTCTCATAGAGCTTACATTTTCAGGGGGAGAGGACAATAAACGGGTCAATATATTAAATTGAACTACATGAAACTACCAATATTTGACTGTTTTTGAACTACAAAATATGTAATTTCATGCCAGCAATGCTAAGTATTGTGAAAAAAATTGAGCAAGACAAGGAGAAAGAGCATGCTGGGAAGAGAGGTGCCTTCTTAGCTAGAATGGTCAGAGAGGCATTTCTAATAAGCTTTCATTTGTAGAGACCTAAATGAAGTGGAGAAAATGTGCCACGAGGATATCTACGCACCAGAAGCAAAAGGAACAGTAAGGATAAAGGCTGTAGGGGTGACTAAGTGCTTAGAGAGAAGGAGAAAAGGCTAATGGACTATTGGATGATCATTGAGGGTTTTCAGTAGATTGGCAAAGACTGAAGCCAAGGACTGAAAATATTGCAGAGATCTAATGAAAATGCATGGGTTCCAAAGAAATGAGTTGTAAGCAGTAGGTTCATTCACTCACATAATCATTCATTCGTTCAACAAAATTATTGAGTCAAAGGACAAAAGATCTTGGAAAGAAGTAGGATCAAGTGACAATATTGCCAGTTCGGGGAAGCCTGTGTATATCCAAAACAGAAGAAAGTGAATGTAGGAAAATAAGAAATTCTGGAGACAAAAGGCACATTTGAGAAAATACAGGTAAGAAGAATGGGAGCGTGGGCAGAGGCAGAGGGTGCCAATCTCCAGGAGGATTTCCTTTAGGATATGAAAACGACGCAACCATATCCTAAAGCAAAGGTTGCAGATGCAGATTTGAGGCTAGTAAAATAAGCATGCAGGTGGGTCAGTCAGGTGAAATTCAGTAAGGAATGGGGGTCTTGAGACAACCTGGGGACATCATGCCCTGACTAAAGGGGGGCAGCTGAGCCTGAGTTCATATTGCTGCCATGCAAAAAAAAAAAAAAAAAAGCAAACTCAGAATTGCCAGATGCTCTGATATTTCAAGGCAAGCTTAAAAGATGGGTTTCTATATGCAGTCTCTCAATGTGTATGTTGTTAGAAATTTTAAAGAATTTTAAAACACAATGTGGGCCAAACAAAACACATCTGTAGTCCAGATGGAGCCTGCAGGTTGCCAGTTTAGGACCTCTGACTTAGAAGAAAGATGTTAGATCCGATTATACCTTTGGGCTCCTGGTTCATAGTTGCATTCGCCCACTAGGCAGTCCCAACTGCAGGTCTTGCCAGCATCTCAACCACAACATGCCTAAACCCAAATTCACTTCCTTTCCCCCCACCTGTCACGCCTATCTCCTAAATGTCAGTGCCACTGCCAAAGTTCTCACCTTTGGAATGGCCCTCTCTTTCCCTTCCCTAAACTCCCATAAACCACATCTTAAAGCTTTGGCCTCGTTTGCATTTTGGGCTATAGTCACCTTTTTTTTCTTTCTTTGTCCATTGTCATTCCTCATTTAAGCTCCCATGACTTCATTCTAGACTTGGCATAATTCAGCTCCGCTTGCTCCCTGTTCCATCATGCTACACGTCACTAGATTCATTCTAAAACACAGCTTTTGCCACCCACTTCAGACCCAGTCCAGAAACTTGAAATGACTGCTTGTTAAAATAAGTACAAACAACTCCAACTGACCTGCATTCATGATTTTCTACAAAAAGATGTTTCTAACCCAACATTTCTTTGCAATTGAAATGTCCTTCCATATCAGTACTTGTGCTAAGCTTCTGCCAACCAGAAATGCCCAAATTCCAAAACTCAGCCCAAGTTTTTACATATTAGGTCAGAGTTTCTCAGACTTGGCATTATTTATATTTTGGGTTAGATGATTCTTTTTCTGGAAGTGTGGAAGGGGCTATGTCATGCATTGTAGGATGTTTGGTCACATCCCTGACCTCTACCCACTAGATTCCAAATAGAAAGTGAAGGAAACAATTGAACCCTTATGTTATCCAGGATAACCTTCAAGTTAACTTGAATTTTGTAGTCACCAGTGGATAGCAGGAACATTTGTTCAGAATCCACTGATTAAAAGTTATGGTGTATGAATTATGTTGCTCATATCAACAGTTAGCACATCTCTTTACTTCTTCATCTCCTATCAGAGAAAAGAAGAGGTGTTCTTCCCTGACGCCCCTGGGAGGTATTGGTCCCTGTTCCCATGCTGGGGCAAGTTTCCTTGCTGTGGCCTCTCAGAGCTCAGACTTTATAATAACTGCTTGTTTAGTGCACTCTCTAGACAGTACAATCCACAAGGGCATAGGCCTTGGGTGTCATCGTTACAACTGTCACCCAACTCCTAGCACAGTTCCTGTCAGGGAGAGCTCACTTTAAATTATTGGCAATGAATAATAGAACTCAACTATAGAGTGATTTTTTTCCTGCATCTAAAGCCAAGCAAATCCCAATTCTCTCATTCCTTTCAGGTAGAGCTCAGAATCAACCATCTCCAAGAAGACACCCTTGACTAAGGCCTTTGGCAATGGTCTTCCTTTCCTTATAATTCTACATGGCACCTCACAGTATCAAGCTACTCATGATTTCCATAGAGCAAAGCGGATCTTTATCACCAATGAAATTCAAGAACCTTGAGAGAGTTTATATCTTTGACTTTGTTTTATTATTGCTCCTAACAATGAATTTATAGTTGGCTATTTTAAATATTTGCAAAAAAGAATAATGATTGTGTCATTCAATACAATAACTGAAAAACCCTCTATAACCAAATTCAAACTTGGAAACCAAGTTTTTAATGCATGATCTGTCTGTAAGTGCTTATCTAATGTTTTCTATCTGTATTTTAAAATTAAATTTCTATAGATTCAAGTTCAATTATTTATTTACACAATAAATATGTCATTTTCCAAGTAGTACTACAAACCCCTTTTAACCAGTGCACATCTTTATCATCCCACAAGTTAGTGGTCTAGTGGAATGGCTTCTTTGTTAGAAAAATAGAAACCTGTAAACTAAAGCAGGTCAATAAACCTCCCTGGTTTCCTCGGTCTGTAAAATGGGTACATTAACATCTGCCTACTGGTAATGGAGGCGACAGTTTCAATAAGCTTAGGGTTTGGATTTCTACAGACCAAATTCAAATCTGGTTTCTACCTCATGACCATTGTATACTGTTAATTATTTACTCTCTCCTGCCTTGGTTTATTTGAATGTGAAAGGACAATAAAAATAAAACCTACGTATTGTGAGAAGTAAGTGATGGTGTATACAGTTAATGATATGTAGCAAGTGAATGCAAGTCCTCGATTATTATAGAAAATCAAATGCAACAATATAATTAGAAAAGAACTTTGGACAAGAATCATTCCTAGGGATGACCCATTTCATGATTATTGGAAAATTAAATGATAAAGTATCAACTGCCTAATGTAAGCAAAGATCTCACTTCTAAGTCTTGCAGCCACAAAATCAGAACTGCATTTTTATGGCTTGAGACAAGCATTGGGCCCTGGACGTGCATTATACTTCAAAGTGTATAAATCTGTAATTTTCCTCATAGCTTCATGAGACTTCTTTGAATTATTAGGAGACCTTTTCATTAAACCTGGTGATTCAGTCTAGAATCTCCAAATCTGTTCTGAGTTAGTTGGAATTTTTACTGCACTAAAACTGACACCAACTGGAAGGCAGATTCAAAATAAAGCCAAGCAGAGAAGCAGTTTCACACTACAGAGCGCAGTACCTGTCCTGACCCATGATGGCAGGACCCTGCTGCAGTTCACTAAATGAGCTGAGAACTGGGCTGCTAGCTGCCATTTCTCTTGCTCTCCCTGTACAGTGCAAGCCTGGACCACCTCCATTTGTGTATGTGTCTGCCCCTTCCCCATGAATTCTCTGGAGGCTACTGAAGTTCAACTAAACTCACAATTTAGATGGCATTCTTCTCAAAAGGAAAAATAAAGGAGGAGATATTTTGACTAATTCAGATCCAAAATCCTCTTTATGTGGTTGTTTCAGTCACTCAACAAATACTTATCTTCAACTGAACTATCAAATAAATGTCTCAAATTTCCCTTTCGCTTTGGCTCAGAGGACCTAGATTTTGTTTGACCTTGAACAAGATTTTACTCTCAAATTTCCCATCAATAAAACAGATAATGACAGTATTTGCCCACTGCATGGGGGAATTGTAAAACTTAATTAATTGAAATCTTGGATGAAATGTGCTAGCAACACCAACATTCTACATTACTTCCTGACCTGTATATGAATGAGTGTTAATTTAAAAAGACAAATTCTCCAATTTATAACATGAGTGTAGAGTGGAATTTTACACACACACACACACACACATGTTCATCCATATACATATGTATATGCATATGTATAGCTTGGCATTTATATGAATGTGTGATTTCAGCAGCAAATCAGCCAAAGGAAAAATTAGCTACATTTTTTCCAAGGGAAATAATTTTCTGTTCGTGTTCTGTTATTTTCAAAAGACTCTAATGCTGTTATTTCAAAACTAAATGTCCTCAAACAAGGCAAAGACAATTCTTCGTTGAATTATGCTTGCAGATGCCAAAATTTCAGTGTTGTGTTAAAGTCCTACAAGAATAATTCAATTTTTAAAAATGTATATAGAAACATTCCTTTAAAATGAATAAAAAATATTCCACCCATTTAGGATCGGGTAACCTGAAAAAGAAGACAAATAAACATTCAATGAGAGGAGGAAGGAAAGAAGAAAAATAGAAAAAAGGACAGGCTTAAAGAACTCATTGTCATCACCCACCTTGCCAATAAAAAAATAAAGATAATCCATAAAATGTATTCTACATTATTGCTTGCCAAAAATAGGGCAGGATCTTTTTGTGACAAAATATTGGAAAGGAAGAATTCTGATGTAGTTTAGAGGAGTATTAAGGAGCTATTTCTTTTTCTCTTGCACTGGTCTCTTTGATTATCACATACATAAATCCCTGCCTGCCTTTTTGGGAACACAAGCAGATTAGATATTTCTTCAGATAAATGTTTTCTCTGAATGCAGCTATATTCATAGCTGATTCATTGACTAAATGCCATTGTATCTTAAAACTAGTTCATTTATATAGATAAGGCTTTTATTCAACATAGCACCAGTTAACTTTGGCATCAAAATATGGCCTCCTTACCCAGGAAAAGTAAATCAGCTGATAAGGGTTGAGCACTAGCTGACTAATGCTCACAGTGGGAAGAATATATGATTAGAGCTATTTATCTTCTAGTGTGAATGAGAATCTTTTGTTAATTTAAATAACACTGTATGTTAACACCTAATAAAAGTGTTAGATGTGAAATAAAAACATTTTATAGATGCACTATGAATTTTAATATTATTCAACTTTATGTCATTAAATTATTTTCTACCTAGGCAGAATAGGCCCATTCACACTTTAAATGATAAGAGAACAAGAAAAACCACATGAAGAAAATCAAGTGGATCTTTAAAGAAAAAGATGAAATCTTTCTCTCTAAATAAACATATTCAAGAAGAAAACAAAAGTAGATGACCTGAAAGGTGTCAGAGAAAGGTTAATGAACAGACATAACTTTTAAAAAGTTACTAAATAAATACATGGGATCAACATGCTATTGTTCAAAAAAGTTCAAGATTGATAGAATAAAAGATAGCTCTTATCTCATAAGAATGGCACATTTATTACAAACTTTTTAAAATACTAAGACCAAAAATGGCACAGATTGAAAACATAAATAGATTAGGGCATATAAGAAATATACAGGAAATTGAGACATAAATAGAAAAACTCATGGATCAGAAACAACTCTAATACCCTGAGATCAAATCTGATATATGTCCATGGTCTTTTAACTCATTATGGAAACTACAAACACACAAATTTAAATATATATACCTATCTATATAAAAGTAGGTATATTCATCCACAATTCAACTTCAACAATTATCAACCCATGGACAGTGTTGCTTCTTTTATGCCCTATTTCATTCATATCCACTTCCCCACCAAAACCCATGGATCATTTTGAAGCAAATCTCAAACATTGCATTACTCATCTGTGAAGATTTTAGTGAGTATTTCTAAACTATAAGGACACTTTTAAAGGCTTAACTATAATAATAAATCTATACCATAAAAGTTGACAATTTTCTCAACAACATAAAATATTCAAATTCTAAAAGTCCCTGGTCAATATTCAATAGAGTTTTAAAAAATTTATCACATTTGGCAATAGAGATTTGGGAATTCAGGTTTCTGACTTCTCCTGTGACAAAAATATTTGCAATTGTTAATACTCATTCCTGAGTGTCAATACTATGAAGAAACAAAATAGCCACTTCCTCTTTGATCAGGTCTTACACTCCCCAACTCACCACAGTCCTCACCACTCCTTAATGTTGTGTCCACACATCTATATTACTTGTCTGATCTTGGACATAAGACAATCTGCAATCTTAATCTCATGCTAACAGAAATTATGGATTATTGGAACCCATCTTTTAACTTTTAGGGTTAAAGTTGTCGTAAGTGGAGACCAGGGTGATAGGTTAGCCTTTCAGAGTTGAGTAAGTCATAAGAATAGTAAGTCACAACCTTTAAGACAAATGATCAAATTTAGGGGTCGAACAAAGGCCAGAACAAGACAGGATGCAAAGTCAACAGACAAAGGAGCCAAGGTGGGGGTGTGGAATGGAGGACTTACGAGGCACAGATTGCTTTGATTAGTTCAAGAATTATTTGGAGAACCAAATTGTGTGCTTCTTTGCCATGTATTCCAAGATCCAGAGATGGGTAATATTGCTTTTAAAGGAGTTATGCCAAGTCCAACACTACATAAAGCCTTCCCTCCTTCCCCATTCATTTCAGTTTTGAAATGTGAGCATGCAAGACTAGAAGGTCAAATTAAATGTGTAGTCACTGGGGCAAGGTACTGATGCTCTTAAAATTGAAACTAAAAATAAAATTTTAAACAAGATGTCTTACTTACACTCACCTATGTTGACTCTTTTCTCAGATATACCAGAAAGCTCAGCACTCAATGTAAGAAAATAAGATGGTATGTTTTTGACAACCAGATGCTGTTCAATATTAAAAGAGCTTAATCTTAACACAGGAGGAAGAGAAGATGTACAATTTTCTTGCTATGCACACAGTAAATTAAAAACTAAAAAAAAAAAGCAATGAGTGTGAAATATTAAATATTTACTTCTCAAGGCTTTTTTGTGCACTTTGATATTAATGGGTAATAATAATTACTCTACCTTATCCAAAGCACACCTAGACTGAGAAATTAAATCCTCAGCATATGGGTAAATGCATCCATCGATGCACATGCTTAATTCCCATTATGTTAATGGAACCAAAGGAAATGCACCAATAAAAAAAAAGGAACCCCCAGAAACTTAATATAATGGGAAATCTGGAAGGTCTGTTTTCCTTGGAAGTAGCTGAATTAATTCCATTAAAATTTCTCAAAATGAATACGTATTTAGTACAGAAAAAAAAAAAGTTGAGCACGTAAATGATTTCATTGAAAATAACCCACAAATTTGACACTTGTCTGTCTCCTTGTCTAGTAGAAACTTCAAGATAGTTTGGGACCCAGTGTCTACCTGAGAACTCATCATTGCTTTCAAGTTTAAGAAAGAAATGCCTTGCCTTTCTGCTCTATTTTCTCTTTGCTAATTCCAATTCTCCTTTGAAGGATCGACAATAGCTCAGGGATATGGACATCAGCCCCTGGTACAAACACAACCTAAGAGCCACATTTAGAGTCACACACGGAAAAAGACTACAGACTGAGCAGTGGTTAACATAATTCAGGCGTCAAGTGGCCAGAGCTCCAGTGCAACATCTGCTATGTAAACACTTGGGTGACCTTGAGCTACACCTCAGCGTTAGTATCGGTAAAGAAGGATGGTAATAATCCCTATCCATCTACTTCACAAAATTGTAAGTCTCCAAAAGAATACTTTGGAAGGTAATTGCAAATTGCCAAGCACCCTACAACTGCAAGTAATATAACTAAGCCTTGTATAAGCTACTTTTCAGAGATCTGATTGATTTATACAGACTTTTTTATCTTTGATTTTTTTCAATTAAAAAGTATTACACAGGGCCTCCCCGGTTGCTCAAGGGGTTGAGCGCCACACAGTGGGGCTTCCCTAGCCACTGTAGCATGTGTTTGATCCCCAGCCAGGGAGGGAACCCTCATGGCACATCAGACCTCTCCTGTTAACCTGTGCTCCCCTCGGCAATATGTTTCCATTGATCTGCCTGTTCTACTTCCACTCTGTCCCTGGTGAATCGTCTCACCCCCAGAGCCTCTGGATTGTACCCCAGCTATTATATACATAAATAAATAAAATATTTTTTTAAAGTATTACACACCACTATTTTGGTTTTCCCCACTGTCTAAAGGTAGAACATTCCTATGAAACTTTTCATAAATCTTTGTGATATAAGGTGAAAGAGCTATTACCACCCATATATATGGACAATTTTTGAGCATTCTCAGAACCAAAAAGCAACCAACCAAATCACACCAAATAACACATAAGACCTAAAACAACACTAATATCTAGTAAAAGCAGGAACGCTGTGACATACACTGCCAATATAAAGTAGTTTCTGGTGAAGGAGCTTGGCAGGGCCATTCTCACTGTTCAGCTGCCACTGCCTCACTGCCATGAAACTCACACTGGAAGTGAGTTTCACTCTGACTTTTGTACTAAGAGTGAAAATCCTTTTGCATCCCTTTCATAACACAAAAATGGGTATAATGTAGATTTTGGTAAAAGCAAAGTAGTGTAAAGAAAACTTGAATAATGGAAGTTACCTGTATATAAATTAGAACAAAATAAGCAGACAAAAAAGACGTATCATTCATGTTCTCACCTTCTCAGAACATCATCCACTAACATGGTACATATATATCAATCTCAGTCAGTGCTTCTTGGGGGAAGGGGGACAATTTGCTGCTGTCCCCAAGATTACACTTGGCAATTTCTGAAGACATTTTTGGTTGTTCATAATTCGGGTGGGAGGAGGAATAGGAGTGCTATTGGTACCTACTAAGTAGAGACCAGGATCTTCTAAACACTCTATAAACACAAGACAATTCTCTATAATAAAGAATTATTCAATCCACAATGTTAATAGTGCTGATTAAGAAACCCAAACCTGGGCCTACCTGGTGGCACAGGGGTTAAGTTGCCACACTGTTAAGTACTCGCAGCCACTTGCAGCACAAATTTGATCCCCAGCCAGGGAGATGACCCACATGACATAATAGACCTCTCCTGCATTGCACACTATTCCCCTCAACAGTATATTTCAGTCAATCTGTCTGTTCTGCTCCCTACTCTATCTCTAGTGAATCTTCTCACCCCCGTACCTCTGCCCTATACCCAGTTCTTGTATGCATAAATTAAAAAAATAAATCTTTAAAAAGAAATTCAAACCTAACATAAAAACCTACATGTGTAAATTTAACATTAATGCAAGAATGGCATTCCAAATTGTCTTTCACTTTTACACAGCTAGAAATCAAACATCAGAACTCCACCCCAAAAAAGGTTATTAAATCAATACAAATGGAAAGAAGTCAAATAGGAAAGATATTTCAGCATGTTTGAACCTAAAGAACATTGTACAAAAAGATACTAGTTAGATGGACTCCTAATTAAAATCAAAATCAGATCTACCATCTTATTTTTCACTTAAAAATACATTGTGCACATCTTTCTAAGTCCATAAATAAACTCTAAACAACCCTTGAACAGCACAAAATTATTTCATTGTATGGATGTTTATAATTTATTTACTTAATCACTCTTCTAGATATATTTAATGTGTAAATAAATGTACATAACACTATTTTCAGGGTTTTGGTAAACAATGCTGTGCTGAACATCTTTATCAGTCAATCTTTGTGAACATCTTAAATTATGTTGTTAAATGTCAAATGATATGATGTCAAAGCGTAGGATTCCTATGGCCAACTTGTCCTCCAGAAGACTTTGTGGAAAAGCAAAATTCGTGTTCACATTTATACTTGCTGTTTTACTTTCTCTAACAACCTGAGTCTTCCTAAAAGTGGTGCTTCTGCCATCTTGATAAGCATGGTAGTTTTCAGTGGTATGTTTTACTCTATGCAACAGGACACATACAGTCTGTCCAAAATGCCTAATTAAAATGACTTCCAGACTTTCAATAAACCAACTGGTTACTTATCACTAAATTATCATTTAAGTAAACAGTCACAAAGACTTACCCATTCGAGTCTGATTCAGCCAGGAGAGGCACCCGATTAGTAGTCTATCATTCCTTCAAGCCAACCTTCATTTTTTCAAACATCACATACAGGCCTCCCTTTTCTGAGAGCTTTTCAGCAAACATTCAGGTTCAGGTCTATGTTTTGTTGACCCTATTGTCAAAAAAGCCAATCTGTATTTTTCTTCTGACACCTGCTCTGCTGAGGTGGAAGACATTGGAAATTTTTGGCCAATCCAACTCTAAGACCCTGGGGGGAACTTAGAAACAATTAGAATGTGTTTTCTAGGAATCATTACAATAAACTGTCCTTGTGTTTACTTTGTACCTGGCTGCACATGCTATTTATACAAAACGTTTTCAGTCAGGTAGGAAGGGTTTCCCAAATGTGAAGAGGTTTCCATGTGTCATCATAGGGAGCACGCCAGTTCTCTATGGCCATTCGGGTACCATTTTCTGCTCTGAGAAGGAATTGGTTACATGGGGTTTCTAGCCTATAATACCTCCTTCCAAGTGTGAATTTATTCATTCCCACCTTGCTAGCAATTTTTACTTTTCCACCTTGGCACATAGAATCTTGCAAGTCTCACTGGAAGGTGACTCATATTTAAATATGAATGGAGCAGCTGGCTTCTGTTATCCTAAAGGATTATATTATGTCATTGCACATTTTCAACTGAGGTAAAAAACAAACTGTGCCCTTTCCACACATCAATTCCAGCAATATAGATTTGTATGAGATCACAGGGACTTATAAAATGTCTAAAATTTTTCCAGCTTTAAAAATTAAGATCAATGTACTATTTTCTTAATAACTCAGTAATGACAACCAGAAAAATATATTTGTTACCTGTTATGCTGTTTGGGACTTATTGTTAGGAATTATTAGGGTTAGGATTTTGATGATGATGACGACGACGACAATGACAAGAGTAATGATAACAAACATTAACAAGCTTTGATCATTTGCCACATACCAGGCACTATACCAAGAAGTTTACACGTAGTCTTCACAGAAAGACTTTTTAAAGAGAAGGTATGTTTAGCATGCCTTTCTTTCAGCTGAAAACTCCAAGGGTTTAACGGAGAAAGGTTGGTGAGCCTACGACAGAGGCAAGGTTTGAAAGAATCCAATTAGAATTCCAAAACCTGTATTCTTAACCACTATGATATATTCACCACACATCTTATTAAATAATTTCCTAAGACTTTGATAAGTACAACTTAATTTTTTCTCTGTATATATTTCCCAGTCATTCAAAGCTTGGTGAGATGCCCTGAATTTCCGTAAGTACCACATGCACAAATTTGTAACAGCCTAGGCAGTTTACACTATGTTAACATCCCATTTGCCTTACTATCTGCTCCCACAATGAACTGAGAGCTGTCGCTTAAGGACACAAACTTATTCCCTCTCACATCTAATACTGGGTAGACACTTAACAGGTAATTGCCATAAGAATGAACATATAGGCAAATAAGTTATATCTCTTAGAAAAGCAAAGCAAAATTTCAGTCCTATATTCCTTTTCTATTTTTACATCATCCTCCACCAAGAAATTACCCTCATTTGATAATTATTCCAAATTTGGCTTCTTCCAAAGAACTATGGACACTGGAGTTAAATTTCCTGGGTTAGAATGTTGGTTGGTCACGCACACATGATACAGATCTATAGCTTAACTCTTTTGCCTCTGTTATCTTTGCAGTGAAATGAAATTAATAACAGGACCTAATCCACACTAGATGAGCTAAATGTTATAACACAGACATATTGATTAAAGGACTGACTAATACAAAGCACAAAATTAGTAAAAGTCAAATATAGTAGTAATAGCAATAGTATTAATAATTGTAATATAGGGACAATAGTAGTTATGGCATATATGAAATATTGAGCATGAGGAATCAGGAAGAAAAAGGTAGGACACTGTTCCACTTCTCAAAGTTTACATACTCTTTGTCGAACCAAGTTTATTTTAGGTACCCAGTTTAAAAAAATGGTACAAAATAATAATTCTTAAGTGCTCAAGTTTTGTACATTACATAATGTAGTCATCACAAGAACCTTTCAAGGTAAATCATATTAATCTCAGTTGCAGATGAGGAATGAAAGATTCAGAGAGGTACAATCATCTGTCTAGCACTACAGAGCTGTTACATTTTAGCACCAGGCTATGAACCTCAATTTAATTATTTACTTAATGGGCTTTCTCTTCCACTAGATTGTAAGCACTATGAGACAAGAGACCACATCTGTTCTGTTCATTTTTATATCCATACCCCGTAGCATGGTACAATAGGGGATTTTGGAATGTGTGAAAAAAAATGAATAAGTAGAGTAAAAAGTCTGAAATAGGAACAAAGGCAGGTGTGTGTTCTGTTTATTCTCAAAGGGGCACCTTTATTCTCATAAGGTTCATGCCAAGCAAATCCCAGGGGCTACAAGAAGCTTCGTGACCACTGACTGTAGCCAAGAAGAACCTACTGTATTTCAGCTTCCATACTCCAGATTATTCTAGGTGCCCTGTATATGCAGGACTTTCCTTCTCCCCCTCCTTATATAGTCCACAGGGTTGAAGAGATACTCCAAGTCCTACTGACTATTCTCTTCAGGAAATAGGAATACCTGTTTGCACGTTGACCTTGATGTGTGAACAGTAACTTCATCTAAAACCTGGCATTTAGTTTTAAGGTCTTGTACCCTCACGCCTTTTACTTGTGTGTAAATACCAGTGAAGTCTTACTAGCACCAATACTAACATGCCTTCCCACAGCAGCTCCAAACAATGCCAACTGATGAATGAAAATAAGACTCAATCAAGCCTTGATTCTTTAATTCGTTTACTCAGCAAATACTTTTCATACATGGTCACTTTATAAAAGGCAGTAAGGAAGCACCAAACAAAATAAATGACAAAACCACTTGCTGTTGATTTTCTTTCTGTACACATGTCAGAACAAAAATCTCATTGATGTCTACACACAAATCCTCAGACCCTATGAATACGTTACCTCACTGGCAAAAGGGACTTTGTAGATGTTAAGGATCTTGATATGGGATATTAACCTAGATTATGTGGATGGACTCAATCTAGTCCCAGGAGTGATGTTTTCAACTAAGTTGAGGGGCAGAGTATTTGACTGGTGGAAGGATCAGAGGGATGACACATGGCTGACTCGATGATGGAGGAAGGGGCAATGAGCCAATGTTTGTGGGTGGCCTCTAGATTTTCAAGACAGGGAAACAAATGATCCCCTTTAGCATCCAGAAAAGAACACAACCCTGCCAACACCTTAATTTTGGTCCAGTGAGACCTAGAACTGAGACAACAAATTGACATTATTTGTGGGAATTTGTTGCAAGAGCAATAAGAAACTAAGACACACAACAACCAAAACAGAAACATAACTCTCAGGTCCCAAATGGCAGGGAAACTAATTTTTAGAAGTATTTCATGTGCAAAAATCAATTTTAGGTCTAAAAATTAGAAAGTACAAAAAAAGTAGTGAATAATAAAATAAATATTAGTATTGGAGACACTTTGTACCAGCTGCAAAAATACCTTTTGTACATATCACACTGCAAGTCTTCCAAAATCAATACACAGCATTAGTGGATTCAAATGAGCTACCTCACCGGTTGGGTAAATGATCATTCCTTATAACCAGTCAGCAGAACTCCAAACTGCACCTCAAGAAGATCTGCATCAATTATGCATTTTTCTTTTTTAACTTAAAATATTTTCATTGGTCTCATTCACCTGTAAATTTGTTTTTTCAAAAAAAAAAAAATGTTTTCCATTCAGATCATTTAATCCACTGGGATAGGAAGGGGTGGAGGGAGGATTAGGGTTGTGCCAAAGAAAAAATTTAACTTTCTTGCCATGAAGGATCTTGTTAAAATGAAACATCTTTCCTATGAAATGGATGCTAACACAACACAACAAAATACTAATAAAGTTCTTCATAATATTTTTCTAACAATTACTTGCATTTAAAAATTGCCTTTTATATCACCCCCAAATGAATCATAAAAAGATAAATCACTTCTGAACCAGAGTTACATTTTCCTTACATTTCTGGATAACTTACATATGCTTTTGTAAAGTTATCTTTAGTCAAGGAAACTTTCCTAAAGAAAAGATTATTTAATTTGTAAGACTTAAAGAAGAGCTAATAAAGTTCCCAAGTTTTCCCTAGATAACACATGTGCATGGCAGGCCAATATTCCTGGTTAAAAACTGGGAGAGAGAGGAAGTCCTATGTTTAACATGTTACAATTTATAAATTTCATATGTATTTAGTAGATGTAACTAAGTATTCACGTTGTAATATCACTTTAAAATAGAAATTGAGAGCATCATGTTTTGGACCTGGATGGCTATATGCATTTTTTTTAAAATGTATGTTTGTTTTTCCCTCCTTGAAGAAAGAGTAGAAGAAAGAAATGTGGATGGTATCAGGGCGTTGGACTGTGAGCAGGTGTGTGCTATATTTTATGGGCCTCTAGTGAATTGGAAGCTTTTAAAAGAGATTGATTCTCTTGTTTAACTAGATTTTTTAAACATGCTTTTAAAGGTATTAATTACTGGGGAAAAGAGTCTCCATTTTCTCCTAAATTGTTTCTTTGGGTGATTCTTTTCTTGCAGAAACATCCAGGATAAACATGAACATTATCTCACCAGAATTTTAAATATTTTAAGTAATATATGTAAATGTTATTTTTAATGATATAAGTATATTTAGCTTTAATTATAATTTTATGAAATATATGTTAAAGTGTATTGAATATGTCTTTATTTGTAAAATTATATATTTATATGTAAAAAATGTAAATTTTAGATTCAACATCCTTAGTGTGGCCTTATATAATTCTACAAAAACTTCTATTTAGTTTATTTTGCACAACTATGTGAATTTTAATCAGACACTAATTGGTTCTTCACTACGTTCAATACCTGTCCCTGATGCTACAAAGTTGTTTATTCAATGATTTTTCAGTTTAATGTGCCTAAGGCATTTGAATTTGCATCAAAAAGGCATCTTTGGTTAGCCCAGAGTATTTTTAAGTAGATCAAAGCGAGTATCACAGGGCTAGACACAGCTGTAATCAAGTCATCAGAACATTAAGCGCAATTCCAGACTGCCTTGTGACTTAATTCTGCCTGCTAGTGGCTGAGGGCATCCAGGTTCACACAAGAAAAGCAACTTGCAGCCCCTCGGGCACAACTCATTCTCACTATGCACAAGGAACAATTTCCAGTGACAAGAGGCCATTTTGCCAATTTGCTGTCCAGAATTCAGACTAATGAGTCACAGGCAGCAGAATAAAGAAACTTCATACTCTTGGCATTGATGAATAGAGTAAGGATTAGTTATTTTAAATGCCATAAAGTAACAAAATAACAGTTAAAAAAAAAAAAAAAACACCACCATAGTCACCTTGATTGAGCAACTATATTTCAACCCAGCGTCTACCAAAATGTATAGGGATATCTTCCCACTTTTGATAAGTCTATTATCTTTACCCACATACACATTATAAACAAAAAAAGGACTACCTTAAAACGTGACCGTATCCAGTTTATTCACTTCTCGATTTTTAATTGTACTATGACTACTTGCCGTCATCATCCCAGTGTTTTCACTAATGTGAAAAATACAGATAAGTAAAATACAGAAGGAAAAAAATTGACATAAAAAATGTATTTTTGGCTGGCCCAGAATACATCCTAAGACACTGAAGGAATATCTAATTGTTAAAACCAACACAAAAGACTGAAGCCATTTTCTTCATGTTCCCAACAGGATAATGTAGTCTAACAATTTATAAACACAGCCAAGAATTCAAACTGAAAACTACCCCAGGTCAGAAATAATATCACTTTATAATTAGAGGAAAAACTACTGGCCCCCAGTGGAGATTAAGCAAAGGATGGTCTCTGAAAATGTACATAAGAGCGATAAAAATAAACAACTTCCACTGTGTGATGGCATGATTCCGTTCCCCTTTGATGGAAACACAAAAATGAGTCTCTAACAAGCTCCAAAAATATGTGAATATGTATTTTAAGTAAAATTTAGCTTTCCAGACAACTACATTTTTCTGCTGGAAGTAATGAACTAACATAAAAATGATATAAGGATGTGTATAAAAAAGACATTTAAGTGAAACAGGTTGAAGAGCTTCATAAATTTACCAAGACCAAATTAAAGCTGGATATGTAAGACATGGTGATAAAACAATTTGGGGCGGTTCCTTCTTTAAGCAAGAATGATTTGGGCTTTATCAGAAACCAGCTTGCATAACTAATCAGTGGCATGACCTGCCCAGGCTCTGAAATGGGAGTCCCAGGCAGCCCCTTTCAATACATATATGCTCAAAACTCATTCTGTTTGATATGCCTCGTTCTTGACCTAAATGCAATAGAAATTCTTCTTGGGATGCATGATATACATGAAAAAGTACAACTTCTTTTTAAAACGCCATTAGAATATTTTATTGTGTGTGGACATACACTCTTGTTACTCCTAAATGCTATTCTATTGAGTACAGTTTATATTCACTGGCAAAGCGAAATCTCCGGGGAAGCCAGAGAGGGAATGCAATTTCTAGTAATAACAGCTCACAACAGTGAATACTATCCACTTATCCCCACAATTTCCAGCTATTTTGGACTCCTTTCTGAATTAACCTTTCATATCAAAAGGAGCAATTCTGCACACTAGAGACTCCAGCACAATTTCATGCATAATTTATTCACTCAGTTCAACATTAAACGCACAGTCCTTGACTTTGTCAAGGTGGATTCTGTTGGCAGACTTCACAAGCAGCAAAACAGGAGAAATGAGATCTACAACTCAACCTCTTCACCTATTCTGTCTGGTGAGAGATAGTGGGATGGGGGAGGAGGAAAGAGAAAAATAAGGCAGGATTCTAGAACAGCAGGTTGTCCTCTGTAGAATCCCCGGCAAGCACATAGTATTTTCCTATCAGAACTTGCAAAGGTTTTATTTTATTTTATGTCAAAAAAAAAAATCGAAGCAAGCTTGAATTCGGTTTCACCAACTACACTCTGAGGCAATTTGTTCCCTTCCTGATGATTTCATCACTCACAGGGAAACAATAGTTTATCCTGGGTTGCTTAGTAGGTGCTGTTGAAAGAAATTACCAGAAGCTATTATTCAAACTGACCCACACATTAGTTTGAGGTTATATCCCAAGAGCTCATTTTAGAAATTTAAATAGCACAGTTCCCAATGATATCCTAAGCCCCAGATTTGCACTCCCAAATTGGTCTTCAAGAATACAGACATTCATTTTCTCTTCTAAACTACCCCTTTGAACCCTCCAGTGAGGAATGTGTGCTACTAGGTCTAAAGATGGAACCCTAATACACCATGAAACTGGTCACAAAACTGTTCCTCTGCTTTTTCAGTGATGGTTAGAGCTCATAGTAGATAAAAGATTCATTTTCTCTTCTTCAAGAGACCACTCAGTGCCACTCAATTCAAACACCAGCATCCAAATACTACCCAGGATGAAGTCCTGAGTGTTCTGTTTGAACATTCTCATGAATTACAAACAAGTTTTGTTCATACTGGAATGTTTTTTTCCATGATGATTGATTATATTAGGACAATATATGTCAGCAACTTTGCAAATGACTTTATAATCACTACTGAGTTTATTCCCTCTAACAACACACAAAATTGTATTTTTAGTTGCATGGTTTTTACTGAGGTAACAGTGGCTTACACACTCTATGTTTTAGGACTACAGGTTCACAAATCTTCAGATACATGTTACCATACCACACCTACTAGCAAAGCCCCAAAAATCGTCCACCATAGTCCAGTAGGTTTTCTCCCCCTTCTGCCCCCTATGCCCCACACTCATCCTCTGGTAACCTAAATTCTGTAGTCCAATTTCAAGGGGTTGTTTTAGTTTAGTTTGATCTGCTCCTTGGCTTTGTTTTTTTATATCCCACGTGAGTAGAATTATATTTGTCTTTTTCCTTCTGACTTATCTTGCCTAGCATAATCCCCTCCAACCTCATCTATGTTGAAAATGGCAAGACTGCATCTTTTTTAGTCATATTTATTGAGGTAATGTTGATTTACATTAAATTATATGTCTTAGGGATATAGGTTCATACCCCCCGCCCCCAGTTTGTTATTTCATCATAGCCCCAGTAATCCTCTCTTAGATCCCCAGCTCCCTTTGGCCCCACCCCTGCACCCTCTCCTTCTGGTAGCCTCAGTCATAGTCCAGTGTGCTCTCTCTACTGTTTTCATCCCTCCCCCCATCCCTTTTTTTTTTAATAGAGGTGAATTCAGAGTTCATTATCTATAGATATCACATCTTCTTAATCCACTCATTTCTTGAAATTATAAATTTGTGCTGCAATAAAAGTAGAACCAGGAGACAGTTACTAACACCTACATATTGCAGACAAAGAAACTGACGCTCAGAGATCAGTCTGTATACCACCTCCCTTGCTGGCTTCACATACCCTTGAAAGGTAAAATATGAAACTAAAGTAATTATCAAATTTTAACACTGAAACAGACACAGATTTCCCTAAATACATTATACAAAGCAATTTGATCTCTAACTTTCACACTTGCCCTTTAAATTATTACCTTTTAAATATTTTAGCCACAATAACGTCTCACGTTCCAAACCTATGGATAATATGAGGCCTAGGAGTGTACAGTGAGATGTCTTTGGAAATACTACAAAATGCTGGAAATTTTCACACAGGACACTTTGGCAAAAGCCTTTAAAGCTAAACTTTCTTAGCCAGCTGCCCCCACAGTCTAGTTAGAAAAAGCCTAAAGAACATAAATTGGACACTTACCAAAACTAAGCCTTACTTTTATAATTTGCTTTTAAATTTACTGCAAGACCATGAAAATTAAATGCCTCTGGTACTATCAAAGTAGTTCACTGAGAGTTTTGCAGTCCACCTTGGTTACCATTCGGCAGTCTTTTTATTGTCTCAAGACAGTTTCTGGATTTGGACCAAGTCATTGAAATCTGAAAACTCAGAGGTGTAACAGGTTTTCAGTTTATGACCTTTTCAACCCCAGAGCTGTGGATTTGCATCCTGATGATGACGTGCGGAAATGAAGTCTGGAGGCATCGTTGTGCCCTCCATGCCATTTACCTACCACCCCAAGCCACTGTGAAATTTAAGATGCTTGGGAGGCGGTGGGAACAGCGTGAGACACATCAGACTCTTCAGCAGCAGCTGGAGTCCTTGACATTCCCACTGCTCACTGCCCCCAGATGGCGTCCCCAAGGTCCCGAAGTGCCCACAGCAGGGCTTGTAATCTCAGATTCCTGCAACAGGATCTCACGCTTCCGAATAGACAAGCAAGTCCCAAAGCTTCTAGAATGCTATTTATCAGAAGCTGAACACTATCACAGAACTGTACTTCCTGACAGACATTTGGAATAATATCAGTAACTTTGCTTCCTAGCCTGGTGACCATAAGCACATCTTAACCTTTCCACATTAGGAAACTAGATGAATAATACCTATTTTATACAACTGCATTATGAGTTTAACAATTTTTAAGCTGGTTAACCCACAACCTGGCACAAAAGCATTCAGTATTCACAGATTACATTTATTTGTTCTCATTGTAAAACATCACTTTAACTTTAATCTTCACAACGCATATGAGGAAGTTACTGTAATATTTGTCATACAGATGTGGAATAAAAACTAAGAAATGTGCAAACACTGCTCAGTAAGTACAGAGCTGGAACATATAGAGAATGTATAATCACATACAATACAACCAAATCTTTGTCTCAAGCTCTGCTTCTAAAGAAACCAACCCCAAGCAATCCTACTAGTTAGCCAGTAACTCCTAAGCCACTCATACTTTCATAGTTTTGAGTTCTCAGTCACCAACATCTGTTTGCCACACCCCCATAGTCTACTGTGAATAATGTTATTCTGACTCCAGCCTCACCTCTATTCTTGATAAATTGACCCTACTCACTCAATCCCTTCTGATTCACAGACTTCACTTAGGTATGGGCTCCAAGAATACAGATGAACAACAGAGCCTTAAGGAAGTTTGTTTTACTTTTAAATGTCAGTTTATTAGCACAGCAATACAATAAATGACAGTTATCTGGAGTCATTTTCTAAATCTGTATTTGAGATATAGGATGCCAAAATGCCTTTTGATTTAAATTATCTAAACTAAGGTCCCCAAGAAGTCCTTAAGTATCTCTTGAATTAACAAGAAACTACATTAAGAAACTTATCATAGGGCCTTCCTTGTGGCACAGGGGTTAAATGTCAGAGCTATCACCAGTAAGGCCTGAGTTCCAGTCCCAGCCAAAAAGCTACCCCCAATATGGCCCAGCAGACTTCTCTCTCACTGCTGGTCCCCTCAGCAGCATATTTCAGTAGATCCACCTGTTCTTCTCCCCACTCTGTCTCTGGTGAATCCTTTCAGCTCCCACATTTCTGGACTACACCCCAATTCTTATATGCATAAATAAGTAAAAATAAATCTGTTAAAAAAGGAATTATTCTTTTAAAAGTGCTGGCTTGGGGCACTTTACAACTTCCATTCCTTTTATCAGTGGGAGGTTGTCCCTAAGGGCATCAATTACCTGACAGCTCTACACTAAACTTCCAGGTCCTGATGCTCCAGGAAAAGCCCTCAGGCAGAGAAAGCCCTCAAGGGCTTGCTTAGATTCTCAGAGTCAGAACAATTCACCACCAGGACATAGGAAGAGGGGCAAGAGAGCCCCCCCCCCCAAAACAAGCTTCCTTGCAAAGCTTTTCCAGAATCCCACAAAGAAAAAGTTCTACCAAAGTCCTCTGTGCTTAGTCCTACTGCAGCACTTACCGGAGCTGGTTGCCATTCTCTGCAATGAGGCCCTCTTCCTGAACTGGGCTGGAGCCCCTCGAGGGCTCGCCCTGCTAAGAGAGGAGACCTCCATACTAGAATTTCTCAAATGTTTGTTAAATGTATCAGTCAACAAAGCTTATCCTAATCCATTCCATGATAATGTCTAATTCCAAATATTTTGAACACAGACAAAAAGAGACTTAGTCTTTAATATGTCATATAGGACCAAATTCTTTGGACTGAATTTAAAATGCTACAGTAAAGTTGTTTTCTTCCTACCTTTGTAATTTTAAAAGTAAAAAATAAAAGGAGACAGAGAGCAAAGTTCTGTAGCCGGAAGGCCTTTATAATGTAAATATATATTTATTTTTAAGTCACTATTTGATATATCCTTATTGTATTTAAAATTTTTTATTGTAAAAAACTCAATCGATAAAAAGTTACTTAATAAAATTATGTAAGAAGTGGTTATATATTTTTTCTATACCCCGCTTATTCAAATTAATTTGAAAGATTTTCTTCTGTACCCTTCTCTTCATGTTTGCTTGATGCACCTTGACATAAATTCAATACAAATATGCCTGGTTTTTCTTAGGGACAGCCTAGAAATGTTAATTGGCTGATCACAATAACAGTCTCATCCTAATTCTAGGCAGCTCTCATCCTTAAAAGAATCATGTTCCCAAATTCCTATAAACTTAAAATAGAATTCCAGTGCCTTAAACTGAGTGTGCCAGTTTGTATTATTTTTCCATTTTATAAAACTTATGGCTGAGGAAAATGTGCATTGCACACAAAATGTGCAATACAGAACTCATAAATAATCTTTAAAGTTAAAATAAAATTATTATGTAGCTCTTGGCTTTTGGTAAAGTTAGGTGTTCCATTCAACAGCTATTTGTTAAGCAAATACCATGTGTTGGCACTGTGCTAGTAGTTGTATTTATTATTAAGCCCACAGAACCATTCTGCCACTTCAAACACACAAAGTCCACAGTGATTTAGTATCTTATCATCAAACTATCTTGGAAAGTCAAGTTGATCCATTTAGCATAGCTAACTGATATCCCACTAATTATGCATACACCTAAAATAAGGATTTGTTTTCTCTTCAAAGACATTTGCCATCTGTCAAAGCTGATAGTCACTACAAATTTAACCAATGCCTATATTTAACTTTACATTTCATTTCTTACCTAGTCTTTTCTTTGCCCAGCAATATTTTACTCCCTTCTCTGTTTGCCTGTCTGTCTTAGATCAAAAAAAGAAAAACTATGTTATAGATGATATTATGTCATATGACATCAATTTTACTATTTTAACAATTTATATTCAGTGACATCAAATGCATTTACAATGCATTTGTACAACCATCACCGTTATCCATTTTCAGAAATATTTTATCAACCCAAATAGAAACCTTGTATCCATTAAACAATAAGTACCAATACTGCTTTCCCCCAACCCCTAATAACCTCTTTTCTACTTTCTATCTCCATGAATTTGCCTATTTTAGATATGTTATATAAGTACAATTATACAATATTTGTCCTTTTATGCTTGGCTTATTTTCTTAGCATAATGTTTTCAAGATTCATCTATGTTGTATCATGTAACAAAATTCCAGCCCTTTTTAAAAGTTGAATAATATTCCATTGTGTGTACATGCCATAGTTTGTTTATCCATTCATCTGTTAATGGCACCTGGATAGCTTCTAACCTCTTGGCTATCTAGAATCAATGCTGCTATGAACACTGGTATATAAGAACTTATGAGTTCCTGGTTTGAATTCATTTAGGTATATATCCAGGCTTATAATTGCTGGATCATATGGTAATTACATGTTTAACTTTTAGAGAAACTGCCAAACTCTTTTCTACAGCAGCTGCACCATCTTACATTCTGATCAGGAATGTGAATACACAAGGGTTCCAATTTTCTCCTCATCTTTGGCAATAATTGTATTCTCCATTTTCTTATAATAGCTATTTGAATGGACACAAAGGTATATCTCATGGTAGTTCTAAGTTGCATTTTCCTAAAGATCAGTAATGGTTAGCATCTTTTCATATGTTTACTGCCATCACATATTTTTCATGCAGAAATGCCTGTTTCAATCTTTTGTCCATTTTTTAATTTGGTGTTTTGTGGCTTGTTGTTGGGTTATAGGAATTTTCTATGTGCACTGTTAATGCATTTTTAGAGGTATGAATGCAAATATATCTGTTCTGTGTGGGTTGCTTTCATAATTTTGATAATGTCTTTGATAGAAAGCTTTTAATTTTGATGAGCCCAATTTATCTTTTTCTCATGTTTCATTTGCTTCTAGATCATATCCAAAAAGTCATTCCCAAAGTTAATGTCAGGAAGTTCCCCCTATATTTCTACTAACAGTTTTATATATTCAGCTCTTAATTTAGGTATTTGATTCATTTTTAAATTTTAAAAGCTGTATTCATCGAAACAGAGTATAATGGTGGTGACCAGGGACCCAGAGTAGGGAATTGAGGAGATACTGGCCAAAAGGTACAAACTTCCAATTATAAGATGAGTAAGTTCTGAGAATCTAATATACATCATATTTAACAATATGACCATAAGCATTACATACCTTAAAGTTTCTAAGAGAGTAAATCTTAAATGGTCCAACCTATACATGTGCATATACACACAAATGGTTATAATGTTAAGTGGTGGGCAGTGTTATCTAACATTATTGTGGGGATCATTTCGCAATATACATATGCATCAAATCATCATATTGTATATCTTAATGTATCAATTATATCTCAATAAAATCTGATTAAAATGAAGGATAAGTACACATATATACATGCATACATACATAAGGTTCTTTAAAAGTGCATTGTGATTTGCTTGGGTAAGAGATACCAGGAGGCAAAGTGTGGGTCGTAAGAGTAGAAAATAGAGAAAAAAGACTAAATTGTTGCTGTATATTCATCTTTGCATTGTTTTATTTTTTAAAAAACATTTTACTTATTTGTTCATACAAGAGATTGGGTATAGGGCAGAGGTGCAGGGGAGGGGGTGTGTGTGAGAGGATTCACCAGATGTAGTAGGGAAAAGAACAGGTGACTATTTAAATTCACTGCTGAGGGAAGCAGTGGGCAAAACAGGAGAGGTCTACTGCACCATGTAGGTTAGCGCCCTGCCTGGGGATCATACTGTTATTGTTATAGGGCAGGGAGAGGAACACCCCAGAACCCACAAGCCTGCCCTCTCTGAATGGGTTCTGCCATCCGCAGCATTAAGACAAACATATAAAACTTTTAATGGAAAGGAACTTTAATACGACTAGGGTACAATAAAGAAAGAACAAAGAATATAGTTACTAAGTTAAGCATTTAAAGTTACTTATTTTTTTGAGGGTAAAAGTTTAGCCAAATAGGATTGGCCCAGGGCCTCCCTGGTGGCGCAGTAGGTTAAGCAAGACATTATGAAGCAGACCGCAGCCACTGCAGCACGAGTTCGATCCCTGCTGCCGGCCAGGGCAGGACCCACATGGTACAGCAAACCTCTCCTGCTATGTGTACTTCCATTGATCTGCCTGTTCTGCTCCCTGCTCTCTGTGGTGAGTCCTCTCACCCCGCCCCACACCTCTGGCCTGTACCCCAGTACTTGTATGCATAAATAAATAAATAAATCTTTAAAAAAAAAAAATAGGATTGGCCCAAAGCAAGGCCCAAAAGCCTGCCACAAGTCGGAAGGACCTTTCAGTGGAGACCCATAGAAAAGAGTTAGAAAGAGTTAGACAAATTTGGGAGGAAAAGAGCAAAATTAAAATTAAGATGACAGTTGCCATTGTTAACCTCCCCAAGGGTCTCTCACCCACATTTGTTTTAACCAGTCCAGGATCAATTTGCAAGCACAGTTTCTTCACATGTCCCTTTGCTCCACGTGCCTCCTCCAGGTCTTCTTGCTGTTCTCCATCTTCCTTCCTTCCTTCTCTCCTCTCTGCAAAAATTTCCTTTTCCTTTTCAGCTCCACCCACTTAGGGCAGAACCAGAATTTTTTGAAACTTCCCCTTTTCCTGGAACCACCCTGTTACAATACTGCTTCTGCAGTGGCTTCTGATAGCTTCATAATGCTGAGACTTTTTCATTTTTAAAGATTTATTTATTTATGCATATAAGAACTGGGGTATAGGCCAGCGGTGTGGGAGGAGGGTGAGAGGATTCACCAGAGACAAAGTGGGGAACAAAACAGGCAGATTGACTGAAATACACTGCTGAGGGGAGCAGCTGGCGAGATAGGAGAGGTCTGCTGTGCCATCTGGGTCTCCAAACTGGCCTGGGATTGAACTCCTGCTACAGTGGCTTTGGAGAGCTTCACAATACTGTGCTTAACTCCTTGCGCCATCAGGGAAGCCCCATAATGCTAAGACTTAACCCCTTACACCACCAGGAAGGCCCACCTCTGGCCTACACCCCAGGTCTTGTATGCATAAGTAAATAACATAAATATTTTTAAAAAAGAAAATCAACGAAGCATTTTAAAAAAGGCAAGACCTGGTACCATTATCTACAGTTAAACTATACAAAATGTATCGAAAATGTTGATTGAGCTATATCATCATCATTTTGTCATTAGACAGACACATATTTATGTCATTCAGTCTACTTAAAATACCTGTCTTAATTTATTTGTAAAATAAGATTATGGGGCCTCCCTGGTGGCACAGAGGGTTAAGCAACGCACTATGAAGAAAACCGCAGCCACTGCAGCACAAGTTCGATCCCTGCTGCCGGCCAGGGAGAGGACCCACATGGTGCGGCAGACCTCTCCTGCTGTGCCCGCTGCTCCCCTCAGCAGTGTACTTCCGTTGATCTGCCTGTTCTGCTCCCTGCTCTCTGTGGTGAATCCTCTCACCCTCCACACCTCTGGCCTGTACCCCAGTGCTTGTATGCATAAATAAATAAATCTTTAAAAAAAAAAAAAACAAACTTTAAAAAAAAAATAAGATTATGAATGGCCTTTGTATAGTATTGCTGTAAGAAGTAAATGAGATCATAATATAGAATCATTTAGTTGAATGTGTAGCATATGCTCAGAACAAAATAAATGCAGTTCTATTCTGAAAATGGTAGCTATCCTTTCTTAACAGAACGGTGAGGTACATATATATCTTCTTTGGTTATCTTGCCAAAAAGTGAAGCAAGATAACCACCTATTCAAACTGGATGCTTAATATAGTCTCTGAAGGTGGTCTGCTGTATCCTTCTACCTTAAAGAAAATTGATAAATTAATAAGATTAACAGTCAGGTTCCAGTTACCCAGTCACTTATGCTCAAAAAAGGAAAATCTGATTAGGACAATCAATAAATAATGTGTTAAATGTGTTAAATGAAACGTAAGTACTCACAATTGGTAACTATTTTTATTATTTCATTTTTCTTCTGTTCAACTTTATGGTTAAAAATTCCAATTAAAACTATATTGTTATTCTATTGTGACTGCTTTTTGTCCCTAATACAAGATAAATATTTCAAAGTATGAACTAAAATTAAATTCATTAAAATTATATTATTCCTCTACAATTGAGGGAGCTGGAGTAAACATGAAATAAAGAAAAACTATTCTACAACGAGACTAGACCAGGTTAAGGACAAATAAGGAATGATTTCAACTACAATCTACAAACAAATAGTAAAGATCAATGATCTCAACCAAATCTTCCTATTTGAGGAAGCTAAACCCTACCCCCAAAAGACTTGACTCAATAAATTAAGGCATATTTAGTAGAAATATAATGCTGCTCCTGGCTAAGTGGAAAGTTGAGTCACTGTGCTAGCTCTTAGCAGAGAGGAGAGAACTTTGAAAAAGTGAAACTAGGCAACAGCCTTCATTGTGTTCATCCACTGTTTAAAGGGGAAGAATAATGACATTTTTAAAACTCAAAATTTGATAGGGACTCTACTAAAGAGGATAGAACTAACTACTATTATGTATATGTTTGACTGAAAAAGAGGGTGAATTAATTATATTATCATCTGGTAAAAGTTAATGAATTGGGCAATGACATCATTTCTTTTCAAATTCCAACTATAAGTTGAGGCTCACTGTGTCACATTATATGAAAAGAGATGGTGTTATTGGATATTTTTCGAAAAGATTTTTTTTTTTTTTTATCTAGGCCTGCAAGAACTAGAGTGTAGGTCAGAGGTGCTGCGGGGGGCGGAGGCGATAAGAGGATTCACCAGAGATAGAGAGGGGAGCAGAACAGGCAGATCTACTGAAATACACTGCTGAGGGGAGCAGCGGGGGAGACAGGAGAGGTGTACTGTGCCATGTGGGTCAGCTCTCCGGCCTGGGATAGAACTCAGGCCACAGTGGCTGGCCATAGTTTAATAGTACTGAGACTTTAACCACTGCACCATCAGGGAGGTCCCCAAGACAGGAATGGTTTTAAAACATCTTGATGTAACACCAGGTCTTCTATGTCACCTTGAGCAAGTGGTTTATCCTCACTAAGCCTATATTAATCATCTGTTAAATGGGTTTAAATTCTTCCCTGCCTCATGTCAGTGGGATGACGCATGGAAACATGCAGTGGGCAGCCAGCAATGCCCCACAAAGTTGAGTAATTATTGCTATCATTATCACCCCGAGGGAATTCTGTTGTGTGGATATTTGAACTTACATTATCTTCCCTTGGAAAAACAGTACATACATCTTATTTGAAGATGCCTCAATAATGAGAATGACACCATCTGGAGAGGCTTCCTCTCCAAGTACTAAGAAATGAATTAGTTACTATTTCTGCTGTCTTTAGCACAAACCATCACACTGACCAAAGGAATGACTTCCACCAAAATACTCCATTAAATATTTCATTTTGCCTCCCCATTTCTCAGATGTAGAATGGTTCCTTTCCCAGTAAGTGAATAACCGGGCAATTTTGGGGCATGGATTTTACATGCTTTGTGGCGCACACAATTTGCCATCCACCCATAAACCTTTTGCCAGAGCAAGTCTCCCATCCACAAATCCTCCACTTAGTCCATCTCTCTGTCTATAATCAGGTGAACAGCAGTACTAGTAATATACCTGTTCAAAATAAATGCAAACACTATATATTCAAAGAAGCACAAGGCACATGATCTCCACAAAGGGAAGCGACTTCAGGGGAGAGATGTCTGAAACTGAAAGAAGTTACTCCTATGAAGAAAAGCATTAAATGGTTTCAACTGAAAATGCAGTCATACACATCTCCCCTGATACTGCCTATGTGTCTGTTGCAAAGGCCTTGAAATCCAGTCTATTTCAATATTACCCCCAAGTGAAAATGCTTTTGAGATGTCTTCCATAGTCTTTGCTGGGACCTGAAAAGAAATCACTGCATTACCTTGCATTTGCTCTTAGAGTCATTAGCCTTAGACAGCACTATCATTTAAGAAATTTATCATCAGTACTGTCCTTCGCACAATGTATTAGTGCAATACATTATAAGAGCACCTCTCTCTGATGATGTATGGCTACAAAGATAGCAATGTCTGGGAACAAATGGGTCTAAGAATAGATTTGGTAAAAGAGAATAAATGTATAGATCTACCTTGGTAGTGTTCTGAAATAAACCAGTATTTGCTATTTTTAACCAACCTCTCAAACCTCACAGCAATTTTAAAACTTCCCTAACTTAAAAAATCATGTGTGACATTGTTTTTTTATGATAAAAAGGATATTTTCTAAAATTAGTGGGAAATAACCTAGCACAAGCTTAATGATAAATTTCAATCATAGCTTTCAAGAAAACTTTAATTTAGTTCACCTCTTGGTCACTTAAATTTTTCAGTAGATTCTCCAAAGGAGAGGAGATTAACATCTGATGTTTTCAAAGGTATTAGAACAAAAATTGAGTCACAATTAATCTATACCAAATTCTCGTTTTCCTCATAGCTGATGATACATTTCTTTCTGAAGCTCAATTTTCCTATTCCCATTCTTCAAAGTCCAGAACGCTTTCTTCTCTATTACTTTGCCTAAACAGGACACAAATATTTTAACTAACTACAGAAATAAATCATGATGAACATTCAACCTCAAAGAAAATTATGGCAAATGAAAATGCCCCCATGGTCTGATTCACGCAAGCTAGAATAATCTGCTGGGCCACAGACTCTTTTGTTAAAATGGGGTCAGAGTGCTTATTTTACAAATCTTCCAGGGCAGTTCGGGAACTAGCCTGACTTTCCATGTTAAACACTGTGCCTCTGGGAATCATTGTTAAAAGGATATGCCAATCCAACTCGCCACCCTATCCCATCATTCAATGTCTCTTCCTTAACTACAATTAATCATCTCATGATAGGAAAAAATAAATGACTGAATGAAGAGAATGCCTCTCTAAGGGTCAAACATAAACAGGATCCCACAATGATGTGCACTTGGTATATTTCCCCCAACGATGTTGACACGCCCTAGGGTCTGCAATCTCAGTGTGGTAAACTCAGAAGACACCTGATCCTTTTACTCTGATTCCACCAACATGAATCTCAGAAGTGATGTGGGGTTCTCTGTATTTTTTAGCCTACAAAACATCATCATATTGTTTGACATTACCAAGCAAACTATCTTCCTCCCACAGGATGTTGTGGATGAAGGGAAAAAAAAATAAGAAAAACAGCCTAGACCACTTGTCTGTGGTGATGAGGGACTTGATGTGTTTTCAGTACTCCTGCAGTCTGTCATCTTTGAGACTCTGGCAATGCAATACCCTATGTTATTTGTTACAGATTTACTAAACCACCAGGAAATCTTAATTTCAGTAGGAAAGAAGCATAAAAACTGAAAGAAATTCAAACAAGTCAGAGAGACTGAGAAACAGTGAAGCAAAAGGGAGGAAGGAATGAAAAAAAATAGATTAAAAAAATGGCTGAGGTTAAAACTGTTTTATATGTAATCAGCTAACAACTATCTTAAATTAGAAATCCTATTCTGAGAAGTTAAAAGAACATATTCAATGCCCGAAGTACAGCATTGAATAACATCTTCCAATGACATTATTTCCTTTCATGAAATAAAGAACCTTAGTAAAATAAAGTAATTAAGGAACATATCGTGTCATTGAATAATTTTCCAAAATTATGTCCTCCTTTTTCACTTTTATGAATTACCAAACTTTCATTTCTTGTCATTTCCATTATACAAGTTTGTTCTCTCTGCTTCCTGTTTTCTAAATGATTTCTGAAAATAAGATTTCTGACTTAAGGTGGCTGTTAGTTATACAAAAACAACGGGAGGCGTAGTATTAACATAAAAACACTATACTTAGTCCAACATGCTTTTCCTCCAGACTCTTCTAAGCAAATGTGCCTCAAAACTTTACCATTAACCATCACATTGAGATTAACTAATTTCATTTTAAAATAACATGTATGTACACCAAGAGGATCTTAGCCCATGGTGGTCTTTGTGGAAAGCTCAAGACCTATTTCAGACCTTTGTTTGCCCCCTTCACCAACAGCGGGACATGCCTAAACCAGAATAGTCTTCAGGCCATTTTTCTCTCACCAATTTCCATAATTGACTAAACACAGCTAAGGAGTCGAACATTCCCAAGACTGTCTGTCTCACTCCCCTCCCTCTGTATCTTTCTTTGCCATCAATGTTAAGATTTAAGATTTGTATGGTTAGCGGAAACAGATTATTTGGTTTAGGCTTTCATCTCTAGAAACCAAAACAGCCTTCCATTGGGACTAGTCTAAATAGCAGACTTCTACATTGAGGTTTGGAGTCTAAGTCCCAGCTAACAAAAGAACATTCTGGTGCTTTCTTTTGCCTCCCCACTTCCACATATATCTCTCAGGGGTCTTGTTGAAAACAACAGAGATTCAGACAAACAAAAATTCAGCCAGAAGCAAGCGGCTGTTCTGGCTGAGCAACTCTTAAATCAGAAGCTTTATTACCTCTAGTTCTGTGTCCTAAGGGAAACTTTTTTTTTTAATTTCTTTATCTTCCATTTCATCAGCAGTGTAAATTATTAATAAGTATCAGGGAGTTTTACTATTACTGAGATGCAGATCTAAACCATCCACTGGGCCTCCCCGGTGGCGCAGTGGGTTAAGCAACGCACTATGAAGCAAACTGCAGCCACTGCAGCACGAGTTCGATCCCTGCTGCCAGCCAGGGAGGGG
>JAGFMF010011868.1:1319654-1419157 GCA_019455555.1 Galemys pyrenaicus | reverse complement strand
ATGGTGCACTGGTGAGATGGTGATGGGGAATACATGGGGATTACAATTAATGGCAAGTATATGTAAATTTTTAAATATTTTAATAAAAGAAAAAAAAAAAGAAATTGCTCCTAAGCATGTCAGGAATACCTGCATGGTATACCACAGGAATGGCCAGAGCGAGCAACCTCTTGCACCTCATTTGAGCCAGAAGCCCCAGCCTTTCCTTGCAGTTGTTCTTCCCTGGACTCTGCCTGCTCTGATCTCTTCCTGCAAGCACTTTAATTCTGCTTCTAACAAACTTTGCTTTTCTTTGTCTAAATATTACTTTGAATTCTTTGATGACCATAGTCAAAGACCAAAGGATCCCCAAAACCCAGAAACATCTAAGAACCCCAAAATGGTTTTTAGAAGTACATTCTAGAAGGATGCCTCAATGTGAGCATGTATAGAAATGTACAAGGTAAGAGTTGAAAAGAGGGAACAGTTCCTGTTTCAAAAGCAAACAAAGAGCTCAATTTGCCAAGGCAGGCAAATGGTAACCACTGAGAGTTAGTGAATTGAGGGGAGGGTCAAGCAGAACTGAAACTCAAATTTTTATGTAATATGAACACTGCCTCCTAGATGTGGATTTTGAACAGTGACTACGATGATAAATAATTATATAATAAGAATGTTTTGGTTACAGGAAAATAAAAGGGGGAAAAACAGAAAAAAATTATAAAGTCCCTAGCATTGGAGCCTGGAAATTATTTAATACTTTCTACTGAAATGAATAATGTTTAGGTAGCAACTATCAGAGAGAGATTATGCAATGAACTGTTATTTTATACTTCTGATTTCATAGCAAAAAGTCTTAGAACCTAGTGGAGTGCCACAGTAAGAGAGAGTTTGGATTTAATTTCTCTAACCATTTTCACAATTCGAGGCAATCATGAAAATATCAACCCAACTTTCTCTTCACAAGAAATGTACCATGAAAGCTTACCCCATCTTCAGAATAAGCAAAATAAATCCAAATAAAAACTACTGAAAAATAACAGAAGCAATTCCACTTTAAAATGATGCCAGCTGCAATTTTGTATCAAGACAAACAAGTTAAACCAAATTGACTTTAAGTAGTCTTATAAGCTCTTTAGTTGTACCTAAAAATTAGGGAGATTCAGTGAGTTCTTTAAAGCTATTCTTGAGAAATAACTTGAGAAGGCAAAGTGAAATGGTAAGCTGTTTAAGTCTAAAGGGACCTTACTTCATTTGTTCAATTAGAATTGCCTTAGGAATTTACAATGCAAGTCAGAGTACTACATACATTTTGCAATAATAGACAAAATTAGTCCCATAAATGAAAGGGTGGGGGAACAAAACACAGGGACTCTTAGAAATAATCATTGTCTCTTCTGTTCTGGCTGTCTTGTGACATAATTCCTTAATGAAATCAAATTATGTACATTTATGGGCCAGTGGGGGGCATCATGTTGTCATTTGAATCTTGTGAGTTTCCATAGAGAGTAAGTTTAGAGAAAGCTACACATATTCCAGACACAACTCAAGGACGACCGACTACTAGAGGAACACGTCTTTAGACTGGGAGAAATAAAGACCCTTCCTGTTCATAAGTTGCCTTCCAGCAAGCTGCACATCTCAGCAGGTGACATGAGATTCTGCCAACCATTGTGTTGGCTAAACAGGTTTAGATCTTAAGTCTTTCTTCTTGCTATGTACCACTTCTTTAAAAATGTGAAGATTTCACAGGTTTCTTTGAAAATAATTATAAGAGGAATTGGCTCCAGGCTTTATCCATGCATAGCAAGCAACCTCAGTGACAAGCACATTGTTTAAGTCAAGATTTTTGCTTCCAAAAAACAATTTGGAGAAATGCATTTTAAAACCTTATTAGTTAGAACAAGCTACAGGTCAATTACTCTAATGACTTAAAATCAACCCTAAAATAAAAATTATATAATAATGCTGGGTTTTTTTACCCAGTTATATCACCGAAACCTGAGAAATTTTTTGAGATACAGAACTGATCTGGATCTTTAATGATAAGTAGTTATGGAAAAGCAAAGGGAGGGAGGTTTTAAAACATAAATATATATATATACAGGTATAATAGGACATTCATGTGCCATTCTATAAACAAGCTATATCCTACTTGATGGCTCTTTCAGCAGTTCACAACTTTTTCATCACAAATGTTTCATTCAAGTAGATGAACTTCAACATTTTCATGAATAAAAAAATTTACATAGGATAATGATTATAAAACAACAAAAGATTAACAAGGCTGAAAGACAGGCCATATGCTAGCTTCTTCCTTGATAAGTAAATATAGCAAACAGAAATAAAAAGAAAATCTAGCATTATATCCTTAAAATAAAAAATTCCTTGAAAACAAAATTCATAATACTATCTCAACTGGAATAAAAATCTCAGCGATAGAGTTTATTGATCAAACTGAGGATTCCAATCCAGGCAGCAGCCTGATATCTTGACAGTGTTCCAACAATCACAAATTTGAGTTTAGTTTATGGATGTAGGAACAGTGCATCACTGACATTAAACACGTAATTATTCTTGACAGGGTGGCTTCTGGTTCTAAATTATTTTGACCTAAAGATATGTTGATGCTATCCTATGTGCAGAGTAAGGAAAATGCTAGGATTTCATTTCTTCCTTTTAGTAAGATAAACTGTGAAAGTGCAAGGGTATTTATTGTTTAAATCTTATTTATCTAGCTCCTTGGTCATTAGTGGAGGTTTAAAAGACTGGTTTTATACCCAGGCAGCAGATTTTCTTAACTGTTTCCCAGACCTCATGTGTTTGCCTTTAACATCACTTGCTTGTCTGCTAGATCACAAAGGGGAGACATCCCCAGACCATTTTACAATATGCTCACAACTAATTTTAACAGGAAATGTGTTTGGTCACTTCTTAACCGAGTAAAGTTTGCTCATTTCCTCCTGTCCCATCCCACCCTCCCCTACCAACTTATTTCTTTCCATAGAGATAATGTGGTGAAAAGAGGAAAATATGAATAGTCATTTGTTATGAAAAATAAATTCCCACTTTTCAGTTTCCCCTTTGAAACTAAGGTATCATAATCTCCAGAACACTCATGTTAAAATACAAATGTAACTAAGCAGGTAAACTATTTCACCCATCATTACCAACTCTTCCCAAACTTTGTTCTCTAGTTTTTGCACTCTGCAAAGAACTGACACTTGCTTAAACTTTCTAAATCTTAAGCCTTACATTGGTAAATGTTTTTATAGTAATACATATTTCATAAGGTGATTGATCATATTCCATATAAAATGATGTCTTCAACATGCTTACTTTACATTACACCTTATGAATTATAAAAGATACTCAAAAAACAGCAGCTTTCACTGTTATTATTATTACTACTATTGTAAAGTTGTAATTTATCAGCAAAATATTTTTGTCTTAATCCACAGTTCCTGGCTCACAACTCCCCTTAGAATTTAAGTGTTGGGAGTGTTAGAGAAGTGTTTTCTGCTAAGTTGGTCAAGGTAACTTTTGGAAAATGCCAGAGGAGGGGAGCTGGTTAGTTGGGACAACTTTTGAATAGAGGGTTGAATCTTCAACCTCTGAGTGGTGACCTTCCCAGAGGTCAGAAGGGCTGGAGGGTGAGTTCAATTAACAATGCCCAGTGAGTTAACCAATCATGCCACAAGCCTATGCTAAAAGTCCAAATAAAAGCTCAAAGGAAATAGTTTGGGGGAACTTCTGGACTGGCTGAATACAAGAAGATTCTGTGTGGGAGGGCATATTTGCAGAGGGCTTGGATGTGCATGCCTTCTCCCCATACTTGCCTATGCATATCTTTTGTCTGATTGTTCCTGAGTTATATGCTTTGTAATAAATTGATGACCTGTGAGTAAATGAGTTTCCTGAATTGTGTGCAGATCTAGCAGATTAATTGGAACTAAAAATGTGTCTTGGTTTATAGCCAGTCATCAGAAATACAGATAATAATCAAGGGCTTGCAACCAGCACCAGAAATCCCAGGAGGGGACTCAGGTATTCAGGGGACCTCTGGTCTATTGCTAGTTGGTCAGATGTCAGGTAGCATCCTAGGCTGGGTTTCTGATGTTGAGTGGACTCTTAGGAGACAGCCTTGTTCCTGTGAAATCTGATGTTGTCTCCAAGTAAATAGTATCAGAAATGACACCCTGTTGGAGTCTGAGAACTGCATGTTGTTGTCAGGAAGACTCAGCACCTACACACTCACTGGGTCTCAACACACAAAAAGCTCAATTGTTATTCCCATTAGCTAACTGGAAAGGAATGAGACCCAAGTGCGTTCAGATAAAGTAATGCTTGAAGAAAGCATTGGAAGGTAAGCACTTTGAAAGTTCAGGTTCCCACATGAAGTAGAGGGGGGCAAGTCTAAGATAAAGACCACATCCTTGACAAGGTTGCCTGTGGCCAGGCCTGACTGATGACTTATTTGTCAGTGCCACAAGAGTCACAAACTCCATACTGGTTGTCCACATGTCCATTCAGGCTGTCATAACAAAAGGTGCTGTAGATGAGAAAATTCTTTCTCATGGTCCTGGAGGCTGAGAAATCTGAAATAAAGGCAATGGCAATCTGGTGACAGCCCACTTTCTGCCTCATAGACCACCTCACTGTATCTGCAATAATGGGAGAGAAAAGGAGCTCTTCGGGGTCTCTTTTATAAAAGAAATGGGACTCTACCCTTATGATTGATTCACCTCCCAAAGGCCCCAACCTCTAATACAATTACACTGAGGGTTAAGTTTAGACCAATGAATTTTGGGGGAACATAAAGACCTCAGTCTTTATGACTCATACAGATATCAGTCTACATCAGTGGGGTTAGTATAAAGAGATCTGTACAAACGCAGGTCATCTGGATCATTTCAACTCCTTCCCTTCCTTCCCATGAGATATAAAAGTCATTCTTTTTTACATGGGGGGGGTTATTGAATCATCGAGTTCTGTTCAATTTTTGCTTGCCTTTTTTTCTCATTGGGGAAAAGAATTGAGGGGACAAAAAGGAATAAATGAAAGGATTAACAAGCATAAAAATAACTTTCAGTTTCAAATTTATTATGCTTAGTGTTTATTTCTCCAAGGTTCACCCAGGGACTTGCCTGATTGCATATGATTGATGCTCAGCCCTATGCCTTGTACACTGCAGAAATACCAGCACGACTCTGGCTAGGATGCACCCAGTGCACTTCTGAACCCTCTCCTTAAAATCTTTGCGTACTCTGTGCCTGCAGTTGAGGAGCCAACCAAGAATTTCCTGAACTTTTGGCTCCTAGACTTGAGGCAGCATTTCTTTACAGAGTATATTCCAAATTTTAATCATAGTTACATCAGCTGCCAATCAATATGAAAAGCCTAGGTCAAACAAAGACAAACAGGATTCCTTACTACAAGCCTTTGCCATGTCTTTAATGTGCTATATAATACATAAATTTCCCAGAGAACAACTGCCTTGATCACCCAACACTGTTTTCACAGAACATTACATGGGAACAGCTGTTCCTAAACATCTGGGAAATGCTTGGGGAAGCCCCAAGATGGTTTTACAACTTGATTTGATCTTTTAGTTTTATTTATATTTGGTAAACCAAGTCCATATTATCTACTTAAGGGAAGAATTTAGAAATCCTATAATCATTGTTAGTCATGCTGGTAGAATGTATAGGACACATAACTCTGGCTCTTTAACTAAAGCCACAGTCTTGGAGAAATCTAGGAAGAGAGAGACATTTAAGTCAGGTAAAGTTGTAGACTTGACTTTTGTGAACTTTTCTCAAACTCCATGGTAGGCTTTTGAGAATTAAGAGGTTACATTTGGAGTTAGAGAAATATCAGAGTGATGGGTTTTGCCCAAGGAACATTCTTCATTTGTGGCACCTCTTTCAACTGTGGGGACAAAGCAGTCACAGGCAAGGCCTCTTTTGTGTGTTCATTCCTACTCTCACCCCATAGAGAACTGACACATCTGGATTTGGCTAGAATGTATGGGCTCTGAGAAAGGTAAAGATTTTGTTACCCAGCAGGTTTCTGTGGCAAAGCAGACTAGTTTGATCAGGAAAAACCCTAGAAGTTACTTAGAGCTCCTTAGTACAAAGTCAGGTATTCATTTCAGTCCAAACTGGTAAAAGCAAAGCACTATGTGCAAAGAGGATCCTCAGTGATCTATAATTACTTTAGGTTCATTAATGCCATTTACATAATAAAACTCAACCCAAGGGGGTGCTTAGAGCCATTTTCTGAACGTGCGATCCAGGCAGAGGCCTGACCTGGCCATGAAACTACACTGCACCTGCGCAACCAAGATTCTAGATATTCTATCCTGCCACCAACCTCATCTAAGTACCAATAGTCCTATCAAAGCCTTGAGTCCCTTTTGGAAAACAAGACAGTGCTTTGAGAGCCATCTCTATACTCACTTCGTTGAAATAATAAAACTCTTTACAGTGAATCTCTGAACTGGTCTGGTCAATTTGCTCATGGACACTAGATGACTAACCCCGTGAGTTCAGAAACAATTTTACCTAGAATGCAGACAAATCTGTTAAAGAAGAGAATAAATATATGTCTTCAAGAGTCAAATAGCATGGTTCTTAGAAGAAGCAATTTCTCTGACATTTGCTTGCTTTAGTAGACAAGGTTTGCTTTGCCTGCATTTTCCTCCTCCTTTAGTTATAAGAACATACTTTATTTCCCTGTTAGACACTTCAATATCTTGGGGGTATGTCAAGGTTAAGGGCCAGAAGCTCTAACCTCACTGAAATGCGGTTTAATTATATTTTGCATCCCTCTGGATAAACTCCTGTGTTACAGAATGAGACACTAGGGGTGGGAGGTTCCCTCTCCCCTTTAGAGATAATAGATGAGGGAACAAAGACCATCAATAGCACAGAGCAGAGGTTGCCTTCCTGCAAACATAGCCAATGCAGAGGAAAACATATTTGAAAAGATTCCTGATGCCAATATTAGAACATTTGGATCCAGCAATTCTAGACATTCAAAGTTTCGAACTACAGAGCAATGTCTTTTTCTTATTAAACTAGTTTGAGTTGGGTTTCTAAAGCTGCAGCAAGAGAGTAACTGAATAATCCACTCCTGTTCTAAAAATTCATGCAAAATTTGCATTCTCCTTCATAATACATCCATATTTGTTTTAAAAGAAAAATATGTTGAATTATTTACCTTAATGGAATGTTGACTTTCCAAGAAGATGTTCGGTTTTGTGGTTTTTGTTTTTTTTATATAGTATCTTACCACCCCGCCTCCCAGCCTGGCTCGTTGCTGAGAACCCCATTTTTCAGTTACACATTTATGGAATAAGAGCGTAACTGTGCCTTTCTCAGTCCTTCTGATCTTACTATCCTGAAGGCAAACAAGGAAGAGCAAAGCCCCAGAGGATGAAGAAGAATTACATCCTAAGGAGACTTAAACATCTATTCCTGGACTCTTTTGCCTGGCGCTCCACTGACTACAGTTCATCACAGTAACATGACAGAAGTTTACTGAGCACATACTATATACCACATGCTTTATCTGTATGAGAGTAACACCTCGTGATTGGCATTATCTTTGTTTTGTATCTAAAAAAATAGATTCACACAAGTTAAGAAAAATGTGGAAGATTACAAACTTAAAAATGAGTTCTAAAACCTAGACAACTGAGGAAATAGTAATAACAACAACAAAATAATAAAAACATTTTCTACACACCAGTAACTACTCAAGTGTTTCATAGAACTCACCAGATAGTTACTATTCCTTTTCTCAAAGACGGGGGAACCAAGGTGTAGAGGCAGAAGGACATGAGGCAGGTTCTCTATGATCCGGGCAGACGGGTAAAGGAAGCGTCTTGGAGCTCTTGCTGGCTTTTTCAGGATTTTATTGATCTTTCCACACCATTCGTAGTGAGGCAACCAGGAACACAGTGTAGTGCCAGGAAGGGCACAGAGCAAGTTCTTGATGATTCCAGGCAGACGGGTCAAGAAGGAGTCCTGGAGCCCTTGCTGGCTTTTTTAAGCTTTTATTATCAGAGGCGGCCATGTACCCGGCAGGCAGGGGTGCTGGCAGGTCTCCTAGCCCCCGGCCGGCACAGCTTCACTTTCTGGGCTCTCTAGCCCCTCATCTCTGCTTCTACTGCCGAGGCTTCTTTCTTCTCTCTGCCTCTGTTTCTCCCCTGCTCTTCTGCTCTGCTGCTCTCATCCTTGAGACGCTGCCATTATACGCCTGTGTCTAAGCCCAGGTGCGCCCACTTGCGCATGCCCACTTAGGCATGCGTGCAGCACCGCAGGTGTCCATCATCACACCAATGGCGGGAAGGCGGAAGAGCCTGATACTTTTCCATTTACCCTACAACAGTCACTGGGATGGCAGGGAGGCTGGGAGGCTGGAAGGCCAGGAGGCTGGCAGGTCTCCTAGCCCCCGATGAACCTTCACTCTCTCTGGGCTCTCGAGCCTCCGCTTTTCTGCTGCTTCTGTTGAGCTACTGTTGCTTCTGCTGCTACTGCTGCTGTTGGCATCTCCCGACGTCACCCTTATATGCCCAGCGTCTCAGCCCTAGTCTGCCCACCTTCGCATGTCCACACCCTACTCCAGGTGCCTGCCATCAGGCGTGCGTGCAGGACCTAACAACCTATCATTGATGCTAATGGCAGGGTGGAAAAACCTGTTAATTTTCATTTACCCTACACAAGGTTAATATATTTGCCTGAAAACAATCAACTAAACACAATGGTCTTGCTCCAGAGTCTGCAAGCTTGGTTAATGTACTTTCTTCTTTTCTTGCATTTGAAGGAAGATTAAAAGGAATAACAGTTCTTTCTTCCAAGGTAAAATAGGTCTAAGGACCCTTATATCACTACCTACATTGATCTAAGAAGCCAGAATTTATAAAGCACCAAAAACTCCTTAATTTCCTACTGAAAACCATCAATAAGAAGCAGAAAGCCTTGCTACACCAAAACTCCACCTAGCCCTGTAGGGTAAAGGTTGATCAGGTATTTCCACCCTCCTACCACTGATGATGGACACCTGCAGTGCTGCGAGCATTCCAAGGTGGGCATGCGCAAGTGGGCGCACCCGTGTTGGACACGGGCACAAATGGGCGGCGTCATGAGGACGCCAGAACTGTGAGGACCAACAGACAGAACTGTGAGGACGGACCCAGAGAACCGACAGCAGCAGCAGCAGCAGAGATAGGGAGAGAAGCAGCCGAGAGGGTGAGAGGGCTCTGAGACTCTCCTTCCCTGACCTGTCTGCCCAGAACCATCCCGAACCCTGCCTCCAGTGCTCCCATCCTGCCGCTACAAGCCCTAATTCACATTCAAAGTTGCACCTTCTAAACTGTGGCCTGATGCGTGTCCTCTGAATTGACTGAGCTTTATCAAGGCTCTTGTGATTGTTGTGAAAAGGGGCAAGTGGGTATATTAGCTTGCTATTGATACTATAACAAATTACCATAAATTTAGTGACTTGAAAATAAAAATATTCATTATCTTCTAGTTCTGGAGTTCACATATCTAAAATGAGGCAATAGGATTGTATTCCTTCTTGAAGCTTTATCAGAGAATCTTTTCCAGCTTCTAGAGGCTGCCTGAGTTCCTGAGCTTGTGACCCCTTCCTCTATCTTCAGATCAGCCACGTATCTCTCTGATTCCATACTTGCCGCCCACTTTCACTTCTGAGGAACACTTATGATTATACTTGGACCTCCTGGAAAAACCAGGAAAATCTATCTCAAGATTCTTAATCACCTCTGTAAAATTCCTTTTGCTACAAAACAACATATTCACAGGTTCTAGGGATTAGGACATGAAATTCTGGCTACAACAGGAGGCACAGATTTTTGCTTCCTCAGAGACCAACAGATGCTGCTTCTAGAAGATAACTTCAAGCTTTGTGACATCTCTGTCAAGCTGCATCTCTCTGTGTCAAATTGGCGGTGGGCGGGGTGGTTGGGGAGGAATCTATCAGGTCTTCTTGTTCTATCTGAGAGGTATCTCAGGCAAAGGGATGAAGACAGTTCACACAATTATCCCCATCTCCCTGGACCAAAGGTCATATATTTTCAATAGAGCACTGCCCTTCAGGGTTGGCAGGACGCGGTGATCTGCAGGAAATAACTTCATCTACTTCCAAAATAAGTTTCTACATGTCTCTCTTCAATAATTATATTTCAATACACAATTTGACTAGTGATACTTTTCCTTGTTTAGGTCTGAAATCACTGTGCTTTCCATGCTTCATAATAGTAAGTGATTTATTTTTCTTATAGCTTGCTTTCTTGGATTCCCTCCCAGGCCATGTTTGAAGGGGCATTATCAGATTTTCCCAATTCTTGTTTTCTTTGCTATTAGAGAAATGGAACTGAAATGCCCACTGTTTTCTTTTCAGATACTTCTTAGCCAATTGACTTCACTTGTATAATAAAAAATTTTAAGTCTACATTCATTATAGTCTCATAAGCAATTCTGAGGTCTCTCCTTCAAATTCCAGATTAAATGAAAGGAGTTGTGGATCAAAGTAGGCTTTTGTTAAGATTTTTAATGACTAATTAAAAAAGGCAAATTCTTCCACTTGTTCACTGTGGCTGGGGAGAAGAGGGCCCTAAATTTAAGAACACCATTGGTCAGACCCTAACAATAGGTAATTTCAAAGCTTTGGCCAAATCCTTTGGTATTCAAAGGAGTCTGAAATGGAGCTTAGAGGAAGAGCCAAGAAATGAATTGTTTTGCTTAAGAAAATGGGAGGATTTTTCCCCTTTTTTTTCTTTCTGAGAAAGCAATCATAGACGATCATAAATTAATTAAAGTAATGGTGTTCCAATAAATTTTACAACAGTAGGTAATGCACCAGATTTCTCTTATGGGTCCTAGTTTGCCAGCTCTGTTTATTCTTATTTAAATTAACAAGCTTAACCCCAGTTCTAACTTGTTTTTCCTAATTTATCTTGAGTTAAATTACACTGTAGCACTAAATAAAACTGTACTTCAATAAAAGTGATTTGCTTTGTGTCTTAGTTTTGATTTGGAAACTAATCTGAGAAATTTTCACCACACTGCCAAAGCACAAAAAATGCTCAGAAACACTGACACCCCAAAGTGTATCATTCAATATATATCTCTCTGCATTATATACATCTTTAAGGCACCAACTATTTGAGAGATTATATATGATATAATAATGAAAAAGCTATTAAAACATGAGGGTGGGGTATTTAACAGAAACTGATACAGCACACCAAAACTAGGCAAGGACACTGCCCAAATAGTTTACTGGTCACTGTCTGAGTTCTTCACTCATGCACACAATGCAAGACTACTCATTTCAGAGACCAATAATGGATTTACGAAGGGAACAAGGGAAAACAAAGAGACACTGAGGTCACAAACGGCTGGCTGCTTATCTCACCTGAGGCAGTGCCCAGTGTTTTATAGCCCTACACACAAAGGCTCCCAAGGTGGTGTCTTCCCTCCACTGAGGGCCTGGAGCAGGTGGCAGTCAGACTATAAGCAGGGATCCAACTCAAAAAGATAACAGAAAACACAACAGGAGACTCTCATCAAAGTGGCCAAGGTGAGCCAGCACAGAACCAGACAGGCGACTCTTGAAACAGTAGCCAAAGCCACTGAAGGACCCCCTCCAAAACGCCATTCTCATGTGGCTCAGTGAGGCTCCCGGCTCTGGGCCTTCGCCTTTTTCCTTCCGGGCTTCAACAGCAGCAAAGCCGCAAATCGTTTCCGTCTCTTGGCTACCTGCAAAGCCTCCAAACTTTTCTCTAAGGTTGACTGCTGAAAGTCTCTCCATGTCCTTCAGAGGCCTGCAACAGCCTTCTGGAAGATCAGTCAACATCATAGGGACTGAAATAGCTAAAGATCAAAAAACACTAAAATCCCAAGTACTGAATCCGGGGGGCTGCTTCTGCAGTCCCTTATATTTCTTATCAGGGTCTCCACCCCTACCTATACTTTGTTAGTATTTTGCTTCTGGCTATTCAGTCTTACAAACAGCCCCCTCCAGGGGAGTGCCACCTATAACAGTCATAGGCTTCAGCCCCGGTTAAAAAACTCTTAAGACACAAGAATGACATCACTGAGAATAGATTCCATCCTCTCCTCAGTGTTATGATGAGTGTCTGACAATAGAACAGGTCAGTTGCCAAGGTATTTCTCGTGGTAAGGTCTGATTTGATTCCCTTTGAGAGACAGCCTAGGAACAAGAAGTCAGATGGACTTTGTCAAGTAGTGATGCCTGGATTTGAATTCCATTTCCATCTTGCAGTAACTGTGGATCCTGCGGCCACTCAAATTGTCTCTGTAGTCTCCTTTTCCATCGGTGTGAAACTTAATAGGACTCAGAGGATTCAGAGAATAAGAAGAGCGCTCCATGAAAGAAATAATTTTTAACTTCTTTCCAAGTTCTTTGTGCCTCCCTTTTTTGTGGTTATACCATTCCTTTGGATGACTATCTTAAAAAGAGGCTGAAGCACTCCACAAATGTTAAGAATCAGCTGCTCATTTAGAATTGCAGGTTTTTATTAAGCAAACTGATAAGACTCATGTTGTGTAATTGGTGAGTGTTCTTTTTTCCTTTTTTTTTTTTTTTGCCTAATGACACTAATCTGTTTTTATCTTATTTAACTGATCTTCATGATTAGCACAGGCAAGGACTTAGGGACTTAAATCATTTGATGTTTTTGCTTTTAGGCATGTTTGATTATTTATTAAAATTGATAAAATCAGCTTTGTCAACTAGTTATTAAAACTATAATTCTTTTATTGGCTAATACCAGAATGCTGAAGCAAATGGAAAACTAAAACATTACATGAATTCTTGATTATAAAGCAAGCTTGTATAGGGGTGGCCTACATACTTTGCATTAACTGCAGCCTGTTTAGAACAAGTCTGTTCTATCTTTAGTCAATAAGGAAAGAACCAAGTGGGTAAGCATATGCACGACTCATGTTCTAATTTATGCTTTAAAATAAATACAAGTTAGAAAGAAGCAATGTGTTCTGGTCTTCAGAAGAGAAATAGGAAATACTTGCTAAGGGAGAATAGGAAATAGTATCCAAAGAGGGTACCAGTTTCTTCCTTTCTTCTCCATACATGTTTGTCACCCCAACCTTAATAAGTACATTTAATTTGTCCTCCTTTGATCTAGGCCTGTCCTGTGACCCGCTTTGACCAGAGGAATATGATTGAGTCAATACTTCCCCAGCTCTGATTAAGATTTTCAAGAGATCTTTTAGAGTCTCCAATTCAATATAGGAAGCCAGATGTCAAACTGAAGAAACTCAGACCAGAATACTAAATAGTGAGATATCATGTGGAGAAAAAAAGGAGAAACATAGCTATGCAATGCTAGACAAGTAAATAACATCTTCTTGTACTCTGCAGACAACCCACCCCATATGGAATAGAAAAACTGGCTAGATGAGCCCTATCAGAACTCCTGAGGCAAACACTGTGAAAGATAATAAATCTTAATTGTGTTAAGCCATTGAGTTTGAGGGTGATCTGTTATCTCAAAATAGATAACTTAAATGAAGACAGGAGGGAAAAGGGAATGTTTATAACTTTTCATGTCAGTGTTCAAAATAAAATATAAGACTGAGTCAGTGAGCTTGTACAGATCTAGGATTCACTCTTCTTCAAAGCAATTTTAAAAGAAGCTCCTCTTGTAAACCTTGCAGGGAAGAGAGAGAAATGCCCAGTGAGTCATAGACTTCAAGAAAAGGTATTGGTCAGGAAGTTGGAGTTCTGACTCCTAACCTGACAGTCACTCTGTGGGAAAATGGTGAATAAAGAAGATCATCATCTGGGCTTTGATTTTATCATCTTATTAATCAAATAAGACTCTAATAGAACTAATGAGGGTTGAGAGAGAGATTAGTGTTTGGCTGTGAGAGTTATTTGATGTGGGCAGTTCAATCACAAAGAACCTTAGATATAAACTAGATAAATAAATATAAATATAAACTAGAAATGCCATTTCATAAACTATCAGAGAAAGACACTCTAAGACAAGAAATTGATGACGTTATCCCCACAATTTTAAATTTGTATCTCATTATCTGATCTCATTGCCAAAAAGGTACTGTTAATTAATATTTGTTTTATAAAATTATAATTTGTGACCAACACAAATAAGTTGTATTATTTTGTATGTTTACTACACATTTTAATATGATAACCTAAAATGTCAAAAGGTTTTCTAATTTTACATCAGTTTTAGCATTTTTTTTATATCTAACAGGAACCCTAGAAGAAGGGTTATATTTTACTTCTTTCAACCTCTAAGAAATCCTGAGTGTGGGCCCTCCCTGGTGACACAGTGAATGCACTATGAAGCAAACCACAGTCACTGCAGCTTGAGTTCGATCCCTGCCACCGGCCATGGAGGGGACCCACATGGCGAAGCAGACCTCTCCTGCCTCTCCCGCTGCTCCCCTCAGCAATGTGTTTCAGTCGATCTGCCTGTTCTGCTCTCCACTCTGTCTGGTGGATTCTCTCACCCCACCCCCTGCACCTCTGGCCTGTACCCCAGTTCTTGTATGCATAAATAAATAAATATTTAAAAAAAAAAAAGAAATCCTGAGTGTTTTGTGATGTCTTTAGCAACCCTTTTAGCTCTAAAAGTTCACTGTCATCCAGATTGTCTGTCACTACTGCATCCACAGAATAATGAAGTTGGTATTGGATATGATGTATAATTTTTCTGACATCTCTGTGTGGTACTAGCACATCTTTTTGAAAGATCAAGACACATTTCTGAACTGATTATCCTTGTGAAGGGATAAGAATTTACCATATGAAATCAGAGTGACTGTCAAGAATGGTTCAAAAATCTTGGAGGCACTAAAAATGTGTTTGTCTATATAAAAAGCCAATTTATTAGGCATTGGCAGTTCTTAGACAGGTATCTATATGTGTATACATAGATACACACAAACAATATGCAGAAAAGATATCAAAAATATTTGTTGCATTTTAATTTCAGCTATATGAATAATTTAGCCTTTTCTCATCTCCTGAAAAAGATGCTCTTAACCTTGCAAAAATTAAGTACCTAAGAGAAAATGTAGCAAATATATAAAATATATGCAAATTAAAGCAGTATAATACCATTATCACCTGTCAAATTGGCAAATTAAAAAAACTTAATTCCCAATGAAGGAAAAATAGACATTTTCATTCTCAAAGACTAAAAGAATTTGTCACCAGCAGATGCTCACTAAAGAATATATTAAGAATATTCTTTAAGCAGAAGAAAGATTATTCCAGATGTAAGAACAGAGATGCAGAAAGGAGTGAAGAGTATCAAAAATGTAAATATGTGGATATGTCAAGATGAATATTAAATGGATAAAATAATGATGCCTAGGTCTTGTTGTCTTTGCAATATATAAAATTAAAGCGCACATTGTCATATTAAGCAATAGGGGATAAAAAGCATTAAAGTGACTAATACAAATGTCCTCAGGTTATCCATAAATAGGCTAAAAATACTAATATTTTGCTTTAATAATTTAAGGATAGATACAATAACTATATAAATAACAAAAGACTGTGAGTAAAACTTCCAAAGTGCTAGGTAAAAATATTAGACATTTAATTAATCCAAAATAATTTAGGGGAAAAAACAAGGAAAAAGAATGAAGAAAAGGATAGGTAGATAGAAAAAATTCCTTATAATCAATAATTACATTAAATATAAATGAACTAAATGCATCATTTAAATGATAAAGTCTATTGAACTGTATTAAGTAACAGACACAGAGAAACCACTATATACTGTTTATAAGGGAAAAAGTGTGATGGATTGAAAGGAAAAGATTTTCAAAAGAATAATATATGCCACATAGAAAAGTAGCTTGAGATAATACCAAATAGATTTTAAATCAAAAACACTAAATAATAAATATTTAACTTACCAGGAAAATACAATTTTAAATTTGTATGAACCTTACAACTGAGCCTCAGAATTATAAGAAAATAGTAGACAAATCCATAATCATTTTAACAGGACTTTTTCCATTACTAAGAGATCAAGTTAGGATGTAGAAGATTTGAATAGTGCAACTAACAAACCCAACTTATAACAAGCACAAAGAATATTGCCCCAAAAGAAAAATACCAGATGGTTCCTCCCCTAGGAGGAATATAAGGGAACCAAGTAAGGATCAAGGAAAGGAATAAAAACAATAATAATAATAATAATAACAATAAAGACACAAAAACAAAAAATTAAAAGACAAGAACAAATTGGGGACACTTGGTGGGGAGGGAAGAGGGGGAGAGTAGAGGGCAGATGGAAGCACGGGGGACTGAGGTGATGGTGCACTGGTGATATGGTGATGGGGAATACATGGGGATTACAACTGATGTCAAATATATATAAATAAATTTTTAAAAATTTAAAAAAAAAGAATATTGCCCCAAAGTAGAGAAGACAAAAACAAGCACACACAAATATCAGCACAATGGATAGATGATAAAATGGTCCATAAAGCAAGTCCCAGAAAATTGGGATTGCAACCACACTGAGTATGGTCTCTGACCACTAGATATTGAATTAAAAATCAAAAACAAAAAGTTGAATAGAAAATCCCATATCATTGGAATTTTAGAAATGCATTTAGTGACTTTTATTTCAAAGTTATGACCTATTGTCTATTGATAATAATCCTCTTCAAAAACACCTGTAATGCTGGATTAAAAAAATCATGATGAATGAAGGAAATATCCCTCTTGTGGGTGATAAAATGATTTGTGGCTGGTTTTTCTTTGTGCTTTTGTTTATTTTGCTAGTTTTGTAAATTCAGTAAGAATACCATGACCTCAAGTCAACAACCTGCTGCTGAGCTAGTTTGTCATAGTTAAGGTGAAGGATTTTGGGGTCCCTGCTGGCAACTCTCCCTGGTGGTGGTGACTCTGGGGTCATGCCCTAGAGCCGCTGGTGGTCATGGACATGCGGCCAGGAGCTTGCACCTTTGGGAAGCTACTGATTCAGAAGTCACTCTCTTGGGAAGTCAGAAATTGATCAAGTCAAACTGTCTAAGAATGTGGGGACCTCCAGTGAGCAAATCTGCCCTGGCTTCAGTGATTGCCACTATCAAGATTACCTTTACCAAGTTCCCCTACTACAACTTCTGCCAATGCCTCAGGGCCTTACTCTCAGACCAGACTTTTGACCTATTTCTCTGGGCAGAGCATCAATGCAGAGGATGGCATCAAGCACAAGAGTTCCGAGAGCGCCCCCTCCACACATTTCCCCTTGATGTTCCCCCACATGGCCCACCAAGATGGAGCAGCAAAGAGTGAAACATGGTACTAGCCCGTGTTCCCCTAAGAAGGCCTGAGTGCAGTCAGTGCGGCGATGGTGACCCGAGGGGACTGACTTCCACCTCAACATCACCAGCCATGAGGCCTGCGCCTCACTCTGAAGTTCTGAGCAGACCAGGCCAGCAAGACTCTGCCAGGAGGAAGGACCAGGTGGCAGGGGAAGCATCTAGGGTCCTGGGTCCTGGCCTGAGTGGACACAAGTGCTGCCCCAAAGCTGCCAGGGAACACAATGTGAAGCTTGGACTACTCTTGACTTTCCATGTTTTATTGTTTGGTTGTTAATCCCAGCTTGCAAATTTGTAGAATTAAATTACATTTTCCATTTTGTGGGGAAAAAAATCTTTTTTACTTAGCAACCAAGAATTGCTAGAAAATAAAGTATCATTAAATAATTTTACATTATTTATGTTCTCAATCAATAGTTACAATAGAACAATTATTCTCATGTGAGGGCCTACAACAGTGTTTGAGATTATTAAAAATGTTCATATTCTTTGATCCAGCAGTTTTACTTCTAGAAATTAATCCCCCACAGCATATTCACACATCAGTTCAAAGATGAATACACAGGAATATATATTGTTTATAGATGTATATTCTGAAGTATTTCTTGATAGACTACTAGAAATAACTTCTGTGTCTATTATCAGGGCACTGGTTAAATAAACCATGCTACTTGATCTAAAGGATCATCATTCACATATTAACAAAAAATGAAGGGGGACCTCTATATGCTGACTTATGGCATCATTTTGACTAAATAGCTATTGGACAAATAGCAGAAATCAATTCTGGGAAAAATGAGATCAATCTGAGTTTGATGAGCTGATCCATGAAGCAACTGGAAGGTGGGTGTGCAGAACAGAAATTGGCAACAGCAGACCCCTCAGCATCAGGAATCTCTCCATCACCTTTTCTTGATCTTGGCAGTGCCCTTCAAATGTGGGTTCAATACTTGACTATATTCTAAAGAGAGAGCTTGGGTCACATACCTAATTCTTGGCACCAGAGTACAAGAGAATTCGTTCCCATGATGAATACACATGATTCTCAAAAAAAATCAAGGTACCATTTGAAAAGGAGAAAAAATGCAGTACAGCTTAAAAAAAAATCACCATTTTGTATATTTAAAAATGAGACAGAATACTTATTATGTGTATATACATTTAAAGAAACAATGAAAAGAGCCCACTAGGAAGACCTTATAATTTAATCCCCCAATTGATGAAGACAAGAACTGTGCCTGTCTCAGTCATTTCTGTGTTTCTAATGACTAACACACAGGAAGCTCACAATAGCAGCATGAATAAAATGTAATTCTAAGGAGGAAAACAAGGGGACTATGGAGGTAAAGACAAAGAGAGAAGCAGACTTACTTTTCACATATTTTTATTTAGTGCCTATAGTTGTTTACAATTATAAAAACAAGGTAAAGGGAATGATTACAGCAATATATTTTTGAGGGTTTGAAAATTCCTTGTTCAGTGAAGTTTGGGAATCATCATAAATGATTTGCCTCTCCCATCTCCCCTGAACCATCTCATTGTATGCATGCTCAGAGAGAGTCAAGCAGAAAAGAGCTCATTGTCCCACAGAACAAGCCAGCTCCAGCAAGGGCAGCTCCCCCTGCACCTCACACACTGCAGCTCAGCTACTCCTAGGCCCTGGAAATAATAGCTGTGGAGAGATAAGTAGGCAAGGGTTATGTGGTCAGACACTGGAGCTGCAGCTCTTTAGACGTCTGCACTGATAGGAAAACACTGCTGAGTGTCTAAATAATTTGAATGATATTAGTAGGGAGACCCTGGAAAGAGGGAAAAAACAATGGCTTGATGACAGCAAGCTGACAATGGAACAGAATTTTGTGAGCTGAGATGATTGTAAAAGCAAACAATGGTGATATTGTCCTTCTGGTGTTATTGTGTAACACTGTAATTTATGGATGAAGTGGAATTTCAAACAAAATAAACAGACTTGAATTTGTTAACTAATACAGTAAGCATAGAACATTCTGTTATGTGAGAAGAGAAATGGGAATGTTTTATATGCCCCTGCTATTTGCTAAACAGAAATATGTTTATATTTGGCATAAAGTCTTGCTTTCCATTGTTTTTGTTAGTTTTTTGACACTATCTTTTTTATTTAACCTTGAAAATAGATTTTAAAAATGTGAAAGATATCACATCAGTACAATCACTATACAATTGTGTTATAGTCCTAGAAATTAAAAAAATAAGAGACTGTATTTCACCAGATTGAGAAAACTCTCTCATGAAAGAGTCAACTTAATTATTTTTTCTTTTGACAATGTAATGCTCTCCAAAGATAAATGCTAAGGTGATGATGGCAATGACAGTAACTGTTTCTCTATCACAAGTAGTATATGAATTTCTGTTGAACTATTTGGATTTAGTAACACTTATAAAAGAGGGAACCCTTCTCTAAATTATAAAAAGCAGCTTTCCATTCTAGGCATGATTAATTACAATTATTATTATGAACAGAATTCTTGGGTTGAGCTTAGTATACTGTGTAGAGGGTAAATTATACATTTCGATGTTGGTAATAGTGCTTAGCATACAGTACATGGTGGATATCTGTCAAATAAGTAAATATTTGATTCTTCTATGGGCAAGGTATTGTTCTAAGTCAAAGATAGAAAACTAAAATTAAAACAAAGTTAGCATAAACTATTTATCCATAAACTTTCAAGGGAAACCATCATCTGTCACTTTCTTTTCAGCAGAGGTTCCGAGGGTGTTGGATAGGAGAGAAAGTTTAATATAATAAAAAAGAAAAGATTAACACAGACACTGATTGGCAAGTGCACCAAATGTACCTGTATTCAGGTGAGATTTGGGAGATGCGAGATGATTTCCTACAGATTCATTCAACTGCAAAGAAGTAAGCAATTTGGGGACAGTCTTGAAATGAAGTTATAGGGTGAAGGGTTTTCTGTGAACAGTCATTCCCTGGAATACTGGCTATCCAGTGGGATGTATTTTTATGGCCAAACTGCCATGATGACCCTTTATGAGACGCTAAAAGCTACTAGGGTGCCCTTCCTCTTTCTCTAATTATTGACAAAATCACCTAGAAACTTTTAAGATAAATAAATAAAATAAAATTTAAATCCCAAATAGAAAATACCATTAACCACCCCCAAATCCTAAAAAACAACAGAAATAAAAGTGATAATATCAATTTTTCACAAGAATTCATCTGATGTAAAACTTAGTTTTTATATTCAATTCTTATTTAATCACAGATGTGGACTCTAAGCAAGGCTAAACAAATTCAGTACTTTACTGAAAATTGAGTGGTAGCTGTGAAACATTTTCCTAAAGACTCAAAAGCATGCTTTCTCTAGGTATTATTATAGCCACCTTAAAAAAAAAAAGCCTCCAAACATTATTTAGAACTTAACTGCTAGGATTTACAACCTTTCTAATGACTTTGTCTTTATTTATTAATTTATGAAACTACCATGGGGGGAACAGTATTAGTGACCATGGAAAATTTTAAGAAATTAAATAGACCTTTGGCTTCATGCCCAGAAAAAAATGTCAGTTGCTGTGCAGAAAACTAGGCAGAAGATAAAAAAGATTCCATTATAGTTATAATACAATCTTCTTATGGCTTTAGTACAAGTTTCTTCTCTGCTAACAGAAGTCCCTGCAGAAGGTTTGAACAATCTCAACAATTTCATTATGTGAGCGTAGCTAAATCCAATAATGTAAAAGGGCCTAGAGAGCCTTCCCATATGCTCAATTCCATACCCTTTCTTTCCAGGGGAAGTCAAAGAACTTGGCTCTCTGGAAACTGATTCTACTCAGATTGCCGGGAGCACAAATCTTGCTTTGTTGACATCAATGCAAGCTCTCCTGAGAACACACAAAGAAGAGAAGAAGCCATTAGAATTTCTCGTGACCCTGCTCAGAGCCAAATCCAGCTTGGCTTAAATGAATGAAAATGCTTGTTACATGGCCCAAGAAGCTACTTTGTCCATTTGAAAATTAATTAGACCGTAGCTAGATGAACAACCTTAAGACGCTTTCACAATGTTCTTAGATGGATGACCTTGGCTGAATTCCCAATTTTAACAAGTTTACTCTAAAGCAAAAACATGGCCTTTTGGCTAAGCTAGTGCCTACAATTATAATGCTTTCCTGCATGGTGGCCAACTCCTAGTACAAATTCACTAGAAAAGGAAGTTAGGAAGAGAGTAGTTAAAACTGAACATGCAATTGTAACAGAAGGAAATTTTTCATCTCAAGGAGCCAATTTAGCTACCCATTTCACAGCTGAACTTGAAGAGAATGTTAAAATCTTAAGTCTATTGTGATACACTTTTAAAACTGCTTGAGGGCACAGATACTATTGTTGATTTTGTTGTTGTTGTTGTAGTACTTGAAGTATAGTGGGGTCATAGAATAGGTAGAATGACTCAATGCATAAAATAGAGTTGCACATTTAAAATCTGTTTTTCAAAGGGCCAGGCTGAGTGTGCTCCCGGCTGACTATGAGAACCCTCAGTCACTGGCTGTGTAAGATTCTGAGTTGCACTCAAAGAGATTAATAACTGCTTTAAAAGAAATCTGTACAATGTTACACTGAGGAGGTCTCTTAATAAATATTAACTGCCACAATATAATCGATACTTCACAATCTATAATGTGGGGATGAGGGCAAACATAGGATTTGGACACATTGTGTGAAAGATAAAATTTCAGTGACTACCAAATATAATGACATTTGGGGAAGGTGCTTAATCCACAACTTCTTTATTAAAAAAAAAGTTGCTAGAAGGTTCTATCCCATGATGACTAACTGGGGCAGGGAGACAAATCTGACTTTGATGGAACTCATTCGTTGCTTGATAATGACCAATTATATTCTTTTTTTCTGTTTCCTCATTGGGTTAACTTAATGTCTTCTGTATATGTTTTCTTTTTCTGTGACAGACAATGGAGGAAGGTCTTAGGTATAAAGATGAGTAAACAGAGACACCAGTTGGCCTGCACAGATCAAGACACTAGTTCAGATGTTCAAAGAAGGACAGAAACAAGAGGTCGTGACAACTTTAATTTTTTAATATGTATAAAAATTACCAAGACCTAGAGCAAAAACTATGGGACAGGTTTCCATGAGCTCCAGGATGCGTTCCTATTGTCCATCCTTACCAGGAACTTAGTTTAAGTGTAGACATAGTAGCACAAAAATGTACTTTTGGTACATTTTTCTTAATATAGTTATTTATATTAGGACAATACTTTCTGGACCTTGCTAATGCCAACTCTTTCTTTTGTCTTATATGACTTTAAGAGTTACCAATCATTATCTTTCCTTTGTGTACTCTGTGCTCTGGAAAATCTAACATGGTCAGAAAACTTTTGGTGGTGCAATGCCATGGATGTCAGAGAATGAGTGACTTTGGATCAGAAGGACACTGAATACCTCCCTTTGTACTGTACAGGAGGGAATGGACTTGTGTTGAGCTATGTAAATCTGGTTCAGTAGGTAATCCCTCAAATGAGTTAAAGAAATCACTTTGTGACTGTTAGTCACATGACTTCTTCACAGTGACACATTTCCAAAGTTATAGGACACATTGGCCACTTGTAAGGCTATCCAGATCCCAGACTGTCCCCCTGCTAGCAAGGACTATAACTTGGTTTCCTTAAACCAAGGCACACTGTGCTGGGTGTGTTTATGTCAAGGAATACCTATTCAGTTAAGCTCAGGTATGTCAGATTCAGTTTGTTTTTTTGGCAATTGTTTGAGTATTTTCACCCTCTTCCCAAACAACTAAAACTTTCATAGGACATGCAACTATCCAAAACTTTAGTTGCCCTCAAGTTCCTGTCTTCTGTATCTTCTATTCCATTCAAAGGGGAACTGAGAGTAGAGATAATTTTCAAAAGGGGAGGGTAAGAAATAGACTGGCTAAATGGTCCTCTAAAAGCCATAAAGGATTAAACAGAAAAACTTATTTTACAAATATGCAAACAAGGCTCATCTCAGGCACATTAAAATATCAGACCTAAAAACAGATATCAATGACAATAATAGCAATTTGTATTTTCCATGATGGAGTAGTTTTCAAAGCAATTTCAAATGGCTTATGACAGTCGAAAATCACAACAGGTTGTGAGAAAACAGTATTGTATTGTGTCCAGGTTTCAAACCAAGAAACAGATACCTTAAAAGGAAAGAGACTTTGCTAGAACAGCAAAGCAGAATTATGGGTAGACTACATTCTGGAGGCAAAGAGACTTGGTTTGGAATTTTGGTTCCCATTTTTTATTATCTGAATGGACTGGGACAAGTTATTTAATCTCTCTGTGCCTCAACTTATTTATTTATAATCCTGGATCAATTTACAACAGCCAACCACTGTTTTAAAAGCTACAAATACATTAAAGAATTCTTCACCCAACAACCCTTTATGATAGAACCCCCTTGCATAGGTAAGAAAACTGAGGCAAATAAAGATTAAGCAAGTTGCTTAAGATTGTGCAGCAAATAAGTGATAGAGATGGGAAGCAAGCCCTGAAGGGCCTCTCATGTTCATGCACTCCAGCTATGCATCCTCTCTACTGGCATAATGAGAAGTCAATACTAGGTAACCATTCATTCCAGTTCTATAGAACTCCTTACTTATTGGCTGTCTTTCACTATAGAACAGCGGTTTGACAAGGGCAGAGAGGTTTGCTTTGTTCACCATTACAGTCTTAGAATATAGCATGGTACCTGATGCAAAATAGGGGCTCAGAGATTATTCAGTGGGTAAATGATGAATGCTTATACTCAAAAACGTTTTAGGGAGTTGAGGATAGAGGGGCCCAGAATCTTAGTTTTTTCCTCTGAGTGTATTCTCTAAAACTGGCACATTCTTTTATTTTTTAAAATTTATTTTATTTATTTATGCTCATAAGAGCTGGGGTATAGGCCAGAGGTGTGGGGGGCAGGGGTGAGAGGATTCACCAGAGACAGAATGTGGACCAAAACAGGCAGATTGACTGAAACACACTGCTGAGGGGAGCAGTGGGCATGGCAGAAAAGGTCAGCTGCAAGATATGGTTCAGCTCTCTGGCCAAGGATAGAACTCCTGCCTCAGATAGCTTCATAGTCCTGAGACTTAATCCTATGCCCTACCAGAGAGGCCTATCTGGTGCATCCTTACCAACTCTAAGTACCATTAATACGAATGGTAAGACTCAGATGAAAATGTATTTTCCAAATGAAAATACTTGAAAATTCAGATGGTGGACTTTACAAAGGAGAAAGGTGGTAGAGGGCTGTTTCGGGGACCTCTGCATTTGTTCACCTACTAGTGCTTCTTTCCTTCTCCTGTTTTCCCCTTTGCTTGTACCCCTATTCCACCTCAGAGTTTAAATTCTGGTTATGTATCTCACACACCTAACCAGTGTAGGGCTGATTAGAACCTAAACCTGCTTACTTTTAGCTCAGTTTTCTATCACCCCTGTTACCTTAAATGCTCCCCAAAAGATTCCATAAATAGACTATGATCCAATTGAAAGAATTAGATTGAACTTGGGCAGAAAAGTGAGAATGTCCTTTAAATGCCAATAGGCATTGCCTTTGGCATAACAAAGGAGTTAAAACATAATTAAGATCTGAAGGCTGATTACAGGAATGTGTATGATTATTTTTATTATTTTTCCTCTTTCTATCTTTGTGATAGGATGTGATCAACCTCTGCCATGCTCCGTTGCTTAGTAGCAGACAGTCAGAGTTTTAATTATATACTAAAATAAGCTAAAGAACAGAAAACTGCTTTATGTCTAATACGTATATATCAAGAAAGGCATGTGACAGCATCTAAATTGCTTTAGTGCCTGATAAAGAGTGCCTCTGGTAGGGTTGTCATCAAAAGATCACAAATGGAGTAGGAAAGTATTATTAATAAAGCTGCTACTCTATTTATATGTCCTCCATTGTTTGTGATTCCTTGTTAGAAAGTGGAAATGAATTTTTATCTACCTCTAATTTCATCAAGGATTTTTCGAGTCAAGGGAAAAAAAAAAAAAAAAAAAACTTTTGTCAATTCCACTGCCAACCCTGGTCCTCCAAATAGAATTCTTTTCACTCCTCCAGATCTGCAATTCCCAAAATTTATATCTCACAATAAAAAATTAAAGAATTAGTTCATTCATTTTTTTCAACATTCAACAGAGCCATGTTCTAGCAGCAAACCCCAGAGATTACTCTGTCCTCATAGAGATTAGATTTTATTTACTTTAAAAAGTAAAACAATGAAAACATGGAGCATAAAAGAAATAGAGCATAAAACATAGGGGTAGGTTTAGCCCAAGTGACAGAAGATTCATAATCACTTGACTTTAACCAAGCCTGGGACTCAGACATCGTGTGCTGTTGTAGCAAACACTACTTTTGCACAGGCATATATTCTGATTGATTAGTGACTGATTATCTAGGGGTGGTTTCGGTTCATATGCCAGACAAGTTACTAGCTTTGCAGAATACTGATTGTGGCTTAAAAAGTTTATTTTTCTTTCTCACTTTGAAGAAGGCTCTTAATGGACTGTGCAACTTCATTAATACACCAAGCACTCAGAATTATTCAAAAACATGCTTTCTCCCTCCTGGTTCAAGATGATTGTTTGAGTTCCAGCCATTACATTTATAAGGACAAATTTAAAAGGGGGCATACTTCCTTCAAAGATAAGTTAGTCTTCCAATATCCAGATTGTAGCCCATGGCTGTAGAGGAAATTAGAATATGTAGCATTCATGCTAAGTAGTCAGGACCTCCCTGGTGGCCTGGGGTCAAGTTTCAGGGCCCAGCCAGGGAACTAACCCATATATGCACAGCAGACCTCTCCTGTCTCACCCGCTGCTCCCCTCAGCAGTGTATTTCAGTAGATCTGCCTGTTTGGCTCCCCACTCTGTCTCTGGTGAATCCTATCACCCTACCTCCCCTCCCCACACCTTCCTCAACACACACCTCTGGCTTACACCAGAGATATTTTATGCGTATATTTTTAAAAAATCATTCTGGATGGTTATATGCCCACCTAGAAATAAGTTACTAATCTAATACTCAGAATAGAGAGAAGATAGGTGATAAGAATTGCCACACACAGGGTGACATGGTAGAGGGTAACTGGTACAAACAGCTTTAAATAAGATAGGCGAAGGATTTCTGAGAAGGGAACAAAAGAAAAATTGAGGTTTAAAAAGTAGAGGTGAGCTTGCCATATGAACTAGAGGGAGAGGACTTGAGGCAGAAAGAATCTTATTTCAAACAAATTGACTTCTGCTCAGAGAATGATCTTGGTCTTATATGTAATGAGTTTTTCTGGGATGGATGATAATGTACTCCTTCCTAATTTTTATTACTCCAAATCTCAGAATATGTTGCATTATGGGAATTTTTGAGTCATTGAAAAATTCAACTATTTTTATTATATAATTTTGAATTTGGGAGGAAGACTGTTGAGAAACTATACTTTTGATTACTTTGGGGTGAGTCTACAGTGGGGCTAAGCCAATCCAGATAAAGTGTGCACCTAATACATCATAGAAACGATCACGAGTGGTGTAAATAACATGTTAGATTCAGATAAAACTACTTACAAATTAGGGTATTAAATCACCACTCATATTACAATAACATGATTTGGTTTGGTGTTCACTGAAATAGAACTGATCGTATGGAACTAATGTGATGTTTTTTGTGAATGTCGCATTAGTTATGCATTTGTTACGTGATTTTCATGGGTGCCAGAATGTAATTCATTGGAATAAACAGAAGAGACTAGTGACATTAAAGCCTGAAGCTAAGAAGAACTTGTCTTCATTAAACCTTCCCATAGAGTAATTAAGGTGACATTACAGCCAGTGGATTTTCTTAATGAATATCTTACACTGACATCAAAAAGAAGAAATCAATAGTAATTTATTTCTGCTGATTTCATATGAACAAAGATCATTAATAAAGTAAGTGGGTTTTGTATAAATATAGCAGCAATATATATATATATATATCCTAACAGAATACAGATATGCTATGTGGAGACAAGTGTTTCAAGCCTTTCTCTTGAATCTGCTGGCCCTACCACAGAAGAAGGAATTGCCACAGAAATCATTATCATGTGTTTGGAGGAGGAAGTTCTAAGAATACACGTTTTCTATACCTGGCCAGATCTCCCCACACATTTTTGTGTGTCTAGCTATGAATATAAGACCTAGTCTATAGGGTCAATAAGTCATTTCTGTTCTAAAACTGTTAGAATGTGAACTTCATTTTCAAGGCCAAATAGTCTTTTTTTCTGTATGCCAACATGATATTAAGCATATAGAAGGTGCTCAGCAAGATTTAAATGAATGAGTGGCAACTCTCATTCATAATTTTCACTTATGCATTGGCTCTCTAAGTCCCTTTCAGTTTGACAAAAATTTGATACACAATAAAATTTCAAGACAACAGAAATCACAATTGATTATAAGGAAACCAATGGTGTATGGAATGTCTTCCTTTCTCTGGAAACCTCTCTCAATATGAAATCTCAGTTATGTGTAGTGGGCATGGATAAAAAAAATACACTTATAGGTGTGCAAAAAAACTAGTTTGCTTTTTCTAAACTTTAATGTGTTATTTAAGGTGCAAAGTTAATGTAGTTTGGAAAAACTTCTTCCTTTGCTCATGAGTTGTCTAAGCTTCAGAATTGTGTGTAGAGAAGAAATACTGGAGAAAAAAAGCTGCTGGTTCTCAGTGTCATTTCCTCTGGTCTGTGGTGACAGGCCATGTGAGTTCTGGAGTCCATCCTCATCCTCTGAGATCCTTCCCAAATTGGTCATTTCTTTCTTTATTACCAGCTCTTTCTAGTGGGTGACTTATGCCAAAACCCCATCTTAACTAATACTGAAGTATTCTTATTTTGTCCAGACTGTCAACTGCTGCTTACCTGGAAAGAGCCTTACATCATTCTCAGCTCTCAGATCCAATAACCTACTTGAGATTTTGCCAACTCCCTGGGGTTTGGCCTTAATTGTGTGAGGCCCAACATTCTGGTGCTCACCATCTCTGCTATTATTATTTTTCCTTCAACCTCCTTTCTGCCTCTAACTAGGGAATCTTTTGGAAGTCTGTTAAGGGATTCCTTGTATACAATTTTTGCACACAGTACTGTGAATCTTTCTATTTTTCTGTGAAGAGTACCTTCTGTGTTCTGCTGCCTGAAAAATCTTCCCTTCTCTGAGTCTATGAGCATAGAATAACTGAGTTTTGTGAAGCTGTGGTAGACCAAGGAGGAAGTTATATTACTAACATGAAGTTTGGTTAGTATTACAAAATATGATTTTTACCCAATAAGTTCTCTATAGGCAGATGGAGTTAGAGAAAATAAGGGAGTGTGAGGTAAGTTTGGGGAATGAGTAGCAATGGGGGATACTGGTTGGGCTGAAGGAGCAAGGAAAGGGTGGCAGAGGGACATTCAAATGCCCAGATCCTGGGGCCAGATCAAAGTTGCACAGCAGTTGAGGAGGCCATAACTCAAAGAACCTGGGTAGCAAGTGCTACCAATGTATCAGAGCAAATTTATAGGAAGAAAATTATTTGAACAAGAAAAAAAGATGCGATCTTGTTGACACTTCTCCCTTCCAGGTTATGTTCCCTCCTCTGGAGTCAAAAAGGGCCATGGTTGCTTGGGTCAGTGGAGTAGTGGAAGGGATACCATTTGACTTGCAGGACCAGGTGATAAAGAGCCACACAGCTTCTCTCTAAACTTTTCAAAATAGGCTCTTAGCTGCTCCTTCTCAGAAATCATCTACATGCTGAGAAATACCCAAGCCACCTTAGCAGGTCACCTGTGGGCATTATGGTCAATAGTCCCAGTTTGGTCAAGTCTGAGTCATTGCATCCCAAGCATCAAGCTTGGAAGTGAAGGAAACTCAGGGGACTCGAGCCCCAGCTAGGGAGCGTCTAGAGTTTTCCCAGCTCAGGCCCCAGCTTCCTAGACTTCAGGAGCAAAGAAAACACAAGCTGCCTAGCACTATCCTTTGAAGATGCCTAACCCATACCATCCATGAATATCAAAAAATGACTTCTGTTTTATGCCACAAATTAGAGCTGGTTCATCACATGGCAATGAGTAGAACAGGGGAAATAGAAACAAGACAAAACACAGAAAAGTAGTGGAAGGCCATTTCAAGAAAAATAATCAGCTTCCACAGCACAGTAAGAGCTAACTTTTACTGTCAGTCAGAGTCAGGCACAGGTCCTGGGACATGTTAATTCATTTAACCTCATAGCTCTGTACGGACATTAATTTAAGAGTCCCATATGTAGACATTTTACAAACATTAAAAAAAAGAGGTAAGAGAGGCCAGACATCTTACCCAAGGTTATAAGTGAAGGACATTGAATTCAAACCCATTTGGCCTCCAGCATCCATTCTCCATAGCTGTATAGCGCTTACTGTGGCCCAATGTATGTGGGTCTTGTAAAAACATCTGCAAAACTAGAGAAGTGCCCTATTATCATCTTTGACAAAAGAAAAACTATTGTTTTTTTTTTTTCCTTTAGGAAAAAATTTGAAAGTTAAGTTGAAAAATGAAGTTTGACAGCTTATACCTTTTCAAATACTATCTATGACCAAATGCAGTCTGGACTTTATATATAGTCACTAAGAAATGTTAGCTAGTAGCAAACTTATTTTTTTAATGCCACTTTTAACTTTACCTTTTTTTGATGCCACATCTATATGGATATCACTGTAGGTTCAGGTGTTCCTTATATCATGCTAGTTTTGATGAAAGAAAAAGTACAGCTGACAACAAAAGAAATATTCAAGGGTGTTGCCCAGTCTTTTATGACCATGCCAATAAACATAAAATCTGCCTGTGGATTTCCCTCATTAAAATAAGATAGCCTTACCATTTTTTTTATTTACTAGTATTATAAAAGAACAACTACATTTATAAGCATGTTTGGGAAACATATAACATTCTTACATGGCTTTTAAAATCCTAATTCAACTATTATCATCCAAGCTACAAAGGCAAATTTAATTTGATTTTTTTTTAAGCAGGAAGAAAAAAAAATCTCATTGACTTAGATTGAGTAGTAAGACCAATGAGAAATAATGAAAATCCTGAAATAATGTTACTGAAGAAGTAGACAGAGGAGGCACAGGAAAAAGAGAAAACATTTATAGTTTTAAAGGTAAAGAGCTTAGTGTATTTGTGAGCATAGGTAAGTTATAACAACGGATCTCGAAATATAGTGCTGTAATAAGTTTCTTTCTTTTTCACAGAGCAGCTCAGAGATGAGAGGCTGGTGGGCAGCTCTGTCTCCATCAAGGAAGGGTCTATTTCTGGGGACTGGAGTTGCCTCTGTTCTTACTCTTTCCTGGCCAGAAGGAAGTGAGAAAAGGAGAGGGGGTCATGTACTATTGCTCAGAATTTAATGTCTATGCCCTAACTTATCAGAAGGGAGACCTGAAAAAGGAGACTAGCAATATGACTATGAGCCCAGGCAAAATTCAGAGCCTGATATTACTAAAAGGAAGAAAAAAAAGCAAAACAGACATTGGTAGACAATTATCAGTCTATGTTATACTACGTTCTGAACAGTTCCTGAGCTAAGAGTGGTTTTTACAGGTGAACATATACAATCAAACTAATGCTAGGGAACACTAATTCTGAATCTCAATTAAGCAAAATACTCTCTCCACCCCTTTACCCAAAGAGAATTCTATTCTCTCATGAGTAGAGCTGGATTACAAAAATTGTATTCAGTTACGATTGCTGCACTTTGTTCCATGCATGAAAACTTTGAGGACAGTTGTTTTCTCTCTTATCATACAACACTGTATCTTTGATTTTTCCTTTGGGCCCACAAAGCCTGCACTATACCTGATCCTTTACAGAAAAGTTTGCTGACCTTGCCATAGTCTGAGTTGGACTCCACTAGTGGAATTGCTGCAAAATGCAGAAAGAATGGCTTATAAATTGCACAGCAAAACAGAACCCAGTGATCCCAAGGAGACAGCTCTATATTTCTAATCAAAGCAAAATTTCTTTAACCATGCCACAAGTCTTGATTAACGTCTACTAGCCAAATTCCATGGAAATGAAACAAACAAGCAGGGGAGAAAAAGTTTCTGCATAGTTTTAATAGCACTAAGGTCTATGGGCTATACAGGAGCATTGCCTGACCTTCACACAGGTCACATTTTCCTCATACAAGGCACAGTTTGTTCACTGTGAATACTTAATCAGGTTTGCAATTTTCCCCAACCTACAACAGAACGGCAGTCGTACATTTAAAGGGCTGGAGAGGAAAGGAGAAAACACTGTCTCTAGGGTCGCTTGATACAGGGACCACCTCCATTCCATCTCTGCAGCCCCCAAGGATACCATGCATTACAGCTCAGTGAAACAATGATCTTACGGATGACCCTGTGCTGTCAAGCACAGGTAAAATTATATTCATTATATTCTGTTTCAAGAGGCAGAGAATAATACACTTGAGAAAGTCTATCATCAAAAACAGTGAAGAGAAAATTTCAGCCATTAAACAGATGTTATCAGTATTTAATGCATAAGAATTTTTTTGTCCCAAGGACTCATGTAAATGAAATGGGATGGTTTGTGTTTATAAACAGATATTTATACAGTGTTAGCAAACAGATTCTTTTAACCTACTACTTTTTTTCCCAATCTCAGTTTAAAAATTAGACTATTTTTTATTGGCAAAAGGGAGCAAAATTTGCTTGTCCTTGTCTACTCACCACAAATATGATCATTTGATACACAAGTGACAGAAGCCTGCTCAAACTGGTTTCAGGGGAGAAGGACGAGAAAGAGATAGTGAAAAGAGAAAGAGGAAGAAGAAAGTGGGAAGGAGAGGAGGAGGAGATGATTAAGGTGGTATGCAAAGAAAATATATGTAGAACTACCTTTTTTAAAGCGGTCTGTGCCTCTTCTCTGATAAGGTAAAATTTACAGCCAAACCAGAACCAAGGTTCCCCTGTACTGCCATCCGGATTTGTGGGCTGCTCCTTCCCCTTCAGAGGGACTGAGACCACCCAACTTAATAGGGGAACTATGACAAGGTAGGGCCAGTGTATTCCATCTCCCTGGCCACAATGATTGGTCCAGGAATAAACACACTGGCCAGTTGAGCCAGGGAGTTTCTAGAAACACCTTTTCCATGTTGGTCAATAAATTGCAAATGTGTGTGGGGCCATCATCCATGTTGCCACCTAATAGTGAGAGCATGCTTAAGAATGCAGCCATCAGAGTGGAAATGAGTAAGAGATGGGATTATACAACTGTCGTTTGAGTGTCTGAGGACACCATTAAGAGTTTACCGCTGGAATTTTTCATTCAGTGAAACAGTAATTGCCCTTTTGGGGAGATTGGTTTCTGTCATGCATAACTGACAATTCACAGGGCTTTGGAAATAACAGAAGGAAGGACTAAATGTATACCTATTATTTTTTAAAGATTTTATTTGTTTTTGCATAGAACTTGGGTGTAGGCCAGAAGTACAGGCGGTGAGAAGATTCACCAGACACAGAGAGGGGAGCAGAGCAGGAGATCTACTGAAATACACTGCTGAGGGGACAAGTGGGCAGAACAGGAGAGGTCTGCTGCATCATATGTGGGTTAACTCCCTGGCCGGGGGATTGAAATCAGGTCATAGCAGTTGATAGCGCTGAAACTTAACCCCTAGGCCACCAGGGAGGCCCTCCATCAAAAAGCTTGGGTCTAAGAGTTTCTGTGTGGTACAGGATTGAGTAGGGGGCGTAAGGGCTGAAGAAATGTTTATGAAAAACTAGCCATGAGGGATCTATCCAAAGGACACAAAAACACTGATTCAAAAGAATACCTGTACACCAATGTTTATTGCATAATTGCTAAGACCTGGTAATAACCCAAATGCCCAAAAATAGATGACTGGATCAGGCAGATGTGGTAATATACACAATGGAATATTATTCAGCAGTCAAAAAAGATAAACCAATGACATTCGCAGCAATATGGATGGAACTAGAAAGGATTATGCTCAGTGAAATAAGTCAGAAGGAAAAAAATTATCAGATGGTTTCACTTTTAGGAGGAATAAAAGGGAACCAAATAAGGGATCAAAGAAAAGAACAATAACAATATAAAAAATCACAACACAACAATAATAAGAAGATAAAGACAAATTAGAGGCACATTGTGTGTGTGGGGGGAAGGAGAAGGACTAGGATGAAGGTGGGAAGAGCATAAGGGAAACTGAGGTGAAATGGTGAAATGGTGGTGAAATGGTGGTGGGAATTTCATGGGGACTACAACTGATGTCAAATATGTATAAGGAAAAAAGACTAGCCATGAACAATAAGGTAGATATAGCCATAGGAATTTAATATCTTCTATTCCTTTCCATCTATCATTTTTTAGCAAAAATGGAGGAAAGGAAAAGTCCAAACTGATAGCTCTAAGAAAGGGGTTGATGAAGGTAGAACTTGCCCAACCCTCTTACAATCTATTGCAATGAGTATCTGTTGTTTGGACTTTTTAGATTCTTCTCTGTATTTTAGGAGGAACACTACATAGAAGTGTGGATGAAACCCGCCTACCTTTCTATGTATAGGGTTCGGGTGCTGCTGAGTGAATCCAGAAGAGTGCACTTGTGACCTGGAACTGCTAATGGGTGTGCCCATCTTTTACTACAGTGATCATATTCAAGTTGGCCTAAACAGAACTAAGACAGGACTTTATCTTAGCAACTGGGAATAAGGTGCTGGCTTTCAACTGGATTTTGGAAACTGTCAGGAGTTATTCGTGGAGACTTGCCTGCACAGAAGAGAGAGAAATCAAGCAAATTATAGAAAGGCAGATCAAACATTTTTCATCTTAAATTCAGACATACATGAAGTTACATTTACCATATAGACTTTTCAGTGATATGAGGCAATAATTCCTTCTTCCCAAATCTTCCGTTAATTTATTCCCAAGTAAAGAGTGGGGGCTGCAAAAAATATATATTTAGAAAAGACATTGAATGAAAGAAATCTCTATTCTCATTTTAAGGAGTGGAAAAGATGAAAATGTGCTTTCCCCCTCTGACTTTGGATCATAGGTTATTTCAATTATAGAACAATTTTAGTAAGTACTACATTTTTAGTATATAACTGACATAGCTTTTATGGGCTGGCCTACAACCAATTAATAAATCAACTTTTGGAATATTAGGATTTGTCTGTGTAAAACCAAAACACTGACAATATTATGTAAGTTCTGAATATTACACTACTTTCCCTAACTTCCTTCTATTAAAAACCAAACAGGACCTAAAGTTATAAACCAATTGTACTATAATGAATATCTCTGCCTTATGTTCTAAACATCAGGTATCTGTATTTGAAGGGATGAGACATAGGCAATACAAATACAGATCTTTTTTTTTTAGAAATCATTTATGGATAAGATACATTGAACATAATTAGAACTTGAATATAAGTATTTATATTTTCATTGAATATGAAAATACAAGTTACATTTGAATTCAGGAATGGTAATATTTTTATGGCAATTGTTTCCTTAATCAGAATTTTGTATTTTTATTGGAAATAAAAACCTAAGATAATCTGTTTATTCATGAATAGTATTTTTTAAAAACAATGGTTCTATCTACAGAGTAATAAGCAAATATATATTTGTTCCTTACCTTAGGAAAACAGAAAAAATTATCTTTATCAATTCTATATAAATTTTATAAAATCTTTAAATTTCCTAAACCATTAATAGCTGTTGTATATACTCACACACACACACACACACACACACAGACTCCTGTAGTCCATTAAGACTGGGAAATATTACATGCTATTCTCTGTCCTGAAAACCATCAATGTACATTAGCATATTTTAGAATGTGAGAAGTCTAGTAGTAGAGATAAATGTTCAAATTTGTTTAATCCAGCATTTCCTAAAGTTAACTTTCTCACAATTAACTACAGTGTTGCATTTCTTACCCCCACCTCCAACCCTCCATTCCCCAAAGCAACATTTGGAACAGCTTGTGAAACTAACTCCAAAGCAAAGTTTGGGAAACACTAGTTTAGTGGTTTCTATCTACACAGATTTTGCTGTCTGAATAATATGTAAGGAAATTTGAGTGACAATTGCACCCATTTGGATACAATTTCAATTGACTCCATAATTAGAAATTTAAAATGCAAATTTTTCAAAAGCAAACTGCCTTTACCATTTAGACATGTTGCTGAGATTTATTTGGATTTGGGTACAGTCACGTTACTTTCCCGTATATCTGGTATAGGTAATAGGCTCAAGTGACCTATAAATAACGAACAGATATAAGATCAGCCATATCTATATTTTTTTTGTATAAATAAGAGATTGAAAATTTTAAATAAGGAAAATGTATCTAGTACTTCTTTTTTAATTATTATTAGTTTTTGGTACATGCTTTTTGGGAAAACCAGGAATGGAAGCTTCTTCATTTATATTCTGCACAAGATATATATTATGGATTCATGTTAGTATGGGTGAGGACATGAAGCCATTGCTATTGAGCCTCAGATCTGCCAGCAAAGAATTAAGAGATCATCACCATCTCTCTTTAAATATAATGAAAATCTAACTTTACAACACTCCTCTTAAATGAGCTTTCCTCATGCTACTTGGCTATGCATTATAACTTGGCATACACAAAAAATAAAAACAGGGTGGTTCTAAAGGTTCATTTATGTTGGCTGGATTATGAAGATTAACTCCTCAGATGGTGTTCCAAAGAAGTCATCAAATGTAAGTATAATTGAAAATAAAAACCTGAAAAACATTTAAATATTGATAGGAGAGTGAACAGATAGGATATAGTCAAGACACCACTCTTTAGATATACAACATCAGTGTATATCATAAAGGATTAAAAAATTTAATTCTCTGGGGAATATAATAGAGAGTTTAGCTTCAGTGATGCATATTTTCTGAAGTAAAATAGCATAATTATTCTCATGGCAGAAGCACAAATGGCAGAGCATATAGGTTTAATACAATTTAAATTTTAGGTCATTTGTGCTGAAGATTGTTTCTTAATGTGATAAATTGGGTTACTATTAATTCCTTTAAATATTATAATCCAGGTTCCTACAGACAGCAAGATACTTTACTCCAAAGTAGTCTCATGGCTTCTGTCACCTTGCCAATTTACACAAATAATGGTCCTGTGTATAATGTAACTTTTCTCAAAATGTGCATGCCACTGTTGACACATATGATTTTAGGTAGTCCAGGGGAATTTTCTGTTTTAATAAATAAAGGTGATTATGATGATATAAAAAAAGTACCATTTACTGAGCATTTATTATGTGCTGTCAAGCAAAAATTCTACTATATTTATTTGAATGATCTTCACAAGACCACTATGTAGTAGTTTCTATGACTCTCTCCAATGAACAGAAAGAATAGCACAAAGAGGCTAAAATAACTGCTCAGAATCACACAGCTAGAGACAGGCAAAGAGATATAAACTCTGGAAGTTTGGTTGGGGGTCCATGTCATTTCATGGATATCTTTTTTTTAACTTTTCTTTTACAGTTTCTTTTTAAAGAAATATGTCTGCAGGTGTGAAATAAAGTCATATAGGGAACAAGCAAATGTCCAGTGTTCAGGTAATAGTGCTATCACATAATTCTATGGATTTTTTTTTGTGACAGGGGAGCTAGAAATTCAAGATCCTTATAGATTTGTGAAGAGAATGCTAACAGGGAAAAGCCAGGTCAAAAACTTAGATTAAAGTCCTGCTATAGAGCATCAAAGATGAACAACAGCCCAGCTTTCAACTTACCTGTTTTCAACAGAGGCCAGAAAATTCTCTTGTTCAAGTAGAAATCCCTCCTACTTTTACATGTTTTTAAGATATCACACAATCACATTTCTATGGGAAATATAAATAATTCAAATAACTCTGAAAAAGAAAGAGCTCAATTATTGTATATTACAATTTAAGAAAAAAAAATCAAACCAGAAAAAGCTGACAATCAGATCAAAAGCATTACAGGAAGTTTTTTGCTCATTTTCTCCAGAGATTAAGCCAGAATATTTTTTTAAGAGGGCATAAGTTGAAGGTCTAACTAGGGAATAAAGACATGTTTTGTCTGATACGTCCCAAGTCAAATCCAACATTTATCAAATGATCTTAAGTACTGTATTAAGAAAAAAAAAGCCTAAGCCTGACAACCTGGGTATATTAAGCATTCATTATTGCAAATTTGTATTTAAAAACCCAAAATCTTTTCTGTAAATATGCAATGGTTTCTCTGACAATTTCTGTTTTTTGTAAAGTTACCTCTCTCTGAAACATTTAAAATAAAATCCCAGTATCTAAAATGAATTCTTGGCATTTGGGAGTTTTAAATCTCCCCAAATTCGGGGGGGGGAGTTGCTTAGTTATAATTCATCTGAGTATAAATTATAAAGTAATCAAAAATGTTTAAAACCAAAAAGTAGTATCTTACAGTGGCATTTAAGACAAAAAAATTACTGGCATTTTAAAATTTTTCATGCAATTTGCTATTCATTAAATCAGAAGAAAATGTGTGCTACTATTTTTTGATAAGGCAAACAATATTCAAAATTGGCATGAACTAAACACAATTGGCCACCACTATGTGAAAAACCAAATGCTTTAATGAGGCTATCAAGAACAACAGTTCAATTATTTCATTGGATACATTAATACCGATCCATAATATACAGTGCTATGGACCATACAGAAATTATTGCTGCATCCAACAGCAGGTGACTATTATTAACATACAGTACCAAGTGTCCGCAAGAGACAGCCATTTGTCATTTTTTTTTCAAGAAATAGGGTATTTTTATATACTGTTATCAATACCAACTTTTCCCAGTGCATTTAAAAAATATTAATAAGTGCATTCCTTTGTGCTTTATTTTATATCTTTTAACATCCTATGTGTTTTATTTGTTCTTATTGCTTTATTATTTAAAAACAACCAGAAAGAACTTTGTCATCTTACATATGACCAGGTTGGTTGTATGGTTTTTGGCAAAATCAGGTTTGGTAATTCCATTGCCTTACCCAGAGGCAAGTGGACAAGTTTGGCATTTTGATCACTCCATATGGAGGCCCAACCCCAAGTCATAATTCTGCACCCAAGAATGGGGGGAGTGGTGTGGATAATTCTCTTGTTTCAAACAGCAAGTCCAAACCACTGCCTTTTGGCTGAATGAGTGCCTAAAATGAATCCACACTCTATTTGGCAAAAAAGAAATAAATAAAACCACCCCCGAGGTTGCAGCATTCTTCTGGGCTTGCTCACCTGCCACTCCCAGAAACTGTCTCTTAAGAGGAAGGGGATGGGGCTGCAGATGATGATGAGCTCAGAAGATGCAAGTCAGGGCAGTGGCACAAGATGCCATACTTTCTCTCAACAAAGCTTTCCAGAAGGTCACTTGACCCTGGCCATATTCCCTGGGCAATGGGTGAGTTGACCTTGCTCTAGTTTAAGTACCCTCAAAATCACCTAAGGAAAACTAGCATCATACCATTGCATCTTTGACTTTTGCACCTAGCTCCCCTCCCCCCACATAAATATGAAGAGAAAAATAGACAATGCTATGATTGTATCAATGAACACTATGGTACAGTTAGCTGTTCATGCAGATTTGCATCACTATTCTAGGAAAAGAGCTATACAATTAAGGGGGTTGAAAGAATGGGAACTAATTTCCCTACCCCCTTAAGTAATAAAGCTATAAAACTGATAGCATCATCAATGGTTCCAAGGTTTCTTATTGCCCAACGTGCATGGGGACTATGCAGTTGATTATTTCATGTAAGCCATCCATTCATACAACTGACAATCACTCCTTCTCTGAACCCTCCAACACCCATCACCAATTTACATTTCACATTTAAACTTATTTTCCTTAAAAAAAAACCTCCTGAATAAGGTTTCCTGATGAAAGAAGTTGGCACTCTGTCACTAAAATATATTTAATATTAAAAATATCTGAAGGAAAATTGGAAGCTCTTATATTGTCTACATAGGCACCATGCTATATGTTCCTCTTGACTATAGATACCATCTTGAAACTTTCTCCTACATTACAGTTCAGTCAGTGCTAGTCCAAAAAAGACTACTGCTATATTTAAGGCACTTCATTCTGAATGGATATGCTTTATGCCACTTGCTATTCAACTGTAGGCTGCTACTGAGAAATTCCATTCAGCAGCCTGGCTCTTAACACCATATGTCATCTGTATAAAACATCTAGGCCTGATAGAATACACGTAACACTACTGTTATTGCATAGGACTACACAAGTAGATAACTTACAACATTGCTGCTTGTTAAAACATTGTTACCAAGTAACAGTAATAAGCCAATACAGTATTTCTCTCTTAAAAAATTCAGCAAGTTTACTGAAATAAACCCCAATTTAAATGACCATAATGAGCATATTAATGCTAAGGTTATCAGTCTCCAAGAATATTGCTATTTTTATATCACTGAAAATAAATATGTAAGTTTATTCTCTCTAGAAAGCCTGCTTTTATCTATTAATACTACACCTTAGATGTGTTGAAAAACAGTTCTGAGTGTGACTGTAATATACAAAATATTTGCAAAGCTCTCTTTAAAACCAAGACCTTGCATAAAAGTTTTCTGTCGTGTGTACAAAGGATGCGGAAAACCACCAGTGAATTGTAAAAATATTGAAAACCTGCCATTTTAAGATGCATAGTCTTACAAATTAATATAAACATATCGAAAAGAACGATGATAATAAAGAATCTGTACAAATCAAGATAACAGAAAAACATAATTTAAAAATAAAAATAGTAAAGCCAATTAGAAATGTGCCCAGTTTGGTTTTCTTATCAAAAGCGAAAATGGAAAAAAAAAAAAAGGTAAAACTTTCAGTGCTCCACAATATTTTACTTTGAGAGGACATTAATTTTCCACTTCAAAGTAAAATATATTATGTGAAAAACTGACTCATACTCAGGATGAGGAAAACAGAGCACAGAGTGAAAAGAGCTAGACTCTAAGTTTCAGGGCCTTGGTCTGTCTCAACACAATCTCAGTTTTCTAACCAGAAGATTCTCATGGAGATGGTCACGTTTGTTTTCTTTGAGTGAATATAGTATTTCTTTAAGTAGTTTGTAGTATAAAGAGTACAGGATGCTGGAAGGGTACTGTATCTTTAAGGCAGTACCAAAATGGAAAAGGGCTACTATGGATTCTCTTTCTCTTTCTCCATTCTTTCAATTAAACTTTAAATTTAATTTCCAAGAAGTCACAGGTGTAAAAATCTCAAACGAAGTTTCCCCTGAATAAAAATGGACAGAAATTTCTCTGATGCAAAATCCTCTTGCTCAGAAAGCTAGAAGTCCACGTTAATTCAGTTCACAGATACTGTACACTTATTGTACAATACTTTGGAGGCATTTGTAGTTGTAAAATAGAATATACAAGTCTGTTTCACAAAATTCTAAAAATAAAATATATCCTGGGCTATTGATAAAGCATGAAAAAAAATTCATATTAAAGGAAAATTATCAAGAAAACCCCTTCAGGTAAATTATTCAATCTACTAATCAAGAAAGGAAGCAGTCTGTGAGGGCACAGAGCAGGGAAGATCTGCTAACAAGCATGCTCGGTTTCTTCCATGCTCATACTGCTCCTTCGGCTGCTTGTTTTGGAGGCTCCAGGGGACACTGACGAAAGAAGTGGATCTGTGACGCCAACTGGAGAAAGAGTGTCATCCATCAGGATATCTTCCAGTTTGGAGCCCATTTTTGTGGGGACACTGTAGGCTTGGCTGCTCTCGGTCCCAGTCCCAAGGTTGTTGTTGAAGGTGATGGTTCCATCTGTGAGATCCAGGGTCGTGGTACAGGTTAGGTCTGCATGATGCTGAAGGAGGTCTTGGTTGCAGTTCTCAAGGGCAGGTTCTTGTTTAATGATCCGATTCACCAGATCTGGAGAGCAGATACCCGTGGATGGAATGAGGGAAAGTCCATGAGCTCGAGCCTGCATTTCAAGTTCCTAAAAGAAAAGTGAAAAACAGACACTTAATAAGTGGAGTACTGAGCATCTGGAGGCAGTTAAACCATAATCTGTGATATTATAAAGTTGGATACATGTCATTATGATTTGTCCAGACTCATACCACCAAGAGTGAACCCTAATGAAAGCATGGACTTTGGGGGCTAATGACATGTTAATGTAGACTCATCAGTTGTAACAAAGGTAAAGGATGTTATTAGGGGCATACAGCAAGTATATGGGAAATCTCTGTATCTTCAGCTCAGTTTGCTGAGAACCTAAAATTTCTCCAAGTTAAAGTGGATTAAAAATTTAGACATTCAGATGAAAAATAATGAATCATTATAATATTTTTGCTCTCTTAAAGTACAGCATTGATACCACTGTCATATGAAATTAATTTTAGGCAGTATATGGACTTAATATATCAAACACAGAGGAAGTATCTCACAGATGTTGGTATTATCAATGAGGATAAGTTTAAAAATATAAAAATAAAATTTCAAATTTAAAAATATTACAATCTTTGGTCCCTAAATTATGCTTAGATATCCAGGGGAGCCCTTGCATAGCACTAGGGATATTTTAAACATTCAAGGGAAATGGCATACTACTGTGAATCCATATGAGGACATTCAGAAGATGGCATGCAGGAGGCAAGGAAAAAGCCTCAGGAAAACCCTGGCTCCACCTTGATCTTAGACGTTTAGTCTCTGGAACTGTGAGAAAATAAATTTATGTTGTTTAAGCCATCACTCTCTGTGTCTGTGGTCTCTGTACAGAAGCCCTGGCTGTATGGTTCACTTCTTAAGTGTCAGACAGGCCCCCATTACCTCATTATAAAATAGCTTCCAAACAAGTTCTTTCCCTTTTCCTATTTTATCCCTGGGCCCTCCCACATCAGAACTGAGAATGGAGAATAGAGAAGACAATCAACTCCCTGATGAGAATTCTGCTTCTACACACCAATGCCATCCTTTCTATATTTGTGTTATAATACAGTAGTAAAGAATATAATTGTAAGCAAGTTACCTTGTCTCACCAGAGAAGGAAAAGTATTCTCCAACACCACAAGGCCTTTCATACTTTGCCCACAAGCCTAACGAGAGGTGTATGTTCCTAAAACATCATGTTCAGTCTATATAAAGGGCTGATCAAATATCCTTCTCTGGAAATAATACAAGTAAGAGAATGGAGCCTGATATGTCACAGAAGCATCTACCTGCTCCTTTACACAACCTCTGGAAACACAAGTCTCTTTGGGTATCATTTTAAAGCTTTGGGCTGTTTAATAAAAATGGCAGTTCCAATGATATTAAGGTTTCATGCTCTTTCTTCTGTGAAAATTTCTGCATGCATCACTTAGAGTGAAAATGAAAGGGAGCCCTTAGGCCCAAGCTGGAATCATGCACTCCTGTAAATCTAACCAATGTGCTAATAAGAACAGTACCTCCACATATGTACTTTTTGTCTTTTCAAAAAATATAAAATTGGATTAAGAGAGCAAACATCTTACTTTAACCCTTTGTTGTTTAATTTAAAAACTTTTTAAATTAAAAATGCTGATTAAAGTGTTATTTTGATTTGTAAGCAATGTGAAAACTCTCATGTAGATAATGCAAGCTCATTGCATTGCACGTTTTCTCAATTAATAGTTTTCCACAATATCAAAAAATTCTAAAGGCTAAGTCACACTGTCACTGGAAGAAACCCAAGATATCGTCACAATGGAATTTATAATTCACTGATTTCATAATATTCATATTTCATGTGAATACACAAGTTGGAAAACTTAAAAGAAAATAAACCTAGGTTTTATTTCAAAATAGTTGCTATATTTTAATCAGTCGCTGCAGCATGAGTTCAATATCCAGCCAGGGAAGGGACCCACATGGAGGGCAGACCTCTCCTATCTTGACTGCTGCTCCCCTCAGTAGTGTATTTCAGTCAATTTGCCTATCTGCTTTCCACTGTCTCTGATGACTCCTCTCACCCCCTGCACCTCTGGCCTGTACCCCAGTTCTTGTGTACACAAATAAATAAATCTTGGAAAAAATTAAAGACCACTACTGTAAATTACTCTATTCAATAAGAACAATGTCCAGTGAGTCTTCAAGAGACCCATGTCAACTACAAACATAAACACAAGCTCAAAGTGGAAGGCTGAGAAACAATCCTATAAGCAAACTGAACCCTAGAAAAAGAAGGGATAACTACAGTTTGTTAGCTCAAAAGGTAAGAAGAGACAGGATTGATATTACATAATGGTGAAGGGATCCATATGTCAGAAAGACATACCACTCTCCAATATATATGCATCAAAAAAAGGTCCACCAAAACATGTAACTATTAATAAACATAAAAAAGGTACCCCCCCATGACACAATAAGGAACTTCAATGCCCCACTTATATCACTGGACAGATCAACCAGACAGAACATTAGCAAGGAAACAACAGACTTCAACAAGGAACTGGACCATATAGGAATAATAGACATTTATGTGATAAATGTCTGAGTAAAATCTGAGTAAAAATTATTTTCAAGTGTACCCAAACAATCTTGAGGACAGATCACATGTTAGGTTACAAAACAAGTGTCAATCAATTCAGAAATACTGAAATCAATCAAGTATCTTTGATCACAATGGTATCATTAGAAATCAACTGCAAGAAGAAAGGAAAACCTGAAATATGTAGAGACTAAGCAACATGCTACTGAATGATTACTGTGTAAAAGAGAAATTAAAAATTACAGGGGGCCTCCCTGGTTAAGGAGTTAGCCAGGGAGGGGACCCACATGGTGCAGCAGACCTCTCCTATCATCCACTGCCCGCCCCCCAGCAGTGTATTTCAGTAGATCCTCCTGTTCTGCTCTCCACTCTGTCTCTGGTGACTTCTCTCATCCCCCAGGTCTCTGGCCTATACCCAGCTCTTGTATGCATAAATAAATAAAATCTTTAAAAAAATAAAATACAGAGAGATAAATGAAGACATGAGTTATCGATCCTATGGAACTCAGCAAAAGCAATTCTAGGAGAGACGTTTATAGCATTATGGGCCTACTTTAAGAAACAAAGACCTCAAGTAAATCATCTAGCTTTACACTTTAGGGCTCTAGGAAAAGTATAATAAATGAAACAAAAACAGCTAGAATGAAGGAAATAATACATATTAGAATCCAAATAGATGAAGTAGAAATCAAAACCATAGTCCAAAAAAGTGAATGTTACAATGTTCTCTGAAAAGAACAAACTTCTCGCTAGGCTAACTAGGAAAAAAGAGAAGAAAACTCTAATTTTAAAAAAAGTAAAAAGTGCAAGGGGAGGAGTTACAACAGACATCTCAGAAATATATCAACAGAAAATGGCAATATACTACCAACAAAATCTGTCAAATTGAATAGTCTAGAAGAAATGAACAAATTCTTAGAAACATACGACCTTTCAAAACTGAATCAGGAAGGAACAGAAAACCTGAACAAACAAGCAAGAAAACTGAAACAGTAGTCATAAGTTTCCCCAAAAACAAAAGCACAGGACCACATGATTTCACTAGTATGGTCTACCAAATGTACTACTGATATTAGAACCAAAGGAGGCATTAGTTTGAAGATGAACTAATACCCAGCCTTCTCAAAATCTTTCAAAGAACTGAACATGAGGGAACATTTCCAAATACATTTTATGAGGCCAATGTTACTCTGATATCAAAAGCAAATGAGGATAATACAAAAAAACATAAAACTAAAGATCAGTATCTCTGAAGAACAAAGATGAAAAGTGTTCAATAAAATCTTATCAAATGGAATCAAAAATACATTAAAAGGTTCACACATGATGATCAAGTGGGATTTATTCTAGGGATGCAACAATTATTCAGCATTCACAAATCAATCAGTATAATTTGCTATATAACAAAAGGAAAGGTAATCTGATCAAATCAAATCAATCAATAGATGAGGAGAAATCAATAGATGCAGAGAAAGCACTGGACAAGATAAAGCGCTCAATAAATGGAATTTGCAGGAACATACTTCTACATAATAAAGACCATATACGGGGCCTCACTGGTGGCACAAGGGCTTGCCCGCATTGTGGAACTTCTGCGGCCACTGCAGAATGAGTTCCGTCCTAGGCCAGGGAGGGAACCCACATGGAGCAGCAGACCTCTTCTGCCTCATCCACTATTCCCCTCAGCAGTGTACTTTAGTCTATCTGCCTGTTCTGCTCTCAATTCTGTCTCTGGTGAATCCTCTCACCCTCCACCTCTGGTCTGACCCCCAGATCTTGTATGCATAAATAAAAAAAACTTTTAAAAGAAGACCATATATGACATACCCACATCTAATATCATATTCAATGGTGTCAAGTAAGGGTATCTACTTTCAATACTACTATTCAATACAGTGTTGGAAATCCAAGCTAGAAAAACTAAGCAAAAGAAAAATATAAAAGGAATCCAAGTTGAATAAGAAGTAAAATTGTCACTACTTTGTGGATGATGTGATAACAAAGAAAACTCTGAAGATTGTGCTAACGCTATTAGAAGCAATAAATCAGAACATTGAAATGGTATCTTACAAAATCAATATACAAAAATCAGTTACATTTCTATACAGAAACAATGAACTAAAGAAAAAGAAACCAAGAAAACAATTCTATTTACAATTGTATCAAAAAGAATCAAATAACTAGGAATTAACAAAGGAGGTAGAGGACCTGTAAAATGAAAACAATAGGATACTGGTAAGAGAAATAGACACAAAGATATGGAAAGATTCTCCTTGCTCATGGATTGAAATAATACCGTTATAAGGGCCATCATACCAAAATCAGTATGTAGATCCAATGTAAACTCTATTAAAGTTCCAATGGCATTCTTTAAAGAAATGGAACAAACATTGAAATTTTATGTAGGTAATCACAAAAGACACCAAATAGCCAAACAATCCTGATAAAAATTATAAAAAAATCAATGCCCTTTGCCTTAAAACTATATTACAAAGCTATAATAATCAAACTAGGATGGTATTATAATAATATATATGGTACTTTTCATATAGCAACGATAGTCAATTATCATTGCTCAGTAGTTACTGGTATGAACTAAATGCTTTTTCTACCCCCAGGTCCAAATTCATACACTGAAAACTAATTTCCAATGTGATAGTGATTGGAGGTGGGGCCTGTGGGAGGTGATTAGGTCATGAGAGTGGAGCCTTCATGAATGTAATTACACTCCTTATAAAAGAGACCACAGAGATCTCTCTCATACAATGCCCACATACACACAAAGAACAAGCAGACAACTATCTATGAATCAAGGAGCAGGTTCAAGTCCACATACCTAGATTTTAGACTTCCCACCTTCCAAAGTTGTGAGAAATAAGTGTTATATAAGTCACTCCATCTGTGGTATTTTTTATAGTAGCACAAATGGACTAAGAGAGTTCGGTTCTATAAAGTCACTACGAAAATTGAATTAGTAAATATAGATCATTGTTGTTAGAAGAAATTCAGGATTTGGTCCTTTAGCAAAGCTAAACACATTTTCATCAACCAATCAACACATAACCTTCTTTACTATGTGTTTCTGTTTAAAGATGTCTTATATCATATAGATAGCACTGATTCATGCCATTGAACTCATGGTCACTTCCACTATAACTTATACTATACCTGAACAAACTATTTTCATATTGCATGTCACTGCTCTTGTATTTAGCAACTGTAGACAGAACATCAGCATTATACTTAGAGGCCTCTTTAAAGAGCAAAATCATCAACAAAAAACATACAAAAATATGAAAAACAAGATACTAAACAGATGGTAAAAAGGACACTTGTTTAGTATGAGCTGAAAAAAGAAGGCAGATCGTCATGCGCTCACTCTTAAGCAGGACTAAGTGTACTGGGCAAGTCCAAGCTGCTATTCTACATGTGTTTGTGCACTGATTTTGGGTTACAACTAAAATTTTATGAGTAGGGATTCAGAAATAAGGAAGCCATGAATAATGAGTATCAACTGTATTAGGATCATGTAACTCAACTCCCTCATGGCTCATTATAGCTTTTACTCTCCCATCCTAAAGACAGTAGTAATCTTTACACATCACATGTCTTGTACCTGGATTCTCAGCAACAAATGCCGGTTCGCATGCTCCAGTTTCTTCTGCCGGTTTTCAAGTTCTTTTGCACGCTGCTGTTCTCGTTGCAACTTTCGGATATAATCCACAGATGCTTTCAAAATGGTTCCCTTGTTCCAGCGCATGTCTCTAATGAAGACAAGAAGAAACAGACTATTTTTGGATGGGGACTCTGAAAATTTAGTGTTTAGAGCATTCATTTTCTAAAGATACGGTAACAATTTTAAGTTGATAACAGCTATTATTCGATGAATGCTTACCATGTGTTGGATACAGCCTACCACTTCTTATATTTAATTTTAACACGGTCAAGCACCTTAAAAGGGAGGGATGTTGTATGTATGTTGACAATGAGACTATTCAATGTATCCCAGACTACAGAGCTATTATAAAGGGGAGTCATAGCTTAAGTTTAGAGCTGTTGATAACAATGTCAATATTGTTAAATATACTATATTAAGTAGTGGCAGGTTTCTAAGATTAATAAACTTAATTCATTCAGACAGAATAAATTATGATAAAAAAAGTCACATGAGAAACCACTACCTGATTGTGTACGGCATAAAATTTACACCCTTGAATTTTATTATGAATTTTTATATTTAGGTCATCTAACTTCTCTTTGTCTTGATTCCCTCATCTATGAAATAGTGATATTACAAAGGACCAGCCTTATTGTTATTGGAATGTTAGTGGTATGTTATTGGAATCAAAGAAGGCATTTTTATATGAAGGCACTGTAGAAGTCTAGAATGCAATTCAAATAATGGAAAAGCTGTATGTTAAGGACTCAACAGAATAAGCACATAGCTATCTTTAGCATTTACTATGTGACAGGCACTTTGTGAAAAGTTTTACAAAATGAGTAGGAACTAATATTATCCCTACTTTACAAATTGGTAAATAGGTAGATTAAATAATTTATCCCGCAGCTAAGAAATGGCAGAACCAGGAAGCTAGGAGAATCTAGCTTCAGACTCCATGCCCTAAACCACTGTACCATTTTTCCTTTGATGTGACTGAGTCCTCAAAACACAGAGACTAGTAAGGAATATTTCTCTTTTTCACACACACACACACACACACACACACTTTCCCCCCCCCTTTTTTTTTAACAGATGAGAAAAAGGAAGCACAAGAATTCAAGTATCTTTGCCAAGGTCAGACATCTAATAAGGGACTGTTTTGGAATTCAAACCCAGGCAGCTTAAACTTGATGCTTTTCAGGTTTTAATCAGTGAAGTTTTAGTCTACTCATATGAGAAAATTAAGAGCACCATTAAAATGTAGGTAAAAGTGAAAATTTAGATCTCAAGAAAAATAATTAAGAAGGAAATTTCTGTAGTGTTTTAAATTAATGTGAGCCCTTTTATAGACAATATTAATGCTATTGACAATGACAGTGATGAAACCAAATATATTTTAATGTATGGAAAACCTCCTACCTCATATTCTATAGTTACTAAAGTAGATCAGAAGTATCAGGTGGGACATGTGAATGGAGAGCCATTAAAACAAGCCACCAAGTAATTGATCCTCATATGGGTTAGATGAAGAACAAAACAGAAGTCCTCCCATGAGAAGCAGTTACAGCCTCTGGAGGTTTCCCTGAGGTTGGCCCCTGGGGTCTGAGCACCAAAGATGGCAACCCAGGGAGGTGTTCTGTGATATCAAGTGACACAGAACAACTGGCTAAGAACAAAGTAGCAGAAACTTCAGCAGCCAGAGAAATGTTAATTATAAAAAGTGATGCCTTAACCTGTCATTAAGGTCAGAAATCAGTATTGAAACATGGACACAACTACTCAGTTTTTAAGAAGTGACTATTTCACCCAGTTATTTTGGGTTTTGCTTTCTTGCAACAACCAATCAATTATTTTCACTTCTGGGTCTAAAGGAAGGGTTTTCAAACTTTTTCTTCTGCTGTTATAATGAGAAGTCCTTTTTTCACACACATGTATACATAAATTCCCAACATATAAACCAACACAAACAGATCTATTCTGGGGGAGAAGAGGGTCTGGGACCAACACTGATCAGCCAAATGGTGTCTCCATTAGCTCAGGCCCATTCCAGAAAACTGGTATGGGTAAACCATCATAACAGATTAGTCTATTTTATCTTAAAACAATGCCTACAATTAAAGATCATTATCAGTTCAGATTATAAACATGCAAGTATTCTAATGCAATGGAGAAAGCAGATATGCAAATAGAGGCTTTCACTGCAGTTCCATAATTTTATAATATGTTGCTAAAGAGATTCACAAGCTACAGTTTAAAAGAATATGCTAAAAAGTGAAAGCTGATAAAGAACAGGAAAATGGGAATTCAATTTCAACTATCATGCAAGACTGACTATAGGAAATGAAGGTCACAGCCCCTTAGTAGGATAAATTTGTGCTGCAAAACTGAGAATTTGAATGTTTGAGTTTCAAAATGGCTTTCCTTGAAAGCTGGAAAGCAAAATGTTGAAGATGGAAATTGTGCTTGAACATTCATCAAAACCACCTCACAATGGGCAATGGTTTTATTTTATTTTGTCACAAATTCCCTGACAATAATGTGAATAGCAAATTTAATAAGCCCTGCATGAATAATGCTTGATTTCATCTTTACATTTTATTAGGTAACTAAAAGGTCATATGCAAGGCTAATTTCATAGAATGCCTATGGGAGCCATTAAAATATATATGTCCTCTGGTCCCTTACTTCAAATGGGCCAATTTCTAATGGGTAAAAATTGTGTATTTGTTGTCCTATTTGCTGACGTTGCTGGCAGGAAAAATTATCTTTACAACTGTTACCTCTGAAAGGAGATGGAGAGAAAAGACACTAAAAGCTAAAATCCAAAGCAGCTGACTTGCAAAACATATAAAGGTCATGCAAAGTTTAAAAATAAAAAAAGACTTTTGTTGAAAATTGTTAAATTTGAAGTCTCTAATATCAGTTCTCACTACTTACAGATATTGTATGCAAATCTTGTGTTAATAGCTACAGAAATCTCTATATTGCATGAACTATTAAAATAATTTTCTAACAGATCCATATTTATTGCCGAGGATATTCGGATTTCAGAAAGCCATCTCCTCATACCCAATTTAGTTTACTTCTTTCAAAATTTCAGTTTGATGAGACATACCCAAACAAAGGCTTAAGAAGTATTTAGGAATAAAGCCAAAGGGAGTGAGAAGACTTCTTTACTCTGGTTTTTATACTGGGCACTTTTTGCAACATATGAAAAAACATTAAGGTATAAAAAAATATATGATGCAGATTAACATGCAATTGTACTCACGGATCATTTGACTTGGGAATCAAAGTACCTAGTTCTTTAATGCGGTCATTTATGTTAAATCTTCTTCTTCGTTCAACTTCAAGAGAAGAGCACAGAAGAGGCTATTAGTAATAGACCCACATATGCATTCAGCAAATCTCATTAAAGGCATGTGTGTATTAAACTTCACCAGGATGGGACAATGTAAATCTGAACTGTATTTTCCCATTATTAGCATGTTTTTGATATTGAGGTTAAAGTCTCGGGAAAAAAAAATGTACCATTGTACAGAACTTTGCCACTTAACAAAGCTGAGCTACACAATTTCTGATTTGATGCTGTAACAACACTGAAATTAGAATTACTATTCTCGTTACAAAAGTCAAAACCACCTAGAGATAGACTATTAAGGAACTGGAAAGAGTGCTCAGCAGTAAGTGAGGAACAAACAATCTGAATTCAACCTGATCCTCTAGACTGATGGGCAGCAAACTTTCTGTAAGGGCCAGATAGTATTTTTGGCTTTTTGGGCCAAGCAACACAAGTGAAGAGATTATGTAGGTACCTACATAACAAGGGAGAAAACAAGTTTTCTATACAACTCAGATTGTAATATTAGATGCACATAATTTTACAACCTACTAAAAAGCAGCACTGGATGCCAAAATTGGAATTCTATTATCATTTTCACATATCCAAAATAATATCCTCTTAATTTTTTAACCACTTAGTTTAAAAAAAATTTTAGCTCATAGCCCATTTAAAATGCTTGTTCTAGCCCAATAGACAGAACACAGTTTTGTAGATAATTTTGAAATTTCTAGTAATTTAAAAATCATAAAAGTAAAAATAAAAAAAGTTGAAATAAACTTCCATATTTTATTAAACCCAACGTGTCCAAAATATTATCACTTCAACTTATAATCGACATAAAAATTTATAAATTAGACATTTAATATTCTTTGTACTGTTTTCAAAATCCAATGCATATTTTATGTTTACAGCATATCACGATTTGGTCTAGTCATATTTTAAGTATTCAATAAGCCCTTGAAATTGCTCTGATACTTGATAACACAACATTGGAAATTTAGTCAAGTACTTTTAACATGCATCCTAATATCATTCCTCTTTTATCAAACAAGTTGAATGTTCAACTAAATTATCATGGTCTTAGGGGAAGATGAAATAGTAAAGTATATGAGTTAATACATGTTTCTAATTTACCTCGTCTGTCAAATAACTGCCAGATAACATAAGGACTAAGTAATTGAATTAAAATTAATGTTCAACTTTAAACAAATAAGCTAATACATATTATATTTGACCCACTAACATTCTGTAGATACTTAGATAAATAATTTTATGCATTTTCTTTGGTGAGTGAATATTTCCATGATTAAATCAAATATAGTATTATCTTAGCATTAACATTTACAAAGTAGAAACAATATGTGATACTCAATGGTTCTGAAATACTGTTTTTAGATTTCTGATCTTCTAGCTAACCTCCTCTAAAACTTGGAAGTCTGGCGTATTTTCTTACTTTTCCAAGCATGTAATAACTATAAAAATTCAAGTAATATTGAAATACATAAAAGAAAATAAAAGTCCACTGTGGTTCAGGTATAATCACTGTTGAATTTCTTATACATCTTTTGTGATTATTTTAATGTATGTGTGCCCAGGCCTTGGGACTCTTCCTGATCTATATTCACGTCCTGGTGACCTCATTTAGTTTCATGGTTTTGAATATGCATGTACATTAATCATCCCAAACTCTTCTTTCCAGTCCAGGTGTCTCCCCATAACTCCAAACTCAGACATCTAACTGACCACTAGGAGTCCTTGATATGGAGTCTAATGCATAGTCTCAACAATCCAAGCATGGGTGCTTGGCCCTTCATGCTCAAATCAGGTCCATTCACAGATCCCTCATTCACCACATGCAACTCTATCCTTCCAGTGGCCCAGGCTAGAACTTTCCAGTCAGTTTTGCACTTCAGTCCCTCTCAGGTCCCAAATATAATCTATCATCAAATCTGTTGGCTGTACTTTCAAAATACTTCCAGACCCTGCCCACTTTCAGTTTCTACTGCTTCCTAAAGGAAGCGGCCATCATCTCTTTTCTGTATTATTGCAACTCTCAGTAACAGTAATTACAACTTTGTGACTGTATCTGTTTCACCAATGCTACCATTCCCTACTAGCTTTAGTCTATTTAAATTACAGGAGCTAGAGGAATCCTATCAAGACATAAGTTAGAGCATATCAATCATTAATTCAAAACTCTTAAATTGCAGCCCATCAGCTCACCTAAGCTGAGTCCTTGAGGTGCTTTACAAAGATCTTGCAGGCTCTCACCCTGGGACCTCACTCTCATTTTCTATCCCTCATTCACTTTGACTACATCTCTTAAGTGACTCACCTATGTGATTATCTCCTTTTAGTTCCAAGGCTACTTGTTATTCTTCAACCAAGCCAGACATACTCTCCACCACCTTAATAATGCTGTTCCTGATTGGAACATTCTTTCCCTACATATCTGAATGTCTGCCCTCACCTCCCAGATAGAGATTCAAATTTACATACAAGCCTTACATGATCACCTTAATTAAAACTGAACCACTAACCCCCAAGCCCAAAGTGACACTCTACCCACTTGACACCTTATAAAACTTAACTGTCTATTTATTTATTATGCTTATTTATTATTGCATTCCAAGCACCCATATGTGCCATGGTATATAACAAACCCTCATTAAAGAATGATACAGTTAAAGTGTCATTATATTAAAAGCGATTCTGTACCTATCATTTTTCATAACAGCATATTGCTGACATCTTTCATTGTCAACATTTAAATTTTCCACATTTTACTTTTAATTCAATTATTTTTTATTGTAAAAGTACATAACTACTACACATATAATTCTGGCAGTTGTTCTTCTCAAAAAGTGATATATTGCAGATTTATCTAAATCAGATCAACTACATTCTTCTTAAGACTCAGTTACGATCCCTTATATGATTATACCACAATTTATTTATAAATCATCTATGGGAGTGTATTTAGACTATTTCCCATTTCTTCTTTTTCAATGGTGTAATGAATTTTTTAAAAGATTGATATTCATGCATACTGGGGCACAGGCCAGAGGTGTGGGGGTAAGAGGAATCACCAGAGACAGAGTAGGGAGCAGAACAGGAGGACCTACCGAAATATAAAGCTGAGGGGGGCAGTGGTGACAGGAGAGGTCTACTGAGCCATGTGGGTCCCTTCCTGGTCAGGGATTGAACTTCTACTACAGCGGTTGTGGATAGCTTCATAGTGCTGTACCTTAACCCCTTGCGCAACCAGGGAAGCCCCATAATGAATAATTTTGCCAGTGCTTATAAGTACATTTTATTCCTATTATGGTACTTAGCCCATATTCAAAACTTCATCTCAATGTAATTTATTTGCTCATCTATTCTGTCTGCCCATGACTCAACTATAAGCTCATATGGTTGGGAAACATGTTTGTCTTTCTGGTTCATTTTCTATAGAACAGTGCCTGATACAATAAAGGGAGGAAGATTTCAATAAATAGCTACTAGTGAATAAGAGAATATATTCATTTGTACATTTGGCAAGTATTCTTATGAGGTAAATTCTAAAAAGAGGTATGCCATACATATAAATAAATAAAAAGAGCAAAGAAAAAAGAAAAGAGGTATGCCAATGATCAATCTAATCTTTAGTGTTAATTTCCAATGGTTAGATGAGATTTTAAGATTGCTTATTTGTCCTCAGAGTTAGAGCAAATTATTTGCCATGAACTTGAGAATTTAGGAGCCTGTGTATAAGTGTACACTGTTTCTGACAAGATTTAACTTAATTTTCCATATTTCACTTAGGTGAAGCTTGGATAGTGTCTAAATTATCATATTTCTAAACTATTTTAAAAGAAGAACTTTCTTAGAATGATTGTGAAACTAGAGGAGATCTTAGAAATAATTAGCTCAAAAATTTTGGTTAAAAGTGAAGAAAGTGTGCCAAAGCTGAAATGGGAACTGGGAAGCATCTATTAAAAGGAAAAACTCGCCTTATCTAGGACCCAGCAATCCCATTTCTTAGTACCCAAAACAAACTCTTCCATAAGCAAAGAAGCATGCAAGCAAATGTTCACTCTGGCATTGCTTATAACATGGAAAATCTGGAAACAACAACATGTAGCTATAGAAGGATTATTACATATCATGTAGTCTACATTATTACATATAATGTAGACTATTATGCAACAATTTTTAAAAAGTAGATATATCTATATTAATAGCAGCAAAAGGTCTTCAGGACATAAGCTGAGTGAAAAAAGCTCCTACCAATAGTACATGAGCAATGTGACAGTGTGTTAAAAAAAAAATACACAAAGCGGGCCTCCCTGTTGGCGCAGTGGGTTAAGCAATGCAATATGAAGCAAACTGCAGCCACTGCAGCACAAGTTCGATCCCTGCTGCTGGCCAGGGAGGGGACCCACATGGTGCGGCAGACCTCTCCTGCTGTGTCCGCTGCTCCCCTCAGCAGTGTACTTCTGTTGATCTGTCTGTTCTGCTCCCTGCTCTCTGTGGTGAATCCTCTCACCCCCTACACCTCTGGCCTGTACTCCAGTGCTTGTATGCATAAATAAATAAATCTTTAAAAAAAACACACAAAGCAATGGCATTTATTCTCTGTGTCCATGTCTATATGTGTATTCTTAAATACAAAGAGCTTGGGAAGACCCAAAAAGACTGAACAAAAATAGGGCCTTTTCCTGGAGTTGAGTGGAAAACTCTGGCCTTATTCTATCATTTTTTATAAGGACGAAATATTGATACACAACTCACATTCTTAAAAATAAGTTTAGCAAAAGAGACAGGTGACCATGAGATGAGAAATTCATGATATACAAAATATTTCCTACTTCCAGCACCAACTCCCCACCTTTTTACTGTGCAACTGCCCTTACTTGTTCGTGAAACAAATATAAGTTTTCATAGAAAAATCTTACAAGGATTCAATCAAGAGTGAATTAAACATGCATAAAACTATTTTTTTAAGTCACAGATCAGGTCAGAAATTTGGGTAACTATTTCACTCTTTTACTCTCCTCTAGATCTGCTTCATTTTTTTTTTTCCTTTCAAATCTCACTGGAGAAGGTGAGCCCATAATCCCCTTTTGTTAATAAGTTCCAGTGTGAGCAACACTTATAATTGGGTAGTTGGGGATCAAGTCTCCCTCCTACCAAAAGAAGAAAAAAAAATCATTGAAAACAAGTATTGAAAAACAAATATATGAAAAAAGTTCAATTTAATTGGAAATAAAATATGGGGAAAATGTAAACTGATTTCTCTAAGAAACAAAAAACAAAAAAACTTGGTCTTTTGTATAATGTACCTTTAGCAGTTATAGAAATCAATTTCCCGCAAAAATTTTCACAAAATTTTTCATATATGGGGGCATATCAACTCCAATATCAAATACGATAACATAAAACCAACTTACTCAAGTTATGATTGTCCTTTTTTTGCCTCTCTTTAGCCAATGCTCTCGCTTCAGACTCTGTGGGAAAAATACACGCTGTGCACGTGAATGAAGTAATTAGAAATTGGAACTGTTCAAGGCACACAGTCAAAACATTAATTTCTAAACATCAGGATGCTTATCTGACTTGTCTCTAAGTAAAATGAGGGTTTTAAAAATTATAAGTTTTAATCAGTTTGCATTTTTTCAAAAACTATATATCAAATAAATGCAAAAACTTAAAAAGGGAGACCAAGACAAAGATGCATTACATAGTGTCAATATACTGGAACAAACAAGAGGAAAATGAATAGCTAGAAAACTACGCAAAATTTGTTATTGACAGTCTATTATCAGAAGTCAGATATTCTTTTCAGGCAATAGGACTTTTGCGTCTTTCCATAATGCCTTTGAAACACATTGACAAGAAAACTGAGTAGGGAAGCTTCCAAATCAGATCTCTAACTGATTTATGGAAGTGAACTTGTTTTTTCAGAAGTCAGAGCCAGGTTCTATTAGAATCTACCAGAATGCAATTATTTAGGAGCAACTATTTACTAATCTGATAAAACAAAAATAGGCAGAGTACAGAGGCATTTGGAGATAACTCCATTTGAAAAGGTCTGTTTACACAGCAAGTCTTGAGAGATCTCTGTGATAAATTACTTTTTGCCTTATAGTGAGCAAAACAAAAGCAAAAGCAAGCGTTGCTTGACTAATCCTGGATTCAGGAACCTCTGATTTTTTTCAGAAGTGATATCTGAAACATTATATTGCCATAGTTAAGGATTTTACCTCAAAATAGAAATGTTTTTAGCATATTTTTACTTATTGTAAAAGAAACTTTGTCACCAAAACATATATATAATATGTACATGTATGTATGCATTTACACATACATATATCTATATATCTTATGTATACTTTTACCTGACATAGAAGCATGACAGGCAGCTTTTATTTAAATACCCTTCACTTCAATAATATTTCCACTGTTTTGGTTATCTTTTTTTTTTTGAGGAAACATAATTTAAAACTCCACTTTTCACTCAAGTAGTAAGAATTTTATTCACATCACTCTAATAAGATTTTATCATTATTTAATTCAGAACTCATCAGGCAATATTTCCTAAGACTTTCAAGCACTTTTCCATTGTAGTAGGGTAACTACTTGTTTGTTGGCTTTCAGTGGTTTCTATACATTCATTAATTAAAATATAAAACCCAAAGCAATAGCTTTTGAAAAAAATATCTTTTCCTCTGCCACAATTTGATGAATTATTTTAAAACAAACATCTTTGAACTGAACAGGAAATTTGGGTACCAAATCTATATTCCTCAAGCATTAAACAAACGACAAAATACGTGATTTCATACTTGCCACAAGAACAAACAATACCTATTGCTACAGCCATAATTTATTTTTTTCTCCATGTAATAAATTTGCATTTGACATAGCAAAAATAACAGGAGTCATCTGTAGATATAAATTCTTGCCTTGTGTCAATAGTAGTATGTCAAATGAAAATGCAGACAAGATATTCAAACTCAATCACTTCTAGGGGCTTGGAAAGAAATATAAATATTGTGTGGAGACATTTTACAATATTGCGTAGAGACATTATTGGTGGAGGTGCTACTTACAACTGCCATCCCAAAGGTAACCCCAGTCAAAGACACAACAGTGGGTACCTTGGAGTAGCGGTGGCCCTAATTTCCAGTACTCAAGATATACTTGAAACCAGAATTTTCCATCCTAAATTACTGTTTAATGTTCAACCTATGAAGTATGTCTAAATCCTTTGAAATCCTTTGAAGGTCATATTTTGATAAGTTTATTTATCAGAGACTTAATAGAAAAAGACTCATTGAGACACACATTTCTCGATATTTACCTGTGAGCTCCCTTTTAATGTTGGGAAGGTTTGCTGGACAGGAGTTGCTAATGGTGAGACCTGGGGGAGGTATGCCTTGGTTGCCATAAAGGTCAATCAAATTTCCAGAGACAGGTAACTGTAGAGAGAAAAACAGTTATGGAAATGGATGTTTAAACAATTCCTAAATTATTAATATTAAAGCCTATTCCAGGCTTTATTTAAGGGAAGTTGATGTACAGTCATTTTTTAAACAGAGAAACATTATTTACCTTTTCATTCATTCACAGATATATAAGTTCTATAACTAGTTCCCTTTTATAGAAAAAAGGACCCACAATTTTAACCTCATGAAGTGTTTATACTCCTGAATTGATGGGTTTGTTTTGAGCATGGGGGCAATGGATGACATTGTAAATGCATGACCCTACACATCTAATAGTATATTGTAGAGGTTCAGTAAATATTGGCTATTATTGTAAAATTAAAGTTCTGTGGAATGACCTTTTCCAACAAATTGAATTTTTCATCAGTAAATTTTCTTCCTTCCTGCTGTTCCTTCTTTGTTTTTGAGGAAAACCAATGAGAAGGATTTTCTCATTGGAAAAATAAATGGTTTACACAGTGCTAAAGAAAACTTTTCCTGGAAATTGAAAATTTCCCACAAATCCACAAGAGGGAGCTCACTGACTTTAACAGCACAAACATACACGCTGAGAGGAGAGAGGGAAACACGAGAGAGAAACATGTAGCTTCCAAAGCTGGCTTGTGTTCTTCTCGGGCTCTGAACTGAATATTTTGAAATCATAAACTTATTTTCCCTTACACTGATTTCTTTTATTGTATACATGTATGTCCTTGTAACTAGTTCAGTGCACCTGTTTGGCAGACATTTCTTTTTCTTACTCCCTGAAATACAGTGCTAAATTAACTACAGAAAATAGGTAAGTGGCTTCACTACTTCCACTATAGAACTTTCCACTTTTGCTGAAATGATACGATTCCTAGAGAAGTTATTACAGAGTAAGACTCTGTCACTTAGTCCTGCCCTTAATTGATCACACACTCTACATCTGAGAAAAGTAAATTTAGATAACATTTACATATGATAATGTTGAGTAGCCAGGAAATAGCTATTAAAGAGTATACTGAGATATAGCACCTTTCATTCTGGCTATTAACACACCATGGAATAAAATATATCAAGAAATAAAGATGTTTTTGAAATGCATTTCAAGGTTCTCTAACTAAGAGATGAAAAATGACTGATTATCAGCTGTAATTTCACAAACAATTTTTAAAGAAATAAGTCATATTTTCAGACACAACCTAATGCTACAAGTGTGCAGTTTTATTCTTTTTCAACTTAACAGTTTCAAAGTCTCAATACAGCAATATAAAGAATCAGAGAGTCAAAACTTATACAGGTACTATGATAACCCCTTATACAGTTACTCTGATAACCCCTTTGAATTCTAAAACTATTCTTCCTAATTTTCTGGAGTTGCAAACTTTGGGAGAAATAATAGTCTTTAAATAAATCAAGAATATGATGTAAAAATTCAGGGCAAAGAGTTAAATAAAAAATACTCAGAACTCTCAGAGTTCTAGAAATACAAATCATATATTTTCTTTCTTGTACATTTTTCATATACAAAACAAGTAACTGTGTTGAAATTTGGTAAAGAACAATCAGCAAGTATAGCTAACTTAAATAAAGAATCTCTCAGTCATTACTATATCTACATTGAACAGATACCACATTAAAATCTTCTTCTGGACCAGAACATATTTTTTCACTATATTTTAAAGGAAAATGATTCATTGTCATATAGTTAATAAATGAAGATGCATAGACACAAAGAGAAAAAGAGAGGGTGAAAGAACCAAAAATTGAAGGAGAAGCAAACACCCAGGGAGTGAAGTAAAAACAGAGAGAGAAACACTTGCACAGATGGGGAGGGAGACGGAAGGACAGAGGGGCAGACAAGAAGAGTACGAGAGATACAGGGCAAGACTGGAGGAGATCCAGAGATAAGTGGGTTCGGTAGAAAACCACGATCACTGATTGACATGAAGGACAGCAGTGCCTACCCAAGGAAAGAGAGGAATTAAGACTTCTGTAACACGATGCCTTATCAGACATTTCACTGAGGTCTGACATCATTATTTCCACTTGAAAAAGCAGTTTGGAATCCTCTATCTAGTCCTCAAAAAGATTTCTCACATCAGCTACTTTTTCAATACTTGCTGATTAGGAGTGGGAAGCATACAGCCTGTCAGAATACTTTGCTGGGGATAACTTAATTTTGTGGGTTCCAACTCTGGACCAGGCACAGAATAGAAAAGTCATTTTCTTGCTATTTCTGAACAGAGGTTTTTGGTTGAAGCTCATGGTTAACAACAGTACTGTATTGATATTAACCAGTTAGAAACTGTAACTTTTAATTAATCTCCAATATTTGAGCAAGAAGAAACTCAGTTGCTCATTAGCCAAGTGTGGTGCTCAAATTTATAGAGTAACAGTGCAGCAATTGTCAACCTAGGCCAAAGATTCTAATCCAGGTTAGACTCCTACCTCATTACGGCTCCACTGTATATTACCCTCTTTGAGGTGTGGTATTCTCCCCGCGCCCCTAAGAGTGACAATCACATCACTCTTGGCATAGTCTTATAAGAATAAATGAGATTAAGGAGGTGCTACTTAGGTGACTGGTAAGCTGGTAATCTTAGAAATAGAATTTTCTATCAAGTACTATACTGAACAAACTAATCTTCACTTTAATCAAGAAATTTACTTGCCATGTTAATTACCAAGCATCCCATCAACTGTCACCAATTTTAAGGGACTGAAATGCAAAGCTAAACACAGAAATCAGGGGACTGCAGGGCTGAAGTAACCACCCATCCCACATTTGGCTTCTGCATTGATTTTTGTCTCCCAGGGACATTTGTCAATGACTAGATATTGGCTGTCACAACTAAGGTGTGGAGGGTTACTACAGGCATCCAGTGATGCTGCTAAATATCATGCAATGCACAGGAAAGCTCCAAACAAAGATTTATCTATTTTATAGGTCAATAGTGTCTGGGCTGAGAGACCCATCCTAAATAGTGGTTTATGTTCTCATATTAGTGATTTTTATTTGCTGAAGCTACTAAAAGGAAGGTTGATTAAAATAATTCTTCTCCCCCACACTTTTTTTCCCCTCCGATCTTTATTTGGTTCCTCTACATTCTTCTTATGAATGAAAACATTTGATATTTTTCCTTTTCTTTCTGACCTATTTCACCGATTATAAAGTAAAAATCAAAACCATCAGGCAAGTATAGATCAGACATATTCTGTAGGGGAGGAGGAGGGAGAAGGATTGGGACCGGGGTGGGAAGAGCACAAGAGAATATGGTAGTGTGCATGGGTGAATTAGTGGTGGGGATTTCACAGGGAAATCATACATTGTATAAATATGAAGGATGGTGTAATAAATACACATTAAAAAAATAAGTCTCCTGACCATGCATATTTTAGAAAAGATTCTGTGTTTCTTCTTCAGTGTCAGAAAAACTTCCTAAAAAAACAGTTCCTATCATAATTAGGTCAAAACAACACCTTCGGAGCTAAGGAAAGGGAGAGGCATCTTCTGTTAACATGGATGTGATGTATCTTTGTTGGGCATTTATGGGCACATTAAGCTGAGGGGCAAGATTTCATTTTCAGTGCACAAGTCACACAGTGGCCGGATGAAAGCCACACTCTAACTGGGACAAATGATGGGAAGGCTGATGTGCCGCAAACTTGGTCTGAATAGAGTTCTTCAAAGTCCTGCTCTACCAAAATGAATATTTTCCCAAGTAAATGATAATAGTAAAATATTATTTTCTTCTATCTGGATGGTCCCCCTCTCTGAATATCAATTGAATACTGTTAGGACAAGTAAACTGGGACTTCTATGCTTTGTTTGCAGTGGTACAAGAGGGCCCTTGTGCTCTCAGAATAGTTATTTCTAGACTTCAATTCCCTTAGGATAGTTTCCTCTCTGAGTGCTCCTTCCACTTCATTTTTTTAAGTAGTTAACTTGAAATAAAGCCTTTCAAAGAATCACAAAGAAAAAAAGGCTTAGCATGAAGAACATTCAGCTTAAACTTTACTATGGGAAAAATTTAAATATCGATAAGTTGTAGTAGTTTTGTTATTTAATTTTTGACAATGAAAACCCAAATTAATCAAGAGAAATAGCAAATCAATTAGATAGATAGATATATTTTAAGTGTGGAGCTCTTCAAGAATTTGCATGTCATCCTTTTGTAAGTTATAGGCAGGGGTGTGTTTTGTGTCATGGAGAATTTCTACTTATGCTAAATCTTCTTTGGACCAGGATGTAAATGTATTTTGTAGATTAGTTTTTATAATTTTCACATGGATTCTATTGTTTAGATGCTATTATACCCATTTTACAGGCAAGGAAAGTGAGGTGTAGAGAAGTCACAGAACTCACTAAAGGGAATATAATAAATGTTAGGCCAAGATATTAGGCCCAGAGTCCATGTCTCTAATGTCTATTATATAGACTTTCTCCTAATACTAAAATGCTGACATAGTTTTGTCAGGGGGGTCCTCATGGGGTCACATTTAGACTTTTTCAAAGTGGGGCTATAAAAGAGAAATGGACACACTAGGACAAAGTCAGTGACAGGGGAATTGCAGGTTATTCCTCTCCTGGCTGAGAATTAGTTTAGTTCAGCCCACAGGACTGTTCTTTTGTGCGAACTCCCTTGAAATGGGCCCTCTGCATCCAAGTTCTCCTTCTCCATTCAGGAAGACAGGAAGGTCTGAGCAGAACAGTTAGCATGCCTTACTCATCTGCAGTCACAGAGACTGGCTCAATGTTGGCCATATAGTAGGCATTTAATAAATTGTAATTACTATTTCAGGAGCAATCCAATTATGAAAGAATAAAGCACCTCCTCTAATGTGGACTGGGGAAATGGGACTACAGTTTAAAGGAGAGGAGCAAATGGGGGTCATGAAAAAGTTTCAGGTGAGTTTTCATAAGTAGAAGTTCTCCATGATAAAATACACCCCTGCCTACAACTTACAAAAAGACTTACTGGGAGAAATGCCTGTATTACTTCTTAATACAGTGTGACACATTATATGTGTTCAGTGAATATCATTTTACTAAAAATTATTTGTTGTTATACTTAATAATACTTAATAATTTTGAGTGCAATTGATGTTTCCAATATTAATGTCATCATACTTTATGAGATGACCACAAGGTATATATAATTATCATTCCCATTTACAGATGGGAAATATAGGACTTCGAAAAACTAAGTGGTAACATACAAAGCCACATAGAAAATGGCAGACTGAGGCCTGATGATAAATTTACAACTCCTAACCACTGTGCTTCACTACCTTTTTTTTTTTTGCTAGTGCATATCTTTTATTGGAGGCCCTGAAGAAGCTAGATACTAGAAATAGAGGATATGCAAGGTTAAATCATTGAGTATTAGGTTGGACCAGATGATTTCAAAGGTCTTCAGCACCAGGAAATGATATTTTTTAAAATCATGCCATAACCTCCTGAGGTTACCTGTACACCCATCTGATACCACTGGCAAAATGACCACCCTCATCAGCAAAATTCTTATGAGACAACAGGGCCATCACTAATTAATACTGCTAGGTCAGTGGAAACATTGTAAATATACCCACGTCTCTGGGTATATTTATAAATTCCCTAGTGAAAGTGCCCCCAAGTATTTTGCTCATGTTCATCCAAGGGTTTTGACTGCTGAAAAGTATAGTTTGCTTCATGGGATGCACAAGTTTGGAGGCAGAAGAGTTCACAGAAAGACAACCAAGGGCTCAAAGAAAGTGAGGAAATTCTGGCATAGAAGTATTTGTCATAGCAGAACATTTAAAATCAGGGAGTGAGCTTACATGGGTAAGAAACTGACAGAACTAAAGGTCCTAGAAGAAATGTTAAGATTTCAAGAAGAACCTTTACTCCTCAAGTCATCAAGTGGATGAACTCAAAGTACTAGACACGATAGAAGAGGAAATGCTATGAAAATATAGTCTCCTAAGGATTCTGCTGTAAATAAGTAAGGGTCATCCTGTTTTTTGACTCAAGGACTTTATTATGTTAATTTAGTCCTAAAAATTGTATTGTGGTAAAAACATAAAATTTACCATCTCACCCATTTTAAGTGTACAGGTCAGTAGTGTTAAGTATATTATCATTGCTCTACAACAGACCTCCAAAAATTTTTCATTTTGTTAATTTGAAATTCTATATCCATTAAACAATAAATCTACCTTGCTGCCATTCCCCTGTGGAATTTAGTCTTTTAAATTGCTCTCATAGAAAACAAAACAGAATTGAACTAGGCATTCAAAGATCTACTAAGAGTCCTGGCTCTAACATATCCAAACTACGCAATCTTGTTCAAGGCAAGTCAAGCCTTCCCAATCCTAAACTTTGGGCAATGATAAAACCCCAAAACTTGATACTCAGAATTATTTCAAGGACTAGACTCACACAATAATGCTAAGGTCTAATTTAAAGAATTTGAAAAATAGTTACATAAGACACAAATTAAGGAGTAAAGGAAAATACAACATAAGCAAGGCTCCAAATTAAAGAGCAATATAAGTAACACATAAAAGTGAATATGACTACTGATTTATTAACAAATATTGGAATAAATTTTTCTGTTGAAGATTACTTGAAATATACTTGTGTCACTTGAGAATGTAAAGTTATCTCCCTTTTGAAACTAAAAGCCAATCAGAACATGGCTGCATATAGTTGAATCCATAGTAAATATTTCCCTTGGAGGAAGTATGCTAAATTGGGCATTAGCTGTCACAGATAATCAGAAGGTCTAATGTAGTGATGAAGGTGGACTTGGATTCCAGGTGATGGTTTTATTACTGTTTTATTACTAATACATTTTTCAGTGAATCACTTGCAAAGATAAACTAAGAGTCCACAAAATATGGAGGGAACTTTGTTAGCTATAACAAGATTTTCTTAAAAAAAAAAAATAAAAGATCATCAATACCGTATTTGCCATTTGCAAGGCAGGATCCATCAAGCCCAGGATTTCTTCACTATAACTTGATTCTAGGCTAATGATGTCATCAATAACATCATCTATCTGTAGGAAAAAGAGGAATGGAAGAGGGACACATTTAAGCAAAGTCTGTGCAAAGCAACCCAAAGAGAGACCCATGATCTTTTTATACCTGAAACAATTACACTTTCTAGTTAGTCTTTGAAGCAACTTTCCTTTCGCCTCTCAAAACAGGAAGAGTTTGGAAGAGCATTGACACTGATGAATGATGAGGATAATACCTAATACAGCACTTAGTCAGTGAGAACTAGGTGCCAGGCAGAGGCCTCAGGACTTTTCATGGCTAAGATCTACCCCTACAATGACCTAGGCAGGGTAAGTGATATTTTACAGTATTTTCCAGGTGAGATAAATGCATTGCAATGTGCCAAAGTCACATACTGAAGAAGAGTTAGAGTCGTGATCTGAGCCCATGCTCTCAACAGCTTTGTTAAACTGTTGTCCTAGACAAAAAAAAAAAAAAAGAACTAGAAAACTTCCTCTTAGAAATAGCTGTTATTTTGCTATGTTCCTACAGACTAACCCAAGCCTTGAAGGAGGAAAACACAAATGATAACACAGTCATTTGCTTCTGTAGGGCTCTCTGGTTCCCAAGCCACCAGCTAGTCCTGCACTGATCTTACAGTAACTGGTGAAATAAGTTTCTCTTTGTACAGCTGCCAGTGTGGTTGGTGCTCCCTGAGGAGTACACCAGGACGAGGTTATCATTACAGTCGTGGAGCTGACATTCCCACTAGATCAATTTTATTCCTGAAGTACCAAAACAGCAGTTATGATATAAACAACAGTGATTACATATGCATTGCAGCAGTTGCAAAGACAAGACTGTGAAAACATTTCCTGGTAAACACACTATGTATCTGAACTGGTTGGGGTGTGTGGGGCACACACACACACTTTGGTCTAAATGGAGTTTCACAAGTACCCAGTGGATGTCAGAATTCAGAGGGATGCTCCTTTTTGCCTTTTTGCCACTTTCGATTAAAAAATACACGCTCTAATATCCTGAGGCTTGACGAAATTCTCCTGCTCCCACTTTATGTACTAGGGGTAACATTCCCAATCTTTAAGAGCATCACTGTGCTGATCTATAAAACCGGGTTAGTAGCAGTTACTGATTGCCTTAAGTATTCTTGTGAGACTTCAAGATAAACTATCTAAAGAGTTCATAATGCCAAGGATACACACACTCTAAAAAGGAGTGCTCTAAAGTGACCCTTGAGAAGAATAAGTGGAGGTTAGGTAAGAATAATTGCTAGTACATTGTTTATTATAAAGTTCCATTTCTAAATACAAAGTCTTATTTAAGTGGTGACTTTTCTGAGTTAATGAACAAATGGGTCAGGAAACTGAGGAATAAACTTTCTTTGTGAATATACTTTATTTTTAAGAAAATAAAATTAGTAGGTTTTGTGTGACAGAATTTTCAAAAATATTTTTCTTATAAAAAATAATGCAAGTTAATCATCGGAAATACTGAAAAGCAAAAAAGTGTTGCTTATTCTTCCTCTGATATATCTCTATACACATTTTAAAATAACAAATTATGTTCATAAATGGGTAAAGTGTAATTTATACATATACCGAACAGGATGTTACAGAAAAATCTGTAATGTTGGGGAAATATAAATGAAATATTACCAAATTAATTAAAAGTTTCAAAATATATTTTCCATGAGATCCAATTTTATATATTTATGGCACACACAAACATATTTCTTGGTTTTACCTATAGCCTATCAAAGTTTCTCCCCTACAAATTTGTGTAACATACACTGATGATGGTGTCTAAATAAAGTACAGCACTTACATTTTATTTTTTAAAATGTATGTGTTTTAAGCACTTAAAACAACTTAGGGAAAATGCATCTCAATTTAATTTCCCTAGTGATTATTTAATCATTAAACATGAAAAAATGTCCCGGTTCATAGCTTCCTTTAGTTAAGAAAAAAGGGATCAATGGGGAGAAAAAACCCTTAAGTCATCAGGAAAGTGTGATGAGCCCCAAATATAGATTCTCATTATAAAGTGTTACATCCTTGGCCTGCAGAGTCATTCAGTACCTGCATGCCCAATGCGCGTGAATGTGTGTTCATACTTGGGCATTCGCTCTCCGCCCGGTTTTGCTCTTCAAACTTATAAAATCCCTGCAAAAACACAAGCAAAATCAGTTCATGACTTGGGTGTGCAAATGACTTTCAATGACAATTCACATGAGGCTGATGGTGCAGCAAGAAGACGAACTAAGCTTTCAAACAGAGGAATCTGACTGAGAAACAAAATAGTGAAGGAAGAACTTGTATCAAATCAGCTTGACAGATGACAATATGGATAGAGGAAAATAAGATAGTTGGTTTAGGCACAAAAATAAGATAGTTGGTTTAGGCACAGGTGTGAAGACTTAGTATCTCTAGAAACTGAAATCAAACAAACTTCCAAAGAGCCACCTCTGAAATCATATCAACATTTCAGAGTACAGTAAAACTCCATTAAAATGAGACTCATCATCTCATAATTTAGAAATAAAGGACATAAATTGACAACTGTACTCTCAGGTATTTTTATGCTTCATACTTTGATGCAACAATTAGCTTGAAGGTTTGTTTGAGTCTTGTCTCCAATCCAGCCTTAACAAAAGCAGATTTAAAGGGTAGTGATATTTTTACTATGAAACCAAGCTTATCCAGCAATTAAGCCGTTACTTCTCTATTGCATTTCCACACATTGTATTACTGAAATCCATCCACGCACATACTGTGCTTTCTTTTTTCAACTCGGGGAGAAATAAAAATAATATTTCAGACATTCACAACCAGCGGAACTTCTAAACCGTCTGTCCCACACCTTTTCTATTTTCGCTTTTCCTTTTCCACCTTCCCTTCTCCTCTCTCTGCATTGTCACTGTTTTGTAAACGGAAAGGCATTAAAAAGAAGAGAGAGCTCAGCTAACTAGGCAAAGTGGAAACAGATTAGGAGAGAAAGTGTTCTCGCCTCCATGTCCCACTTAGAGCCGGCCGGGTCTCTACCACGCGCCATAACCCAATAACCCAGTGACGGTGAGAAGAGGCTCAAGTGGCACACGGCACGGGAATGACTGAGACATAGGCCAGTGAACATCGAGGTGGGAAAACTAGAGTCCATGGTCAAGGGCAGGGATAATATCCAACAGACAGTTAGTTAGTGTAAGAAAACAGGAGAGGGGAGGAGACATGAATTACCTCTTTTTCACAGTTGGAGTTAAGTGTAAGCATAGCCATGGGGCTGTTGGGTGCGCTGCTCCCCGGCACTGGTGGCATGACATGATCGCCAGGCTGGTTTGGACATGGCAAGCTCAGGACTTGGTTGGCATGTTTATTTGCTAAAGTGGTAGAAAGGTACTGCTTTACCTGCTGCCTTTGGGCTTGCTGTATGTGGTACTTGGTGGGGTTTTCGAGGTGGGTCTGCACCTGAACATAGCCACGAAGGAAGAGAAGACAGCACTGTTATTTGTGAGTTTTGGACAGCTCAACTTTCAGGCACAACATGAGACTGGCCAGTCTACCAACAGAATAAATTGTAAGTCCTGTTATGTGCCAGGCACTGTGCTAATGGATTTTCATAACTGAAGGTTAAAGTCTAACTCTTAGGATTTATAGTAATACATTGTCCTGTTTAAGCTCCCTGCTAATTTGGAGCACATACCTTTAAAAACTTGTGCCCTTTGCATGTCTATTAGCTAAAAATTTGCCACTATTTATAGGGCAAAATTACTCTAACACACCTAAAAGGGTATATGCTATGATCAAATCAGCAATCTAGAAGGAAGGAGTACAACTCAATTTATTTCACTTTCTTTAGCAAACAGAACAGCACTTTGCTTAAAAAACAAACAAACCCTTAAGAACCTACTGCAAAAGGGTTATAGAATATAAACAAAAATATTCCAATGATTAAGAGAACTAGTTATGGATTCATTCCTCCTCCTTTCATTAGGACTGGATTATCCAATATTTTATTTCAGATCTGGATCTCGACATAAAAGCAATTCTACATTAAGCAGTTTCTTTCAAATGCATTAACACTTTTATATGTATCCTTAAAGGCATGAATATTAAACCAACAGGATATTTTTCTTCCTTTTTTATAAATAGTAATATAGATTAAGAAATGCTTTTTTCTCAAATTCTGTAATATTCGAGTAGAAGTTACTTTTTCCTTGACATACAGAATTTAATTTTTAGGAGCTAATAGAGAGCATACAGCCACGCACTAGGGGAAAGAAATCCTGTTAATATTTACTTTGTTTTAAACTATATTGAATTATTTATTATGGTACTAAACAATAAACAACATTAAAACAGTACACCTCTTGCACTGAAAACTGTTTATTACAATAGCAAGAGAAGGTGACTTACTCAATTGATTGCATTACATTTCAGATTGAATATGAATAAGAATAAAGCTCACCTGATAGTGATTATATTCTAGCATTTCCAGCATAACAACGTTTTAGGAGGCCCCAGTCCAATGAGAAACAGTAGACTATTCACTCCCTTTACTCTGTAATTCCAATTTGCAGACTGACTGGCATAGAGAAGGCACTATAAACAAGGTATCCCGAGACACCACCAGAAACTTTATCACAGCAGTCTGCTTATAATAACCTGAGCTAATTAGTTATGCATGTTAAAAAAAATGTTCACACAGGGAGCTTTTTTTTGGGCAGCCTTACGAGTTTGGTCTTAAATATTGATATTAATTTCCCCTCCCTGGCTTGACGTCATGCTTTCTTTCTTTCTTTCTTTTTTTCATAAATATAAAAGAACCTTTTTAAGTGATGAGCTATCAAAGTCAAACTCACTGTCAGATCAAGGCCAATTCACTATTCATCTTTAGTTCCAGTAGTATTAATAGACAATGGTATTTCTCTTCGAGCAATAGGTTGACAGCTAATGCCCCCTTTGGAGAAGATATGGTTTAACAGCTACTGTTACACATGAAACTTTTCTAATGGCCGAATAACTTTGCCATTTCTGACTGCAAAAAGACGATCTGTTAGTATGGAGAGGTTTGTGCTAGACTTCCAAGTTCAACAAACTCATCTTGTATTCGGGTCTCCATGTGCACTTTATTCTTAGCTAAATGAATGTATACCTTTCCTTCCAACCTCACATCAGGAAGAGAGGGAGCTATTCTAAAACAAGAAGAAAAATGCACACATGCACACACACACAGGATGGGATATATATACAAGTGGAAAATAAATAACTACGCAATTTAACCCTAAAATTGAGAAGCATGAACATTTTTACTACGAAGATTTTAATGTAATTCTTGGGACTACAGAATAGTTAATAGTTACATACACAACCAATATGTTCATTGCACTGAAAACTGTTTATTACAATAGCAAGAGAAGGTGACTTCTCTTTATTTATTGTTCCCATTATTTATTGTATTTTACCCTAAACTCTATGAAACACCAAGAACATACATTTTGAATAAGTAGGTATGATTGTTGTTTTTATGAAAATTATAGTCTGGAGTGAGGCAAAAGAAGAAAAAGGCAAACAAATATAAATTTTTAAATTATGATAAATGCTTAATATTCATTGCTGAAATGTGGAGATGATTTAAACATCAATAGCTCTGTCCAAATGCTTAGGATAATGAAGTCCTTCAGGATGACAATCTCAAATTGTTTCAAATGACTGATCTAACATGCACACAGGGGTTCACAGAGACATTTTAAGTTTCATAAAGGGTCCAGACACGATAATGATGAGGACAATAGACATTACTAAAATAAACATAAAATGAGGGCAATGAGTGTAATGTGCTTATTTCACTATTACACTTAAAAAAGAAAGGGCTGCACATTTAAAAATAAATGTTAATTCATTGGCAGATCCTTATTCTTTAATGAATCAGAATTTAATGCTTTAGTAGGAAAAGAAGCCACTTCCTCTCTATTTGGCATTGTCAATGTGGTCTTTATCCAGCTCGGGGTAAATCACAGTGGGATGTATTGAGTTTTTAAATTTTTCTAATAAGTTGAAAACCTATGGGCAAGACAATATTTTCAGCTATTTCCGATCCAACATCTGAAAAAAATAACAAAAATGAGGGAGAGATATGAGCCATAGGGGTCACAGGGAGTGGTGATATTTGTGGCAAACTAGAAGACATGTCTCCTCTAAAAGATGTATAAGCTCTATAAACTGATAAAAGCTGCAACTGATGGTGGCTATAGGGAAATAACAATCCAGTCTAGTTATATATTCCAGTGTTTTGATTTAACTGGTAATCTTAACCTTTTCATGTAAAAGTATATCTCTGTGGGCTGAGTTAGTGCACAAGTCTCTAGAATGTGGTCTCTGCTTCACCTTGTTCATGCATACAACCTTAGTGTCTACAGTGCCTGGGCTTAACTTGGTCTGGGAAGTTAACACTTCTGGGAAGCAGTATCAGAAGTCAGACATTTCCAGGGTCTCCTCTGATGATAGAGTAAGCCTGAAGGCATGGTCAGCAGAAGAATTAAAATTTTGAAACCTGGGTTCAAATTCTGCCATTCTGCTTTTGTAACCTATTAGTTGCATGTCTTTTTATGAGTCATTAACTTTCCCAGGTCTCTGGGCCCCTTGTGCTCAGTGGGGAGGATCACAGAGTCTCCTCCCAGAGGTCTTTTCTGCCTTAAATGAAATCACCACTCTAACAGGATTGGCAGTTCTCAAACTTTTTAAAAAGCCCATCAGTATAATCTTGTCTTTAATCATCCTGAACCCCAGCTTTTAGGTGACATCCCTTTCGTTAATTCTTAACTAGCCAACTAAACAAACATGCAAATCAAAACCTATATGGCATTAAACATCTGCATGATTTCCTGATAATTGATATATTTTTCACTCTTCAAACCAAACACCCACAGTAAAGGAATTCAGACAATAAAGTTGGGTATTACTGAGCACTAGAAGCACAAACTATACGAGGGAACAAGGGAGCTAAATTTTTTCATATTCTAGGAAAATGTAATATTTTATGGATATAATTTGTATTTCATATAAGGTATATTAGCTATCTGAGTTTTGTGCAAAAATCCGAAGGCTCTGAAACTTTTTGTCCTTTTACTGCATTATCTTTTTATCCTTATCTCTTTCTTCATTCAGATCTGGCATTGATAACAAGACAACTAGAATGAATCACCTTCTGTCACACTTTAACTTCACCACTTCCCAGGTGACACAGATAGAATGAAACTGGATGGAAAATAACCTGCAGAGATCCCAGAGCACATCTCAGACAGTGTAAGACGGGCTGCAGATACCATCACCTGACTAACAAAAGAATCAATTAGAGGGAAAAAATCTCCATTACCCACTGTTCTTTAATTCCCCCTATAGCCAGAACTTAAATAAAATTAGGTAAAGATTCCCAATTAGTTTATAATTGATTACATATTTATTATTTTTCTAACAAGTCAATATAGTTGTAAGGAAATTTTAAGCAATTGTAATTCAGTCAGTTGCTATCTACTTCCATTCTGTTCATAGTGTTTTTTCAGTGAGAGTTTATGGAGAAGGTCAGTCATCATCTCTGAAAAAAGTGGTAAAACAGAGAAGCCTGATTTCTTAAATGACAAAAGTCTTGTCCTTGACAGTTGCCAAGGAAAAGTTTCACAATTATAATGTTACTGTAAAGAAAACACAAGCCCAGAACACACATCCTCACTCAGTTTTGTTTTCTGTATAATCTGTATAAAGGGAGTCTTAACAAAAAGTAAGGATCTCAAGAAAGGAAGAGTCAAGATCGAGTGTAAACAAAGTGCTTAACTAAAGAATGACAGAAATAACATTGATAATACCTAGTGCTTTTGTTTCAGGGATCTGCGCACTAGCCCAACTAGGTCCACTGTTTTCATATGGCCTAAGAACTAAAAGTGGATCGCATATTTTTGTATGGTTGGGGAAAATTTTTTTAAAAAGACTGATAATCATGACACATGAAAATTATATGAAATTCAAATTTAGTATCCATAAATAAAGCATTTTTGAAACACAGCCATGCCCATTAGTTTACAATGTCATCCACAGCTGCTTTCACAGCAGCAATGGCAGAGAACAAGCAACAAAGTCTAGAAAGACTCCAAAGCTTAAAATATCTACTATCTGGCTTCTTATAGAAAATGCCAAGCTCTGCTTTGTTACAAAGTTTTTATCAAACTAGAATTCAACTTTCCTATTAAATAGAATTCTCAGCAAGGTTTGGAGAAAAGAAAAGTGATTTTTCTAAAGAGAAATAGCATATGTGTCTGTAATTTTGTAGTTGTTTTTCCAAATATTATCTAAAATGAACAGCCTCGTAAGAACACGTATGCTTAATTATCTCCATTTAAAAGACTAAGAAAAAAAAAAACACAGAAACTCTGAGAAGCTGAAAGATTCACTAGGGTTATAAACTAAACGAAGGTTTCCATCATTCTGTCCCCAATGGAAAATGACAGAATACACCCTTTATTTTGATTTTCTTTTGATCCAAGACTTTAATCCAGGACTTTAACTGACTAAAGAGTAAAAAATAAAACTGTGTAAATCCAAAGGTGTATTCCCATATGCTGTGTGTATACACAGAAATTCATATATATATATGTATTCATACCCTGTTTTAATTATCTTGTCATTACTGAGTACGATTGTTAGGCTTTTGAATTTAGAGAAACAAGTTGCAAACGCACATGAAAGGAAAGGATAGTAAATCTACTTTTCTATTATTTTGATACTGTAGAATAAACTAGACCAATTCAACCAAAAATTCCTAGCAAGTGTTTTATAATGTAATGGCTTATAAAAAGGCAAGGTAGGCACATATTTTGGTTTAAGAACAAATAACATTTCGTAGCCTCAGAAAATGGTATTATAAGAAAACTGCTAAAACATATTTATGTGTATATTTTTTCTCTCAGACCATACAAATCAAAGATCTTCACTATAAAAAGAACAAGAATTATTATCTTAACCAAATAGAAATATGAGAAATGTAAGAGTGGTGGCCGTCTACTTACAGAGTATTCATCATCCAAGAATAAAAATGTCACTTTCAGAATCATCTTCCTAGACCCAATAAATGTAATATATCACTCACTTTAAGAGAAAGCCATGCATTTTAAATTCTGTACTCTGAGGATCATATCAGTCATTACATGTGGATATGTCATAACAAACAGCAAGATTTCTATTAATTTTTTAAAGATTTATTTATTTATTTATTTATTTATACAAAAAAGAACTAGAGTATAGGCCAGAGGTGTGTGTTGGGGGGGGGGGTGAGGGTGTGAGAGGATTCACCAGAGTAGGGAGCAGAACAGGTGCAGCTCACCTTGCAAAGGAGAGCAGCGGGCAAGAAAGGAGAGGTCTGGTGTGCCATGTGGGTTAGCTCCCTGGCTAGGGATTAAACTCATGCTGCAGTGATAGTTTGACTGAACTGAAACTAATCCTTGTGCCACCAGGGAGGCCCACAGGAAGATTTTTAAATATTGAAAACAAAATTAGCATTCACTCACTCAAAACGCCCTGTACCAGGTGTTGTATATTTTACACTCATTCCTAGTTTAAGTAAATTGAAAATAAAACTAAGAAGTCACCTGGGTAACTATACAAAATATTTGTGGAAGTTTCTTCAGTTTTTTTTTTTAAAATAATATGATGACAACTGATTGAATACAGATGCAGCTATAGAAGGGTTATGTTTTGATAGTTTTAAACTCTTATTTTGAATTGATGTCATACACAAAAGTATGTCTTATTGCTCTCCTCTATATTGAAAGAGAAGAGAATATAGGATTGGGTGCAAACCTTAATGTGTAGCCAAACCCCCTGGGTCTTGTTAATGCAGGGTGTGATCCCATAGGTCTGCGGTAGAACCTAAGGTCCTGCATTTCTAACAGGCTTCCAGGGAATACCAACCCTGCTGGTGCATGGACCACCCTACACCTTGAGTACTAGCAAGGGTTTAATATGTTCTCATCCAGATTTCTGCCCTCATCAAGAGTTACAAGATTGTATGTTCACTCATTCTACAAATACTGCCTGAGTACAATCAGGTGGCTTCTCTTATGCAGGCTATTCAGGGAAGGCCTCATAGAGAAGGTGACATTTAAGCCAAGACCTCAAGTTGCAGAGGAGATGGGTTGGTCAAATGGGGTAAGAGCAGAGCATCCCAATAAATGCAAAAGTCTCTTAATACATGTTTTTTACTTGCCTTCTAATTTGCCACACGCATCTTTCCTCTTCATCACTTATTCTCATTTTTCCTTTCCTAGTTTTCTCCTCTTAAATTTCAGAGCACTTCAAGGGTCAGAGCTTGATCTACCCTATCAACACACACAGCCCCAGTGACCTAAGCCAATTTCATGAACTCAAACATTCTAACCCGATGTCTGTGAGCCCACAGACTCATCTCCACAGGTCTACTCAACAGCACTATTTGGGGAACTACAATTACCACAAACTTAACATATTTGCCATGCCCTCCAAATCAGCACCTCCCAGGCTTTTTCATCTCCACAGATGGCAAACCCATCCTTATATTAGATTGAAACATGATACTGGTTAATATTTTGTAGGTCAAGAAAAATGGTCTCCATGTGTTTTAACCTAGTTGTTCATTCCAAAAACCTTGGTAATCTTCAACTTCTATCCTCCATACCCTATGTCCAATATCAAGAAGTATTGCCTCCCACTTCAAAATATATCCAGAATTTAACTAATTTTCACCATCTCTACTATTATCTGATCAAATCATTACCATTGGATAACTAAGTCTTCTGACTCTTCTATCTGCTGTCTTTACCCTCTTGTGGTCTATTTTCAATACACAGACCAGAATAGTCTTGTAAAATGTGTCAAATCATGTCACTCTGCTGCAAAACAAAACCCTCTGTAAAGCTCCCTATTTATCTCTGAGGAAAAAAAGTACTCACAATGACCTGTTGGTCTCTAATTCAAGCACTCAGAATGCTTGTTAAACATGCATATTCTCAGGCCCCATCCAGAAAGTGTATTATAGCATCTGGATGTGGGGATGAGAAATATATGTCTTAACAAACTCTCCAGGTCTAATCACACCAAGATTTGAGGACCTCTGGTATCATTACCTCTCTGACCTTATTTGCCACCGGTGCCCTAAGAACCGACAAAACACCCAATGCCCTGCAGTGCCCTGATCTCTGCGCTCTCCTCTAACTTGTCTACAGCAAGGCCTGGCACATAGCAGGCAGTCAGTGATGCTTGGTGATTTAATGAATGATCAGAGGCAATATGGCTGAAACACACAGATGATGAGAAGAAGAGGAAGTAAGGACAGGGGTCAGATTGTGGAAAGTCTTAAGTGACTTGTAGGCTGTGATTCCAACAACTCTGGAAATGTCCTCAGGAAACGGAGATTTGAGAGTCCCTCACTCTTCCCAACTAATTCAGATAGTTCTGGAGAAATGAAATTTCTACTTCAAGTAGTTAATTTACAGCCTACCACTCTACTAGAAGGAATAAAGCTTCCTTTTGTATCAGGATCTGACAAAGACTTCAGTTTTCATGCATGAGGCCTGGGGCATGTCTAACATACAGGACCAAGAGCCTGGAAATCTGCCTTCATCTTAAATGTAGACTCCTCAATCTATCACAGCTAAAACAGAGGTCCCCTGCTGGTGGCCTATGGGCACAGTCCACATTTATGGCTTACTGGCCTACTAGAATTGAACTAAAAATAGAGAATTTTTATACCAAAATTGAGATTTTAGGTTTCTCTGTATAAATCAGAAGATCTACCTAGACTGAACTACACTTTAATGGACCAGAAATGGACAGAGTTGAGAGGCAGCTTCCCTCTTCTAATGGGCCACTTGTTCTTCACTTTGCCATTTCCCACCCCTCTTCATTCCGACATGGACAACTGGTCCACTTCATTAATCTGTGTGACCGCTGAAGGTATTTCAACTGGCAACCCTGCTTTATCCTTTTATACTCCACCCTCATGAAGGCAGTTTCAAATCTGATGAAATGGTGGTGGCAAAAGTGTGCTTAAAAAGTCACACTGAATAATTTCATATGGGGTGGGTAACTGTGTTAATAAATAAAATACAATGTTAAAGATCTATACATATCCAACCAGCAATTACACTTTCAATAAACCTTTCTAAGGAATTCATGAGAGCTGGGGCAAAGATTCAAGTTCTAGGATGCCTATGAGCTACAACAGAGTGAGCACATGACTGAAGGGCCCATCACCTATTTTTGCAAATAAAGGTATAAGAGGAAACAGTCATGTCCATTGGTTTATGTAAAGTCTGTGATTGCTTCCCAGCTATAAAAGTACTAAAGCTGAGTTGGACAGTAGAGCTACATCCCCGAAAGTCCAAAATATTTACTATCCAACCTTTTATAAGGTCATTATATCCACTAGTCCTTAATGGCAAAAAAGAAAAAATATGAAAACAAGCAATAAACAAGTTAGGAGGAAGCCACGAAGTACAGGGCTCCCTAAACTTGGGGATTCTGGGGCCAGACACTTCCTTGTTGTGGGCTCTTCTGAGCACTGCAGGGTGTTTAGCACAATGCCTTGCTTCTACCTACTAGAAACAAATGATACCCCTGCCTACAGTATGATACTCCAAAACATTTCCAGACATTCCAAATGTCCTGGGTGGGAACAAAATTCTCCCCATTTGAAAGCTGCTAGGTATAGATGGGTGTCATATAGTCATTCAAAATCATACTTTATGGAAGTATTTAGTGAGAGAGACATTCCTAACATAGGTAGGAAGAGGTTAAACAGGTTAAGGACACTATATACACACACTAAAAATGCTGTTTATACATATGCACAAAAAACACTGACAAATCATTCTGGAAAGTCTTAGTAATGACTATCCCTGGGTGATAAAATCATGGGTGACTGTTATTTTATTCACTCTTTACTATTTCTTCTCTTTTGAAAATTACACTAATGTTGTAATTAAAATACCTCAAAAATTAAATCTATGGGTCTGAATAAAAATATATTCAGGCATAATTCTTCTATTGAAAAAATTTGCAAACAACAACAACAAAAACCTGTGAGGTTGTTATATAATGGTGAAATTTGTCTCATCTCAGTTTTTCTTTTAAATACATGATCAAATTAAGAAGACCCTATTATTTATGAAATTTATAGTTTAGTATGCAAACCCAGATGTTTGGGGGTTGTATAATAATTGACACATTTTTATGGTTTTGTAAAGGGCCCTGATTACGTGGTTCAATGGTGCCCTTATAATAATAGCCTATTGTAAAGACTGTCCTGTTTCCCCCTCCTAAGGGGAATTGCAAGTACAGGGTTCCACGTGCTATAACTTTTCCATGTGCCCCAGTTTAGCAAGACCTCAGAATTGCAGATGCCCTTTGTTTTAGCTTTTTACCCCCCAAAAGCCCCCATTGTTTGCAGTTTATCGGGTATTAGAGACACTGTGACACAGGCAGCACAACTCCCTTTCATAAGCCCCTACACTTTAAGAAACTGGCAGTGGTCAAGTTTGTTAGAGATGAAAACATTGCCCTGGGCCTAAGCAAAAGGTCAGTCAGCAATGGGAGCTGAACGCTGCTGGCTTTAAGGTCAAGTCCACACGAGCTGCAAAAAGCAGCCGCCTCCATCATAACACAGACTTTAGGATCTAGATCATGAGACTGAGGGGCCCTCTTGATTTTTGAGGAAATGCATTGTCTCGGGCAATTCTGAAGACTTACTATATAGATTATATGATGAGGACATCCCAGATTGGAAAAAGCAGCTCCAATAACAGCAGTAGCTCAGGTGCAAATTCTAGCCACGCTTGGCACTATGAGAAGGGCTGTCCTGTCCAGGACCCTACAACTAACGACCCCTTTTAACAACTTAGTTGTAGGGGCAACTAAAGCAGAACCCCTGGTCTCCATAAATCCATATTTAAATTGGGAAGCAGAAGAAAAATATGATGGAAATTACAGAAAAGAATTTCAGAGAGATATTAAGTGCACTGCAGAAAGTAAAACAAAGCCATTGGAGTAGAAGGTTACTCTGATTGTGACATTCCAGCAGAAAACCACGTAATGACAAGAAGCCAGCTATGCTGAAAACCAGAGAACTTAAGACATAAGGAAGGAAGCAGCTCAGCACACTGGGGGAACTAGAACCACCTCAACAACATCCAAGCCAGCACAGTGAAGTGGTGACCAGGCCAGTGTGTAGTGAGAGAGGCAGTCAAGCCCAGATGCTATGGAGCTTTGTAGGCCTCTGAACAGGATGTGATTTTCTTCTCTGCTATTCAGAAGATTTTGGGGGTGGGGGGTGGTTTAAGGAGAGAAGTAACATGATTTGATAAACTTGCAAAATATCATTGTGGATTTATATAAATAGGAAGCAAGAGTGGACACAGGAAAATCGGTTAGACTCCTAATGTCATATATATGAGAGAGGATGTGGTCTTGGATGCATATTAAGATGCAGTTCAATAGGGAATCTATGCCACTAGGCCTTATGTTTAGCTTCTTGGCTTTCATAAATCTAATTTAAGAATAGCCATGTATTTCTTACAGGCCTTTTAGGTATACAATTACCTAAGAAGTCTCTCACCACTATCAAGAAGTTACTATAAATGATAAATACAATTGTACACTATCAAAATATACCTATACAATACATAGGAGCAAATAATCTAGGTGAATTGACCACTGTCACAGTATGATGGAGAGTAGTAGTCTAGTATTCTTAATATCTGACTGGATTTTCAAAGAGATCTGAGTTTAAATCCTGAACAAATTGCTTAAATATTTTGAGCCTCAATTTTCTATTGGTAAAATGGGAACGTGGGTCTTACATATCAAATAATTTCTAGGATAGTTGATTAGTTCAAGCGATAAGTAGGAAGAGTACTTGACACAGAGTAAGTGCTCAATAAATTAAAATATATCATCTATTATTTTTACTCCTTGATTTTTTTTTTGCTTCACATTCAAGTAGATCAGTGTTAAATCATCCAGCTCATTTATCACAAAAAATTATATAAGGCCACTGATAAAGTGGAGAGGATAGAGGAGAAGATATTCAGCATCTTTTAAGGCTCCTTTCATGTTTTTCTCTTTAGCTGATTCAAGCACCACATATCTATGGTAAGGCAGTAAGGGTAGAAACAGAATATCAGAGCATGGCATTAGTTGCTGCTGGAGTAGCCCACCAAAGATTTTTGTGAAATCTTTTCTCCTTGCCACTTCCAAATGAGTCAGCTTACTCACTGATTCTTAAAACCAGGCATTAGGGAAAACTATAAACTGCTGGAAATTACACGTAACCTTGTGACTGTATCTTTTTTTTTTTCTAGAGAGATCTAACATATTGAAACATTTAAAGATGAAATTATGTCTATGATTTGCAAGTTAGAAGGAAATACATCCATAAAACAAGGAGCTGTGAGTTACTATCACTGAAGTTGGCAATAAATCTGTGAGGGGCTCATCATATTACTCTCTATTTTATATAAGTTTGAAACATCACATACATGTTCACACAGTGCCTATTATTTTTTCATTTTCTATCTTTTTCTATATTAAGAGAAGTCTTCTAGTAGCATATTTACTAACAATAAATTTTTCAGTCTTTCATCCTGTTTATCACAAACATGTCATTTTTTTTTTATTACTCTTCTGCATCCTTGCCTAAGCCTTTCTTCAAAAGAAGCAGATTTTATGTTTTATGAACCGATCATAGATTCAAAGTGACCCATGCCATTCCCTTGTGGTATTGTGGGGCCAAACACCTCTGAGAGAAAAACTTTAACAAAAGAAATTTGATCTGTCCATCTATGACTTATTCTCATTAATCAAATCAGGAGTGTGCATTTTTGCCCAAATGCAATGTGTTTTCACTTGTGCAGAGGGTACAAAATTGAATTTATATTGAAATTAACAGGTTAAATTCAAAACTATCACTTTTAAATAAAATGCCCAATGAGCTACAACATATAAAAATATAATCTACTGAAATGTAAACTCCTTAACAGGAAGAGAGAAAGAGAGGGAGGGTGGGGGGGGAGAGGGGAGGGAGGGAGAGAGGGGTTCATCACACTCTTAAGGAAATTGCTGAAATTCTCACAGGAACTTAAAATTTGCTGCAAATCTAAAAAATTTACGAAGGTAGGCTACACTTACATGTGATCAATATATATAGTTGAGACAGTGCTACTTGGATTTGTTTATATGAAAAAGTAATACACAAAAAGTAATCAGAGGAAAAGGACAGAATACTTCTTTTGGGAATAGAGGTGGGAAGAGATAAGAAAATGGGAATATGTTGGAACTTCTTATAAGAATTTAAAAAGCAAAAATGAAGGGATTATTGAGCACTTGTGTGCTAGGTATTTTTCATATAAGTTTTCAATGGGTTCACTCATTTAATCTTCACTATAACCCTCTGGGATAGGAGCCACTATTGTTCACATTAAAGGGATGGGAAAACTGAGGCTTTCTCCTAACCACCATGCTAATCGCTGCCAAGGTGTAAAGGACCTGCAGAACTCATACTCCAATATAATATTTGTGGTTCTGAGACTGTACAGAGATTCTTTTTTCTTTATTTATATATATTTGACATCAATTGTAATCTCCATGTATTCCCCATCACCATTTCACCAGTGCACCATCACCTTAGTCCCTTGTACTCTTATCTGCCCTCAACCATCTCCCCCCCCCCACCAAGTGTCCCTAATTTATCATTGTCTTTTTGTTGTGTTATTATTATTATTAATATTTTCCTTGATCCTTATTTGGTTCCCTATACAGAGAGTCTTTATAATAATTATTTCTTCTGAATACTTGTTTTCATGCTTTTATTATAAATAATCCTTTTAAAAAATGTAATTCCTACCTGTAGATACTAGGCATTACAGCAGAGCTCACCCATTAATTCCCATGTGAATAGAGGGACGCCCAGGCCAACATGGGTCAGTGAAAACATGACTTTATAAAAGAAGAAGTCACAGTGAACATTTGTTATGGGAAAATTGCCTCGGGACTTCGAGTAATTTAAGGGTTGATGCTTTTCCTTTCTCTCTTCCTTTATGTTTTGTGGGGCTAGGGGAGATAAAGGGGGGTGGTTTGGCAGGCAAACAGAATCTTCCAGACTCAATAGGAATTTTTGTTAACCAAAGGCATCTAAGTATCATGGGATTCTTAAGGGAAAGGTTAAACTATTGCATGATATAGTAATGTCTTTTATAAGAAAGAAAATAGGCCACTGTACTACTTCAGTGCTAGTTTCTGATATTCAATTATAAACCAATATCAAAAATTGTTAGAGAAGGCGAGCAATGTCTGGACTACTCTTCTAAAATGCCCAATGCACTGTGTGGTTTGAATAAAAACAAAACCAAAAAGGGATAGTACAGGATCTACATAGTGTAAGAGGGATTATAACATGGAGGAAAATACCTTCTAATTTTAACAATTGGAAATTTATAATTAGAAGATTTAGGTAATGGAAAAAAGGAAGAGAAATGCATATACAAATCTGCACTTTAAGTTTTTCCTACCCTTTAAGACAGTAGGTTCTCAATCACAGGTAATTTTGTCCTTTGAGGAACATTTGGGCAAAACCAAAACATTTGGTCAAACCAGACAATTCTGGTTGACACACTGGGAACATGGTGGGTTGGAGGGTAGGAGACTGCTGCCGGCACTTAGTAGATAGAGGGAGGTATGGCTGTAAACATCCTACAGTGCATAGGACAGCTTCTCCCAACAGAGAGATACTGGATCCCAAAACTCAGAGTAGAGAAGCCCTACACTAAGGGATGTTATGTGAATTCCTAACCCCAGAAAAAAAGCAATGAATCAGTTAAGACACAGAATGGTAGGAACTTTAAAAACTACTGACAAGCTTCCTTCCTGTAGCTACGTTTCATAGTCAGTAGTCATTTAGTTAATTGTGGAAGAAGTAAATAGTTGATAATTATAAATAGCTTAATTGTAAAAAGCTTAATTCAACCAAGGGTTCAATCAACTTCAGTTCTGGACAGTAATGTGGTCAGGTAAAGTTATAATGGTAAATTAAGAATTACCATGTCAACCAGTTTATCAATAATGATTAACTAGGGTCTCCCTGGTGGCTCAGTGGGTTGAGTGCTGCACTGTGAAGCATCTGTGGCACAGCAGCATGAGTTCGATCCCCGGCCAGGGAGAGAACCCACATGACACAGCAAACCTCTCCTGCCTTGCCCACTCGTACACTGCTCTGGCAGTGTATTTCAGTCATTCTGCCTGTTCTGCTCCCCACTCTGTCTCTGGTGAATCCTCTCACTTCCCATGACTCTGGCCTGTACCCCAGCTCTTGTATGCATAAATAAATAAATCTTTAAAAAATGATAAATTATGCCCCAAAATTAAAGTGAACAAGTCTAATGATTCAAAAAGCACATTGAGAACTTGCTTTAGTGTTTCTGAACATCAACTATGAATGCATTTGTTAGTATCAGGGACTGTATTTAGAAGTTCCTTCTGTCTGACAAAATGTTAACAAAGGACTTCCAATTCTATGCTAAATAACAGTGGGAAAAGTGGACATCCTTATACCTAATGTTAGGGAAAACTTTCAGAGTTTTACCACTGAGTATGATGTTAGCTGTAGGTTTGTCATATATGGCCTTTACTGTGTTGAGGTATGTTCCTTCTAACCCCATTTTTTAAGAGTTTTATCATATATGTATGCTTAATCTTGACAAACAGGACTATATCAAAATAAAAAGCTTCCACAGCAATATAAACTATCATTAAGCAAAAAGATACCCTACTGAAGAGGGAGAATATTTGCACAGTATACAGCTGGAAGGGGTTAATGTTCAAGTTGTAATTCACACAACTTAATAAAAAGAGGACAAATAGCCTGATCTAAAAATGGACAGAAGAGCTAAATAGACACTTCAAAGAAGACATATGGGGGAGAGGGGACAGCAGTCATGTAAATAAATGCTCACATCACTTATCGTGAGAGAAACACAAATCAAAACCATAATGAGATACTACCTCATATGTGTCACAATGGCCCATATCAAAAAGACCAGGGTAAAAAAACAAGTGTTGGTGAGGGTACATAGTAATAGGAATCCTTGTACACAGTTGGTAGGAATGTGAACTGGTTCAGCCCTGTGTAATACAATATGATGGTTTCTCAAAACATTAAAAATATATACCTATCATACGATCTAGTAATTCCACTCTAAAGTATCTATCTGAGGAATCCAAAAACAGCAATTTGAAGGAATATATCCTATGTTCACTTCAGGACTACAGACAAAAGCCAAATTATGTAAACAACCTAAATGCACAAGGACAGATGAGGAGATAAAGAGATGTGGCATACATACAAAATGAACTATTATTCAGCTTAAAAAAATGCAATCTTGCTATTTGTGACAACAAAGATAGCACTAGAGGGAATTATGCTAAGCGAAATAAGTTAGTAGGAGAAGGACAAATACCAGGTGACTTCACTCATGTGTGGGAACACAGAGAAACAAAACAAAGGGATAGACAAAACTAAACCAAAACAGACCTTTGAAAAATGGCCATCACTGGGGCTGCTAAATGGGGATGGGGGTAAGGATGGGCAACCATGGGTGCAGAAAGCCCAAAGGACTACCATGGAGGAATCTGGGTGCCTTGGTGGTGGGTATGATATGACACCATATATCTGAAGAGATATGAACCTGTACCTCTAAATCATATTCAACATTGCAATCCAATGTTACACAATAAAAAGTAATACAGTAAAATAATTAAAAAAATAGTTAAAATAGAAATATTAAATAAAGCAACATTACTACACTTCCAAACAAAGCCAGAATTCAAATTCTCTTTTATGTTTCACAGAAATTATTATTCTCCGAAACAATAACAAAACAGTTTTTCATTTATTCACTTTCTACATCCTAAAAAGGATTTTTTTCAATTCATTAAAAAATCTTTCAAAAGTTATGTTTATCATTCTGTATATGATGACACAGTCTTTTATTTTCTAACTCCTTTAAAAGTATAAAGTATAGCAAATTCTAATAACCATTAAAGTGAATAGTAAAAGAGGAGACTCATATAATTCTTCCTACTTTTGTAAATATTAGAATTTTTCTATGAAAGAGTTATAAAGAAAGCACAGATAATCTTCAGACCTACAAATATACATGTGCACATATACACAGATGTTGCCCTGGGTTTCAAATAAAATAACGTAATTCTTAAGGTTAAATTATTTATGGTAATAAAGAGTCAAGATCTAGTTTTACTCTCCTATCTGCCTCCCCACCCCTACATTTCTCAAGGAGAAAAAGCAAAGCAAGCTAACTATGCATTATTAAAAAAATAAATAAATATAGGGGGAGTATACAAGGTACAACAGTGAACAAAAATGCAGCTACAACGTATAAAAGCTATAATTGCATTGATACAAACACATCAACTGAAAAAAGACTAGGGAACTGTATTTTCTGTATTTTTAAAATAGTTTCATCAAGTAAATGAACTAGATAAAACAAAAATAAAATTTTAAACTACAATAAAAAATTAGTGGTGAACAAAATAGAAGGGGGCAGGGTAATCAAATAAAAGGGGTCAACTGTTTGGTGAAGGTCAGAATTGGGTTTTTGGTGATGAACTTAATGTGGTATATACAAACCTGATTTATAATGTGATACCTGAAACTTATGTTTCAATACAATGTCACCTCAATAAAATAGTCTTCCAATTTGTAAAATATATAATATCCATGAAACACAATAAAGTGAAATGCAATAAAATAATGGAATATAATGACATTTTTATCTTTTATACTTTCTAACTTTTTAGATATGGTAATTATAATAACAATTTGCCAACTTTTTAAAATTTTGTGCTGCGGAGTCAGATTCCCAGTCTGGTTGTTTTTCAGACCAGTTCTACAGTGTTTGAGGCACTGCTCTAGAGTACACAGCTCCAAGCTGGTCCTCCTAGCTACCTAGCAGCTCTGCAGGTGACCCAAAATCTGTTGATGTCTTCTCTTTAAAATTAACCACTGCTGCTAGCTGTTTAAAAACTCTGATACCTGACTAAGATATATTACTTCTACAAACACACATCATTGGGTTGTATATATGTATTTATTATAGACATATATACACATTTAAGTATATAAAGTGTTTGTATATACAAATCTATTCACTTATTTGTATAAATAAAGGGTAACTAGCATTCATTAATTTCATGTATTAGGAATTTTTATAGAAACAAGAACTATACGGTATGATTTTTAATATATCTTATTTTCAAAGGAATCTTCTCTCATTTAGAGAAAAATTCTACTACATAAAGAAATCTCAAAAGATAGGGTTTTCTTTTATTTATTGCATTGAAATGAGCTTCTAATAATTCTCTCTAACCTATATCTTACAATTAAATGTAATACATGAAAGCAAGGGGTATTCCTAACTTTGGAGACAGGAACTATGATCCATGTTTGTGTCTACATATCGCACAGTGACTGACCCATAGAAAACAAGAGTTGCTGTATAAAGAAGTATAACTACTTGAAGATGTTTACATTTCATTAGAACCTACCACACAGGGCTTTATATCACTTCATATATTTTTATATATTACTCAATTTATATAAAAATCTACTAAAAAACTGATGTTCATTATTTTTACAGGTAAAACCTACTTAGAAAACATCATACTTAGGGTTCCTCTTCTAAATCTCCTATTTTAACAACCAACCAACTATTACAACCTACTTCCATGCAGATCAACCCAGCCCTAAGCACCATATCACGTGCTTACTCATCCAATACTGTGCAATGATGGGATCTACCCCATGCTCCAGTGGTAGCAAGTATGTCTGTCTGTGTCTGATAAAGGGGTGAGAAAGGAGGGCAACCACAACTAAAACATATGGGATAGGTCATGAAAACAACTCCTCCCTGCCCCAAATAAATATTTTAATTCACAATTGAAAGGGGGAAAATTCCCCTTCTCATTTAAAGTACCACAATCCATTGTGTCACAGTTAATAAAAAGCATAATATCAAATCTATACGGCACTCATGAAAGTCAGTTACAGCTTTATGTTGCCCTGAATACAAAAGGGTTGAGTAGACACCATCATCAAAACAATTCAAGAGTCTTTGTTTTATCATGCTATTAACACGTTGTTAGGATGATATAAAATCTCTGGCATAGTTTACATTATGATGACACTGTGGAACTGCCCGGCTCTACCCTCCTGTCCAGTGAACTGTGCTATTATTTGTATCTACAAGAATTGACTGCATTATCATAAGGAGATGCAGTTCATCACTGTGCATGATGAGTGAGTATCTCAACGATTGAAATCTGAGTCACCTTCATGCAAACTCAACTGCACACTATTGTCACTGCTCCATTACCTCAGCTTTTTCTTCAGAACTAGAAAAACCTTACACTGCAAAATGAGAGCTCTCAAGGAAGAATTCCTCTCCTAAAAAAAATGGCATAAAAAAAGAAAAATAATGGCATAAAACAAGAAACTCAACAATTGACATGCTTCCTGTGTATAGTCAGACAGAAATGTCACTCAGACATCAGTAATACTTCCAAAGTATTCATTAGACAGTGATGAAACAATCTTATTAGAAATCTTAAAACAATGTAGACAAATATAAATCTAGAATGAAAAGTGCCATCTTATTTTTTATACTCTAGATGCAATCAATTCTAGAATATATATGTATTTTCTATATCATGAAGTTAGTTCAAATACATAATAATATAATCACATATGCAATATATGCAATTAAAAGACATTTGTATATACAGTTCACTTTTTAAAAACAGTAATAGAATGTGGCCAATTCACTATATCAACACAACTAGCTCGACATTTCTTTATAAAACAGTTATCTAGTGGACCATTCTATTAATAAAATTACTTAATCATTTTCAGATTGAGGAGCAACTGGTAGCTTCCAATTTTTACTACCGTAAGCAATGCAAAATTGAATATGCTTGCTTTCAGAACATATTGCACTATATGACCTTGGGCAAGGGGTCAAGTCTTTAATAAAGGTAGGATACAGTTGGGCAGAGAGATCTAAATTCCCTATAATAGGCTAGTCCTCTTATTTTCCTGAAACAAAGAATTCAGTGCTTATTTACCTGCACCATCTCCAGAACTGACTCCAACAGGTGAGATGCTTTCTAATAATTTTTGTGAGCAGCTTCTAGAATGAGTGTCACACTTTGTCATACTTAAAAGCAGTATGAAGCTTGACTTGAAAAAAAATCATAGGCAAAATTCCTACTCTAAAGAAAATTAAGGGTTTAGGAAGAAACAGCATCATAAAAGAGAACTAAAAATTATCCTACACACACTTGAGGAAATTAATCAAGCATTTGTGATTGACAAGTGGCAGTATCTTTGGAAGGGATGTGTTTCATTACTATTTTTCCTCTTAAGGTGTTGCTTCCCTTTTTAATATTTAATGTTTGTGCTAATGATATAATAGACATCTTCTTGCCTCTTTATAATGAAAAATAATTAAAATATTAAAATACTGCCTGTTTGATTTGTATTAAACACTGAAGATAACTATGTCATATTCATCATCTGCTTCCTTTCACAGTGATAAATGAGGGTTTGGTTTTGGGTTTTCTAAAACTTTGCCTATCCAACTCTATGTAAAATAATATCTGATTATTGCTTAATTTGTAGTTGTTTAATTACAAATCAGGTTTAATTTTGTGAGTTGTTCACATATAGTCTTTGTCCTTTTTCTTATTTTGATACCAAAATATTTCCTTGTTACTGTAAATCACAATTTATTTTTTATAATTCTTCCACTTATATGCTTTGTTAACTTAGAAATACATATTTGAATGACTAAGTACTTCACCTTAGCAAAGGAAAAACCCACCATTTCCTAAAGATGACTAATGGAGGAAAAAGAAATTTGTTTACAAGTGTTAGGGAAGAATAACAAAGCTAAAACAAAGCCAGATAACAATGTCACAAAAAAAATGTAGGTTTGTCTGAGAAGCCAATCCTGATCCTTTTGCCATCTGAACATCCTGGCAGTGATATTGAACATTGAAGAAATTTATGTTTTTGGCTTGGCTCTCCAAAACTGACTTAAAACAATTCTGAGTATCCCTCTTACTACTTTGAAGGTATAGGATAAATCCATGTCCCATTGTGAAGCTTCTTCAATTCTTTATTTTTGGCAGATGGTGGTGGGAATCAGGTGGATTCCCATGGTTTGGGTTTAAGGTAAAAAGTAAATATGGGGGTGATGAAATTTGTTGAAATGTGACTTCAATGTTGTAATTACAAACATTAAGAGAGAAGACTGAACACAAATTTTCACACGCCCACAAGCCCGTGGAAAGAGAGCTGAATCCAGTCTATACCTACGCCCCGCACAGGGGAGCTGTGTGACTGTGATAGACAATATCACCCACTGTGGAAGATGGACCCTTGCACTTCTTTTTATCCTTGCTTTCTTATCCTTGTTTTCAGGTGTCCTTTATATATTCTAGGCACTAATCCCATGCCTGGTACCTATTTATCAATATTGTTTTCTGATTATTGCCTTTTAATTTTGTTTCTATTTAACTACTATTCCTACCTTGAAAAATGGGTCAAGAATAAGCTGTAGGAAGAAATCTTCCATATTCATTTGCCCCATCTGCACTTGTGCTTTCATCAATTTTCCAAAATAAAATTTAAACAAGAAAAAAAAAAGCATAAGCTGTTTCTTAAAATATTTTACAGAAAATTGGAGCCTCCCTTGTGGTGCAAGGGGTTAAACACCGCATTATGAAGCATCTGCAGTCACTATAGCATGAGTTTGATCCCAGCCAGGAAGGTGACCCACATGGCTCAGCGGATTCTGCCTCTCCCACTGCTCCCCTTAGCAATGTACTTCAGTCTGCCTGCCTGTTCTGCTCCCCGCTCTGTCCCTGGTGGATCCTCTCATTCCCCACATCTCTGGCCTGTACCTCAGTTCTTATATGTATAAGTAAATAAATCTTTAAAAATATTTTACAGAAAATTATTTTAATAAACTTATTAGGAAATAATAAACATGATGGAAAAATTATCAACATATAAAATCTGGCTTTAGGACTTGGCAAAATTTTGTCTTCAAAACAGAGAACTTTTGTACATAAATAGATGCACTATTTAATATAATGACAAAGATATTCAATTTTTGATACATTATATTAAAACCTTACATGATATCTGAGAAGCACTGCTGTAGCTGTTTGATTTGTTTTTCATGTTAAGCATAATAATATGATGGAATTAATGTTCTAAGATTTTTAATACCATCTCCTGACGGTATAGTTCAAAACATCACAAAATTTAGGACTTAGCAAAAGAATCAACATATCCTACAATCAGAAGCATCAAAGGCATATTTTCTAAAGACTAATTCCATATTAAACAGATTTTATCATATAAATAATCTCAACTTAAAAAGCAGAATTGATAATAGAGAGGAACTAAGTCTAACACAAATCTTCAGAAATTGTGTTTATTCAGGGAGGAACAAATATTCTCAGGTTGTTCCTTAATCGTTTTTTTTTAAAAGATTTATTTATTTATGCACACAAGCACTGGGGTACAGGCCAGAGGTGTAGGGGGTGAGAGGATTCACCACAGACAGAGCGGGAGCAGAACAGGCAGATCAACAGAAGTACACTGCTGAGGGGAGCAGCGGGTGAGGCAGGAGAGGTCTGCTGCACCTGTGGGTCTCCTCCCTAGCCAGCATCAGGGATCAAACTCGTGCTGTAGCAGCTGAGGTTTGCTTCATAGTGTGTTGCTTAACCCACTGTGCCACCAGGGAGGCCCCTGTTCCTTAATCTTTTATCCTGAAGAGAAAAATAAATAATACGCGCAAATACCAGATTAAAGGTGATAAACAAAACAGAGACTTTCAATGTATTTTATCAAATTTTTCTCCAGAAAAATTTACCATTTCGATTATTAGCAATGGATGAGCATTGTTTCCCTGTATCTTTACAGGAAACCAAATTGTAGTAAACAAACCACAAGTACACTAATCTCACTATTACTTTACCTTGCTATGTAATATTGTTATTTAAATATTTTTCAAGAGTAATGATTCTGACTATGATTATTAAAGTATAACTATTGTTTTTATAAAATTATTAAAATTTTATGACCTTGTAATTTTTATTAATGGAAGAAAATGGAAATACTATTCAACTTGAAAAGCTCATGCCCAATAAAGGCATAATTCATGATATAAAAATTTTGTTTTTTAAAATTTCATTAGGTAAAGCAGAAAATGGAAGTCATTTTCACTATATAACTCTGGAGATGGGAGCAGACAAGCTCATACATGTGGAGAAACTCCTTTCTAGAATGTTTTCTAGCTGTTTAACATGGCACAAAATTGAGTCAGAACAGTAGAGGGTATTTTTGTTTTGTTTTTTTCTTTTTTAACATTTTTTAGTTATGTTTCCATCCCATGTAACCTAAGGATTGCAGCTACAAGTTTGTCACTGTAATACAGCCCTTAAAGTGAGACTGGAGGAAACTACTGCATTGAGCTCATGGACTAATTTCATCTGTGCATCTGAAGGTTGTCCATCATGTCTTTCCTCAGTAGAATGCAACCTTCATGAAAGAAAGACCTTTGTGCTTGTTTGTTCATCTGTTCGTTTTACTGCTGTATCCTCAGCACCTATAATAGTGCCTGACACATAGATACTCAATAGATCTGTGTTGAATCACTCAATGAGTAAGCCATCTAATTACTTATTCAAGCACTTTGACCCACCAGGGCCGGGCTCTAAATACCATGAGCTTTTTACATCCACTGGCTCAAAAGAAATCATATGCAGGAACATTTTAGGCATAGGAAAAATCACAGAGATCAGTGGTCTATTTAAGTTATAGATCAAGTTTTGGATTCCTTTTGTTTGTTTAGTACTAAGAGTATTATTGCATAGTGGTTAGGAACAGATTATTTGGATAAACAGGAAGAGGACATCACTTCTAACTGTGTTGACTTCAGGCACAATGGTTCATCTCTTTCCAAGCAAAATAAGCATTAACAGCACCTATGTCACACTGACAATGTAAGTACCAAATACAAAAACTTGTGTACTCAGGAAAGTGACCACCATATATTAAGTGGTCAATCAATAAAAGCTGCTGCTTTTATTATGTATGTGTTGCCAAAGAAGTAGAAAAGTGAGTGTGTTGATAGCTCTTATTATAAACCATACCCAACAGTCTAAAGGTTGCCAGCGTCTGTTGGAGATACTCTCTGTTTGGGCATCTTACAGAATAAGCAAGCAAAATCCCACAACAGTCTCCCCAGATAGATTCTGCAATCCACTTCAGAACCTACTAGGGTTTAACCAGTCTTGTGACAAGCACTCTGAAGTTACTTCCCAAACTGTATCACTGAAGAGCATGTAAAATAAGATTTAGAAAAAAATTAAAGATTAAACAAATAAGACTTGGTACAAAACAAACCCCACTGCTACTTGGGGAAATTCTGAAACGTCTCAGATAAATTATCTTAAGGGAATGATACCTAGCAGAAAACAAAATCATTGCATTTATTAACCACAGTAATAAAGCTAAGTTTTCGACTTTACCACCCTGACGATTGACAACACACGTAGATCTATTAACTATTAAACGATGCCCAAAATATAACAATAGAAGGGCAAATTGTAGCGTAGAAATAATCGGATTTTCAAATGCTATAGTTTAGTACTAAGTTTAGTACTAATCAACATAGTTTCATGTCAAGATAGTTCAGTGGAACACCACAGAGTACAGAAACAGACTTACACATATATGAACCACTGCTGTTTGACAAACATGCAAAGGCAAGAAAAACGGTTGTCTTTTCAACAAATGAGGTTAAAAAAAAATTGAACATTCAATTTTTAACACTCAGTGTTAAAAAGTGAACTTAGATTCACATCTCACAACAAACATAAAAATTAACTCAAAATAAAACATAAAACCCCAAACTGCAAATCTTCTAGAACAAAACATAAGAGAAAGTCTTTATGATCTTGTGCTAGGAACAAAGTTCTTAGAGATGATCTCAAAAGTATGATTAAAAGAAATACATTGATATATTGGACTTTGTAAAAATTAAAAAATTCTTTTCAACACACACTAATAGAATGAAAAGACAAACCACAAACTGGGAAAAACATTTACAAAGCACACATTTATCTCAAATTCCAAGAGTGTTAACAACTCCAAATTTCCAACAACAGGTGAGCAGAGCAACCATTAGCTATGGTGTACGCACAGAAAGGAAAGCTGATTAGTAATATAGGGGCACGGACTACTCACACATGCTACAGCAGTACTGAATCTCAAGTTATTTATGCTCAAGTGAAAGAAAACAGACTCCCCCACAAAGTATACTCTGTACAAATTGATTAAACAGACCCTAGAAAATGCAAACCAATCTATGATGACAAAAATCTAATCACTGGTTGTCTGCTCATGAGGTGAGAAGGATCTGGTAGGAAGGAGGGGTGATAGTGATACAAGAAACTGGGAGTGAGGATATGCTCATTGCCTTTATTATGGTGACCATTTCCCAGGTGTATAATAGATCAGGTTTCAATATGCCCAAACATTCACAGTATGTGCAGATTATCATATGTCAAATATGCCTCAGTAAAGATGGTTCACTCCTCTTGAGAAATATGCTACCATACAAGACCCACCACCAAAGTAGTCCACTAGGCCACCCCTTGGCTGCCCACCAAAACCCTCCTCTCTCTGGTAGCCTCAATTATGCAGTCAGATTTCTGTGGATAGTTTTAATTAAGTTGCGTCTATTCTTTTGTTTTGTTTCTTCATATTCCACATATAAGCAACATTATATATTTGCATTTCTCCTTCTGACTTATTTTTCTCAGAATAATCCCCTCCAATTCCACTCATGTCACAAATGCCAAATTTGTCTTTTTTTAAAAACTGAGTACTATTGAACTGTGTATACATACCACATCTTCATTATCCACTCATTTGTCATTGGGCATTTATATTGTTTTTAGGATTTTGTAAAGAATGCTTCAATCAACATAGGAGTGTATATATCCCTTTTAACTAGTATTTTTATATTCTTAGGATAGATACCAAGGAGTGGAAATGTTGGATCAAGATGTTAGCTGTATATTTAATGTTACCAGAAACCTCCATGTAGTTGAACTAGTTTATATTCCTACAAGGTGGGTATTGTTTACTCCTGTTTTACAAAGAATGCAGAGCAGGAAATATCACTTATAGATTGAGATTCCTTTATCTCAGTTAACTCTGGATCATACTGACTAATTATAGTGACTAATATAGAACTGTAATAAGAGCCAACAGCATGCCCAGATGTGGAAGTCAAGAGCTCCTGTTGTTTGGTTGTGAAAAGAACCAAGGTAGTAGAAAGGATAAATTGGCATTTCTAAATACACACATGCACAACTGAAATACAAGTAAAATTGTATTAAGGAGGTGGGTGGAGAACAGAAGAGAGAGATGAGGGGAGAAAAAAAGTAAAAAACTTCACATAGATGGCAGTGTTCAAGCTGGGTCCACTGGCTTGCAGATTTTGGCCAAGGATGAAATGAGACAGAAAGACAGGTCAAGAGAAGATAGAGAGAATTCTCAGCATTTTTGCTATTATTTTTCAAGCTGGTCAATGTCTGGCATGGACAAATAGACAAAAACTAGAAATGATCATGTCTTGGTTCTTCTCATAGTTTTCAGTATGATTAAATACTTGGGTTTGTTAACAGGCAGTGAAGTATCTTTTTTGATCTATCATTCATGTTTCAGCTCTTTTGTTCACTGTGGTGTGTTCCCCACCACAGTGATACATAGTACTAAATAAAAACAGTGAAATGACCAAATAAATAAAAATTCCAAAGAGAACAAAAGGAAACAAGAATGAATGAATGAATGATTTTGCGTAACATTACTTCAAACCAATCATGGCAAGTTGCTTTTAGAATTTTTATTCACAAAGTATAACAGCAACCATTAACATCCACTAAGCATTTAACTTTATTTTTGCATGCATAGGCATAATCTCATAATCCTCCAGCAACCTAAGGTCATTATTACTGCCTTTTTGTCAGTGGGAAAACAGGTTCTCATAGGCTAATTTTACAGCCAAGATCAAACATCCAGCAGGGGAGAGGCACAATCAGAACCCAGGGAATCTGATTCCAGGACCTCTGTTCACAATTTACTGAAATAACTTCCCATACAAATGCAGAGTTAGTAGCTGGGACTTCTAGAAAGTAGCTCAGAATCTGACTTCCAGCTTCAGTGGATACTAAAAAAGACCACGGCCTTATTTAGTGACAACTCAATAATACCACTCTATTGATGATTGATTTAAAAAAAAAAAAAAAAAAGAACGAAGCCCCCAGCAATAAGGTTGTTGCTGGCATAGTTAACAAAAATGAGCTGCTTGTAGAGAAGATGACCCTAGCCACCTCATCTTCTAAGTGCTGGTCAGGGTCAGAAGTAGGCTAAGGTCACAGAACAGCATACAATCAATAGCCCAACAGACAAACTATACCCAATGACCTTAAACTCATAGATCCAGTACTTTAAATTAGGCTTTGCTTATCAGAAATCACTGAGGAGTTTTTTAAAAACTAAAAATTGCTTACAAGCTCTATGTCTAGACCCAGCTATCTTTTGTTTAAAAGCTTGCTAGGGTTTCCCTATGATTAGCCAGTTTAGAAATCATTATTCTCAACCACAAGCAGAGGTGAAACACATCATAAGGAAAAATGGTTTTTATGATACACATTGAATTTTCATCCAGTGATGAAATTACTATGGTTTCATAATAATTTAAACTAAAAAATTTAAAAATGTGGTGAATTTAAAAGTGAAATCTAGTTCCTAAACTCTTTGAAGATTCTGAGCCCTAAACTTTACATAGCTGCAAATGATAAAACATGATAGAAAATACCATTATTGCATTATTTTAATTATCCTTTAATTTTATAAAAGAGTATATTTTAAAATTCAAAACCAAAGTCATTTTTATTTCTCATTGTTTACAAAAAAATAAAGTATTAAAATATCACAGAGACAATGCCAACTAAATTTCATGAACTGCCAATAACCAAGTCAAAAGGCAAGATCTCTAAAGACAAAGAATTGAATCTCAGTTTTTGAGAGGTTATGAGTGTAACTAAAGACTGCACAGTAATTAAAAGTAGTATTTTTGTCAGAAGATCAAACTAGCATCATATATTAAAAAAAAAAAAAAGCCTCAGGCTGGTTTTCAAAGGGGTCTCTTTTACACCAGAAGAACTTAGGAGCTATCTGTTTCATCCCTCATTCAGAGGAAAATATAAATCATCCACATAAGCCCAGTGGACAGCAAGTCACTCAAACTGAGAAATCAGGGTAAGGGAGTTGCCAGAGTAAGTCATGAATTAAACTGAAATTCTATTTAATAAATACTTATGGAAACTGTAGTATGTTCCAGGATTCCTCTGGGTACTGAGACCTCAGCAAGGAGTCAAGTAGATAAGACCCATGTTCCCATGAAATTAGAACTGAGCTTTAAGTATAAATACATTAAGAAGGAATCCTTTCATATAAACTGAGAGATGAGAAAACACAAGAAATGAACTATCATTGAAAAAAACTGAAGAAAGGAGCACCAAACAACAAAACTGTGTTTCTTCCTAGTAGGTTAACATAATTCCAAGTGAAAGATCTCAGTTCCAGTGATGGCCACCTGCCAGTTTTATTTTCTCCAAACATAGCAGACACATACTAGAAAGAAGTTCTCCTCTCCATGGCCAGTTGGATTGGGGCCACATCTCAATTCCCAATGCAAAGCATTTATAAAGCAATTACACCATTGCCACTTGCCCCCACTCTGCCAGCCTGGGTACCATTTCCCTCTAGTCTCCCTTGGCAGACACAAAGTATACAATTGGCAGGACTGACTAGTGCTGGGATAAATTAATTGTGGACAGCATATGAGCTCTTAATGACAGGGGTGGAAGGCTACACTCAGCACAGACCTCACTCAGAGACTCAAAATACCATCCACATTTTTCTGAACATCTCTCAATCAGAGAGGTGGTGACGTGCTAAGTGCCTGTTTGGGGAATTTACTGTATTAATTGGTTTCTTCATCTGATTACAGTTTATGTACAGTGAGGAGCCTGGACCAGCTGTCTAATCTAAATACACGATGAGGCCACGGATTATGGGGAGACCATGGTTACACAATCTGATCTCCATGGATTCAAATATATTTCATTCTAAACTTACTCTGGCACAAATAATATAAATGGTTAATATGACCTAAGGGTTACTACGATAGATCATATGAACTATGGGGTTAGGGAAAAGAATGGAGGGAATGCAGAACAGCAGAGTGCATGGAATAATGGCTAAGAACTTGGGTCTCAATTGAAAAGACTGTTTAAATCCATAAACAATGGAAATTTTTATAAATAACAACATAAAAAAGAGCCAAGCTACCTGTGTTATTAACATATTTCTTATTTAGGAAAAAAAAACACTAAAAAAGAAGCTAAATATTAACTAATTTTAACACAGGGTCAAAATCTTACTAAAATTTACTTAAATTGCTAAAGTTTTAGAGGCAAAAATCTTACTAAACATGTATTATATTTCTAAAAACCCTATTGGTTCAAATCACTGCTAAGTCAGTTAAAGAGCAATTCCTTTTATCTGGCTGGATTAGGAGTATGCTGTTTGAAATAATAACAAAAACCCAAATCACAGATACTAAAAAGTTATAATGCAGCAACTTTTATCCAGAGAGCTCAATGTACTTCACACATACCTCATTCCATCCTCACAGTTTTGTTGTTGTTGGTTTTGTGTTTTTTTTTTTTTTTTTTTAGCTTTGTAAGTGAATCAACTTTTCTGGGAAGATGTAAAAAGGGAACTTTCAGTGTTGAACATGTTTTCAGCCCACTTTTCCAGGCAAAGGTTGCTAATTTTAATAAGTGACAAATTCAGGACTTTCAGAAAGTAACATGTCTAACTAGACATACAATCATTTTTATCTCTAACCATCTATCGCATTTTTCCCTTAATTTTGTCTCATTTTGTTACTTCTATTCTAAAACAAATGATCTAACCAAATATTCCTAAAATATCCAAAATATACTTCCACTGAATATATTCACTTCAGCTGCTTTCTCATCACTGAAGGGCCAAATGTGTGTTCCTACCTATACATTTTTACCCTTTTCTATCAGTTTTTGCCAACTCAAGCTACAAAAGAAGGTCACTGGTTTGCCAAGTGTCAGCCAGTGTCACCTCCTGAGTCAATCAGAATGAGCACAGAAAACAAAGATGTGGGAGGTGTTTGGTTAAATGGCGTTAGAAGGATGAGAAGAAGTTCAGGTAATTGTACCACACATTTTATGTTAAGTAATTAGGGAGGCACTCGGAAAAAGAGGGAGAGAGGGTCTAGAAAAGGAGATTGTAGGCAAGAACAAGAGAAGGAACTATCAATTTTTAAATTACATGCAACAGGGTTATTACTGAAGCAAAAATATACTAGCTGTAACAAGGCTGCTGGTGGGTGATGGCAGAAAAAAAGGTCCTCCACCAGACTACATCAAACTGAAAAGCTTCTGTATAGCAAAGGACACACTAGCCAAAACAAAGCAACAACCCACCAACTGGGAGAAAATCTTTACACACAACATTACTGACAAGGGACTTATCACACAGATCCACAAAGAACTAACCAGACTAAAAATGGGCAAAAGAGCTAAAAAGGCAATTCTCCAAAGAGGACATGCAAATGGCCAACAGGCATATGAAAAAATGTTCAAACTCTCTTGTCATCAGAGAAATGCAAATCAAAACCACTATGAGATACCACCTCACCCAAGTGAGAATGGCACATATCAAAAAAAGTAGCAACCACAAATGTTGGCGGGGATGTGGAGAAAAAGGAACTCTCTTACACTGCTGGTGGGAATGCAAGAT
>JAGFMF010011868.1:1187235-1319604 GCA_019455555.1 Galemys pyrenaicus | reverse complement strand
GAGGTGATGGTGCACTGGTGAGATGGTGATGGGGAATACATGGGGACTACAATTAATGGCAAGTATATGTAAATTTTAAAATATTTTAATAAAAAAAATTAAAAAAAAAAAGGTCCCCACCAATGGGCAGAGAAAGCTGCTGCTACCATTAGGCCTCACAGGCACACACCTTGACCAAATTGCTAAAAATCCATTTTCCTCCTCCCTCCACAGTAGCAGCAATTAAGGCCCCTTAAATAAGGCTTCTTGAGGGAGAACCATGCACATAAGTTACATTTATAATGATACCTTCTTGATTTACTGAATCTAAGGAAAGGAAGTGTGGAAGCAGGGAGATATTGAAACGGGGAGGTCTTCTATGATGGAGCACTATGGATGCTTTGGTGGTGGGCATGGTGTTATAACAGGGGCAGTCCCAGGGAAAGGGGACCAGATTTCCTGCCACAACCAGGAATAGTAGAGCTGATCAGGGAGGTGGAGATGCTGGAGAGGAGACTGGGAGAATGAAGGATGAGAAAAAGAGGGCAAGAAGGTGACCTGGAGGAGGCTCAGAGAAGAGCGAAATGTGAAGAAGTGGTGCTTGCTTTTCTTAGACTTGTTCCAGGGACTTGGGGGACATCGAAGGAGACACTCAAAACAGACATGGATGAGAGACCTTTGGGAAGGATAATCATTTATATTGATTATCTTGATTTATTTGACTTTGCTCTTTCCCTTTCAGCCCCTGGGCCCTTCAGCCTCACTCCTGTGGGTCCTCACCAGGAGGTGCCTTAGACTTGCAGGTTTTCAGGCCTTAGTGACCCATACCCATGAGGGAATGGGTAACTTTCTGTAAAATCTATTTTATCTATTCTTTCCCTTCTCTTCTCTTTATTGCATACTAATTATATTAAAGTCCCTTTCCACTAAAGACCTCATGCACTAGAGTATGTTTTGTCTTGAGGCAACAGATGGTAGAACCTATTTAGAGTAGGGAGTTACAGGGGGTGCCTTTCACCCTGCCTGGTAACAGTGTGGTAACATACATCTCAAGAAGAGTAAACTTGTACATCTAAATCATATACAGTGTTGTAAATCAATATTACCTCATTAAAAATATATGAGATAATTTTTTAAAATCTTTATGGATCAAAATAATAATAATAATAATAATAATAATGAAGTGGAAGGTCTCTAAAAACACATCTGCTTTGTAGCCAAGACTCCAGTCATACACCAAGGAGAGATATCACCCAGAGGTGGCTAAATACAGTGGCTTTTAAAAGTGTTCCTATTAGAAGGCACCTGCATTTTTTTCCCCTTTTTTCTTGAAATTGGTTGATCCAGCCTTCTAACATAACAGCTTATATAGTCAACAAAGATGTTTCTCTCTTTGGGAAAATTTTCTCCAAATGATTTCAGGAGAAACTTTCATGCTTTGAAAATAGCCGGTGCGGGCATCGGCTATTTTTCTAAGAGCTTCAGTACACCTTCTCTTAGGCGGTCCCCTGAGATGGGAGTCCTCCTCAGAATCCTCTGTCCATATGGGTTCAGGAAGGTGTAATAGGTTCACACCATTTCTACAAATATACTTCTTAAAACTCAAGTCTGGTTACCCTAACACCTTTCCACAGCTTTCACTTCTCTTGGGGTAAGACAAAAATCTACAATGATCCACAAGGCATTTATCCTCTGGCCCTTGCCAGAGTCTGGCCCTTTGCAATTCTTACCCCTGTTCTCTATAAACACATGGGCTTTACTTCCTGTTTCCTGGAGCTGCCCAGCCCTCTGGCACCACAGGGTCTTGCCACAAGTTCCTCCTCATACTGAAATGTCCTCTCACCATACACTTCACAGAATGAAGGAACATCTACACTTCTCTGAGCTCCAGGATCACTTACAGAATTCCTCCTTGCCAAACTCTTTTCCTCTCCTTTGTTATGTACTTCCACACAATCATCTTTCCTTCACAGCACTTAACATACTTTTGAATTTTCCATTTGCCTTTTTGCTTGATGCTGAGGAAATCCTTTTATTAAGTGTTCTTCTCTCCCACTTTACAACAAGCCCCAAGAGAATAAGTACCTTGGCTATTCTTGCTCAACATTGGGTCCCAAACATAGAGATGCTCAGTAACTATTTGTTGAATAATGAATGACTATATGTTTGCTCCCATTTCTTCTCTGCTCACTCATTCAGCAAGTTAACTCCACCTTCCCTTCCCCCCTCTTCCAAATCTAGTCATTCTAGGTGTCATAGTTCCTCTCAAGGCCCACTTCTCTCAGAATACTCCTGTGATAAATTCATACTCTCCCTGGAAGAATATACTTACTGCACTATATACTAAGACCCAAACTTGTAGCTCAAGGTCAGAGTTGACAACAGAAGCAGATAAATTCCCATATTGTAATTAGAAAAGCTCAGCCCATTTCTCCAGTCCCACCCCCAGCAGGATCAGTCTTCTCGCTGCTCTTTACCTGTCTTTTCTGCCACAAAACATTTGCACATTTAGTTCCCTCTGCCTGAAATATTTTCTTACCTACATTTGGAAAATTATATCTATTCATTCTTCAGACCACAGAACAGATGAATCATAGGAAAGTCTTCTCTTCACATCAAATCCTCCCAACACCAACTCCCATAAATTCAGGACCCCTTTCTTGTCTCATACCTGTGAATGCTGCAACTGCATATTAAATGTTTATATGAATAACATTTGTCTCCTTTATGAAGGGTGTCCTTCACAAGGGCACATAAAAATCCTCAAACCAAGAACAATGATATGTACATTTTTGGTATTCAGTATTTGTTTAATATATTGATTCCTGCTCAACATCTTTATAAGTATTAACTGTGAACTGCACAGACTGTGAATCAAGTAGATCTGACTTTGCTAGTTTGTTCATTCTTTTATTCATTCACATTAATTTATTCACTAATTCAAATGAGATTATTTGTGAGGGCTTACTATCTACTGGACACATATAAAATGGTCAGGATCAGAGGTGAACAAAAGAGACAGATTTCACCTATCAAAGATTTGAATCCTAGGTTACTGCTTATTAGTCATAGACTAGCAGTCAGCATTTTTTTTCTAAAAAAGGTCCACAGAATAATTATTTTAAGTTTTGTGGGTGGGCCATGAACTCTCTGTTATACTATTCAACTTTGCCACTGTAGTGTAAAAACAGTCAGACTGAAATATGAAATACGAAAATGAATGAGCAGGACTGTATTCTAATAAAATGTTACAAAAGCAAGCAACGAACATAATTTGGTGTGTGGACACTTCTCACCAACCCATAGTGTGGACCAATTTTTATATTTCCACTATTCTCAGTTTTCTTCCATATGTAAGATTTATACAGTACTCTGCTTTCTTTCTTTTCCTTTTATATCTAATGAGGTTCCGTTCACTTTACCTAGATCATTATCTCTTTTTCTAACGAGTGCTATCTTATGTGTCTATGCCTTCTAGAGTCAATGTTTTTCCCAAATTTCATTGATTCCCCAAGTTATTTTGATGTTCCCAACTCCAATTATATTTCTCTAGAATACATCCTCCCTGCCCCAAGACAGCACCTCTCTTTCTCTCAAATGAAATAAATGAACAAACATGTGGGAACAAACACGAACACATGCTTCAGTGCCCATCCAAAGCTTACTGCATCAGAACCAAGGTAAGTGAGCATGCACGTGCAGGTCCATTATAACCAGTCCTGCTGACTCTCCTCTGTGTCTTGTATAGAAATACTTTGTAGCCTCCACTGCTCACTGTCCAGCCTCCCCTCCCAACATTCTCAGTGTCATCTTTACCACCTTATATGTCACTGCTTTGTAGCAAATTTCAGGATATGAACTGTTGATTCATTCCTCTCCTCACCCCATGCTCCTTTATGCTAGTCCTTTGATGTGAACACTAATGGTTTTTCAAGGTTCCAGTCAGTGTTCACCATTCCAGGAATACTTTACTCATGTTCTAAGGCTGAACCCAATCCATCTGTGCCCACAACAAGGAAGACCAACCAACTGAAAAAGTAAGATTTAGCTAGTATTGAGTGAGTGCTTTCTTATTTGTCCTTCAAGATTCTACCCAAAGGTACATCAGCAGCTATGTCAGGTACTTTACATGCATTAATTCGTTACATTAAAACAACTCTGAAGTTGATTCAGGTGTTCTTTCTCTACTTCCATCTAAATACAATCATGACCTGCAAAATCACACATTCTAAAAGACAGGGCCCATAGGAAAAAGGAATGGAGCAGCCCCCTCAAAACCTATGAAACTTTCTCACTAGAGCATGAATAATAACAATTAGTAATGTCAATTCAACACCAACTGGTTAAATATCTACTGGCATTTGCAATTGACTTCACAGTTTGAACCTGAGACTTCTAATTCTTTCCTTCAACAGGTAAGCTGAATTGTAAATGCATAAAATATAGGTTTCTCTGAAAGCTAAAACCTGATCTTAGATGTAGCCTCTTCATGAGAACATTATGTTAAAACAGAGAGAAATGTCGTTGCAGCTGCTTCCTCCACATGTTCCACTTCTCTGGATAGAAAGCCATGCCATTCTTAAAAACTCCTAATTCCACTAAACCTTCAGGAAGAGGAGATACTTTGTAATCTTGCAGTTGATTTTCATCTATGGCTAAGGTTTTCTCTTTAAATATGATAAAGATTGTCCAGACTGCTTCCAACATTTACAGGCTATAGAAAATAAACCAGAAGGAATTTCAATTATGTTAGCCAGAGACTTTCATTTAGCAAAAAGAAATGTGGGGTTCACATTAATGAAACACACTGCAACAGAATAGGATGTACTGACATTTGCAACGTAAGAATACATTAGACAATGAATGTGCCCATTTACAGATGGGACTAGATACTAAATTATATGCCTCAGATACCCAATGATAGTGCTAGGATTCAAAGGCAGGGTGTATATTTTAAGATTTGTGTATTTACAGAAAGTAGGAGTGAAGCAAGGAAGGAACCAAAGCAGAGTGAGAGATACTTATAAAGGTATCTCCAAGGGGGGAAAACAAAAGAAAAGTAGAAATATCCCTGAAAAAGAAGTCTTTAAGAGAAAACCTGGAAGGCTGCTGGCAGAGATGGGTCCAAATGTCAGGGTAGCAATGGTGGCTTTTTGCTGTGTTCTCCTGCGAGAGGTAGTTCTTGACACAAAATATCAGCTACACATAAGATATGTCATCTAAACTAGAATCCAAAGGATTGTAAGAAAGAAAATCATGACTAAATGAGTTTTTTGTTTGTTTCCTTTGATGGAGAAGAAGGCACATGGGAAACCAGTGGAAACCAGTTCTATACTGGGTAGTATAGAAGGTTCTATATGAAGATGGCAACAGAGAGATGATCATGGTAACTACTGCTACATTAGGTGATTCATGACTAGAAATTGAGATGTGCTTGCGGGTGCAAAATGCATAGCCAGCCTGAAGACTTAATGTGAATACTTAAGTTGAAAAAAATGTAAAATATCTTGTTATTTTTTATATTTATTACATGTAGAAATGTAATCTAAATGTTTTGGACATGCTGGGTTAAATGTTATATTACTGAAATTGATTTTGCCTTTAATATCACTAATTAGAAATTTTAAATTTACACAAGAGGCTCACATCCTATTTCTATTGGACAGCACTGCTTTAGGTAAATTTTCTGATTTAATTCTCACAAAAATCTCTAGGACAGGCAGTATTCTATTTCATAGATGGAGGCACTGAGGCCCAAAGGGAACTGGAAGTGTAACCCAAAATCACCAATTAAGTACTGCACCCAGGTTAAGGCTAGATTTTTCAACAAGATTATGTCTAAAATCCTTAATGAAGCACATCAGTTGGCACTAGTGAGAATTTGGCATCCAAATAACAGTTTATTGCGGTATTTTGATACGAAGACTACAGGATGAAGTCGTAAGCTTCTCAACTTCTCATAAATTCAATCTTTTAAGATTAACCTGGCTATCATAAATATCATCAAACATTTAACAATGCAGAAGGACCAAAGGCCAATACTATAGTCTGTCTCACCAGATGAGGTATACAAATTAAATTCCATCAAACCACACTGAGTCAATATACTTTGACAAGCACCTCACTTCCAAAACCTCCAAGAGCCGGAATTTTTTTTTCTAATTTGCTCCCCCTTTCTTTTCACCCAGAGACAAAAGACAACCCAGTGAAATGCTGAATGGGGTAAAAGAAAATGCAACAAAGTTAATAGGGCACTATAGATGGCCCTTCAGAATTTGTAAAAACATGAAAACAAAAGGGCACATTTCCCTCACTGCACAATACTCCTTTTGTTTAAGAGCCAAGTCACAGTCTTGAAACCTGTTGGTAATAAATCAGCAGGCATTATTTTAAATTAACCAGTTTTATGAAATAAGCCAAGAGTTGAAAGAGGCAGGACTAATTACCAACATTCCTTGATGAATTACTTAGCGGCGTGTGCTAAGTCAATGTGCGTCTATGTCTTGATCCCCAATTTTATCCCATACTTATTTCCCAGGAGGTAAAAAGAACATGTGGCTAATTAAGGCACCAATCTCCATAGCCAGAAGTACTCAAGGTAAGATTTCTTTTAAAAAAAAGAAAAGAAAGGAAAGTTTCTTTGCCTGGTACTTATTAATCTAATTTTTACTACTTCACTAGAAAAATAGAGCTAATCTTGTCACCTTTAGGCAGTTTGAACCACCATGCAGTGTTCAGAAAAAATGTTACATATTTGTAATTCAGCCAGTAAGAATTTCTTAAGCCTTCCCTAACCAGCAGGAATGTCTCTGGTTTGTCGCTTCTAATTAAGTCTCAACAAAATTTCTAGCCCTTAAATTTTAATTATACAAAACTGAGGCCAACAGGGGAGATTATGACAAAGCTATATCTGGTGGTAAGGTAGTACAAATCTGAATTCTGCTCTTAATGTTGGACCTTAACTACTTTTAAAAATTACTCACAACCTTGTAATTCAAATCTGTTTTGTTCATTAGCCCTTGCTATCTTTCTTACATGAAAACCAAATAGCATAGTAACTTCACCTGACAGAAGCATGTTGCTCAGAAATTTGTGGGTGAAGAGGACTTTGCTAAGGCTGCTAAATAAAATGGTTAGTGATAACTCACTGTAATTACATTAAGAACACATGCATATGCTCTCCTAGTAAAAAAGATAAATTACAAATAAATCCTTTGATTACCACCATTTACAATACCAAAACCCATTCTAGAGGTAACTGGTAGGAGCCATTTAGTCTATATTCATCTAGACCCTTTTCTGAGACATTCTCTAGTTTTTGAAAGAGGGACCAAAACACGTTGTTTTTTTGTTTTTTTTCCCCAGTATCACTCTAGCTTTAATAGGCTCCTATTTCATCAATGTTCCAATTTTGATTCATCTCATTTTATAAGTTTATGTTAACATGCAAAACCTTCTCACCTTATAGACAAAGTCTGAAATCTTGTGTATTGTCAAGCTAAATTCTCCTTAAAAGTTCAGGTTGATAACTCAAAGTCAATAAAAAGTCACATATTCAGGACAAGAGCCAACATTCTAGTACTGTCTGCTGCTATACCCTGTGCAGAGCCATTGTACTGATATACACATTTTAAACACAGACCTGACCTACTCATTTTAGTAAGGTAATGTTAAAATTAGATTTTGCTTACACATATCCACAATATCTACTGTTCAAGTACATACCTATACAAGGTATTTCATAAGTGGTATTTCAAATATAAGTTCTTTCTTTAATTGTAGGGCTTGAGTACATAACAATTGTGAAGTTGTAACCCTTTCATAAAGAAAAAGATTTATCATAGTTGGTGTTATTTACCTAAAAGCAAACAGAAAAACAACCAGAACTGAGGTTACAGTTACAACTGCTAAAATATAGCAAAAGTTATAATACTTCAGAGGACAGGGAAAGAAAAACTATAAAAGCAACCATAATTTCAGGAGAAAATACATACTAACAAAACTATAAAGTGAATATTGTCAGTCTATCAAATTGAATATTACAAAAAAATTAAGACAATAAATTATCCTATAGAGATATATAGAACCACAAAGCATATGAATTATGAGAGCCTGGGCCAACAAAATCTTTACAGTATAAGTGATCTTGAGTTATAATCTTGGATGCTGTTATAGAAACTTTCATTGTAGCATTTATGGCCAATAATGATGACTACAGCTAAAACATAATTTACTATATATGGTCAATAAGCCCAGGTGATCTTTTTGTACAGAGAGAACATATCCAGTTCTTTCATCTAGCATACTGTGGAAACTCATGGAAACACTTTAATTATCCAATATGAACAAACTCTTACTAATTCCCAAAGCTTAAAATCAATCTCCGGTTGAGCTAGAGAGACTTATCTGTAGTTTCCCAATGATTGTGCACTATGAACTAACATATTCAGTCTCTGGGGATTCCTTAGAAATGCTTAGTGTTTGTTCCTGAACTCTACAGGAAACACAGGGGTTAGCAAGGAATGTGGTTATAAGTTGTTAAGTAGGGTGTAGAGCCTAAACATGTGTCCAGGAGCCAGTGACTATATCTATGCTTCAGTTTTCCCATCTGGAAGATAGCACTTATTTTTCCTGTTCTGTGGAGTTGCTAGAGGGATAAATGAAACAGAAAATATGAAATGTTCACCACCACCTCCATTCAATTCAGTCAGTGCCTTTCTGCTTCCAAACTGCTTCAGGTAGTACATGTATATTCAAAATACTTACAATAGTTTTAAACCAAATCTCTGAATTCTTGCTCCAGGGTCAAGGCTACTATGTCAGTTGAGAAAATGATCATTACTGCTTCTTCCTCTAAAATCTCTCAAATAATTCACTCTACAAGAGGTACTGCAGCCAGTGGTTAAGTAATATAGACCATGGAGTGCAATAAAGTGGGCTCAAACCTTGACTGCATCACTTGCTTTGGGGACTTTGAGTGAGCCACTTAACCATTTCACCTGGATCCTTCATCTATGAAATGGGGATGCTAATAATAACTGCCCAACACTGGCAGACACTAACTACACCTGCTACTCTAGTAGATTTCCTGGGAAGATACAGACTAGCTGGAATGCAGGAGGCTCATACTGAGGAGCCTAGTAAGTGTTCTTCAAACACAACACAAAGAGAACAGATTGGGAAAGATGCCGAGTACTCAACAGGAATGTTTCTCAACACTTTTTTTTTTCATCATCATCTCCCTAAGGAGGCTTTTAAGACATTTTTTCTCCATAATTGCCTCTCCCAGATGGCCATTCCCATTAAATTTTAACAGGCACACATAGTGTATACCTGTTTACATATATTCATATCTGTTTACTGTAACATCTAAGACTTTCTTGGCCCCCAAGAACCGATTTTTTCCCTCTGGGGAATGAGGGGAGAATAGCACTCCTATTAAGGATGCATGTTCTAAAAGTATCATAACATTAAAAATAAATTAGCAGGCAGAGTCAGATTTTTAAGAAAAAGGTACACTCTAGTTTTCAGCTCTCATTTCTAGGTCAGACTCTAATAATCTCCATCAGATACTACTCTGACTTCCTGTCACATAGCATTAGAAGTGTGTAAATGAAACGAGACTGTACTTTCTTTTCTGTTTCTTTTTATAGAAGGAAAACTTCTGAGCATAAGTCCCTCTCACAGAAACCTAGGAGATGATTTTAGTGATTGCAAAATAGCCCACTGAGAAGAGTTTAATAAAGTTCTTTGAATTTAAAGAGGAGGCATTCCTCCCAAATCATCATTTCAGGTTCAGGTGTTGGTGAGCACAGCTGGCCCTACACACACTCTGAGGAAATAAAACCACTCCATTTCTATTGTACCCCTTGGTCACATGAAAATAGTCTGGTCATAAGGGAAGAAATAATTTCCATTTTGTGCCAATATTGCCAGGTGAACATGTGAGTAGAGTTGTTGCTTCAATGAGCTTAGAAAATGGACCTAGCTCATAGCTGTGTCAGGGTTGAATATTTTGTTTTACATAGTTGTTCCCCATGAATCAGACCTTTGAAGGGGGCCAGGCCTAAAAATTTAAGCAATGATGACTTTCTTCAGCCAGCATTTCATTACTAAACTCAGTTCCTAAATTACTGGCAGAAAACACGTACGATCAATCAGTAAGAATTTACTGAGATTTGTGCCTCAGGGGCAGATGTTAAGTTTGATTTTCCCAAAGTAAGACCATGCTACAAAGAGCCTCCTTGTATTAGCCCTGCAAGGACTAAGTCCTTACCCACAGGGCTTTACAAAGCAGCATGAAGAGAAAAAGGGTGCCAGTCAGAGCCCGAGCAAGCTGGCACACACTTTTAACACCTACATGAGCTAACTGCTTTCAAAACACAGAACATGACATCCCCCTTCTGCCTAAAGAAGAACAGACTTTGAAGCAATGGTCTCAAAAGTCGAAGAGACCCAGGAGAAGAAATTCAATTTCTTTTGTTCCAATGGCAAATGCAAAGGGGAATATAAGGTTTGTTTCCACCTGCCAGATGTATTTCTTCACCAAAGGCAACTGTAGGGCTTGAAAAGAACAGAAGTCAGGAAAGCTGCACCCTAAACTGGTAAGAGTAGCTCCTTACATGGAGCTCAAGGGAGGGCAAGAGGTGGAGAGGCGGGACTGAGGGAGTATGCTGGCTACCTTTTTCCACACCGTTTATACGTTCCAAGTTAACAAGTATTATCTGTAATTTTGAAAAATCAGTGAAAGTGAGCTGTAAAGAGAAAGAAAATTATTTTACTATAACAGACATACTTCAAAGTATATAAAATGAGATTCAAAATACTGTAGGGAAATGACATTCAACTGCTGTTTGTGAGTTCTTAAGTCATCCTTTAATAAGAGGCAACCTTGCAAATACCTACCTTGATTGCAAAACAAAGAACAATGACGTTTATAAAAATTCCTGAAATCTCACAGAATGTTTGTTAAGTGACACCAACTGGGAACAAAATTGTATGATGGCCTACAGATGAAAATGAATTAAAATATGATGGTACAGGGACTAGGCTATTAATATTCTCAGGTATCCTTTCTCATTGGGACAAAGCCCTAAGATAAATCAATATGAAACATGCTACATCTATTCCTGCTTCTTGTAGCCACTGTGATGCTAATAAGGTTGTGGATTCCTGGCTAAATTAGTCAGGAACAAAATTTAAATGCATAATGGGATATGAGAGTGATCTCTGATGTGAACTGATAACCAACCAACCTACCTGTAATTCCCTTGGGTTTTTTCATATTTCTGTATTATTTTTAAAGGACCGATAGCTTGAAAATTCTACAACAGGTAGATTTCATAACTTATAGAGAAATATCAGCAATTCAGATATTCACCTTTCCCCCCACTAGTGGTATCCCAAAGGCAATTTCAGTTTTAGAACAGGGTGACAAACAAGCAAGACTTCCATCATGATTTGCTGAAATCACTGTCAAAATAGGAAGCCACATTTATATATATATATATATATATACACATATATGTATGTATATATATATATATATATAAACAACAAGTGAATGCCAAAGTAAATTCAGTTTGCAATACAGTGAGCTATGGCAAAATGTGTTTCTGAACTTACAGAACAGTAAGTACCATTTCTATTTCTGGAGCAATTTGCCCAACTGTTTAGATCATCAGAGATGATTTGGAAAAACAGAGAAAAATTAAAAAGTAAATTTTCTCTGACTCCTAAAGTTATCCTCAAACTCTATTTTTTCCCTTTAAATTTATAACTTCCCTTAGGCAGAATAGAAAAATTCAATGTACAATCTACTCCAGAAAGAACACCTTGTCTTTGATTTCCAAAGCAAAAGGAAGGAAGAGAGGGAAGTAGAGAAGGAAATCCTTGGTGATCCCCTACAAATTACAAACAGATACATACATAAATACATATATATATACATAAACTATAAACAAATGTTTTCAAAATATAAATTGTGGGAGTCCATGTTGCAGGAGAAAGAAGAGAGAAAAATTCTGTTGAATTTGAGAGCCCAAGATCATAGTAACCAGAGGTATTCCTGTAACTGAGCAGAGTTAGAAGACACTATGACCATATGCTGGATGAATGTGTAAATGATAATAGGTAAGTGGCTCTGCTTTCAACTATCCATGTCTCCAAGATCTGTCTCTGTTTCCCCTGCTTTAGGTTAAAAGATATTAGATCAGATTTTAAACCTCAGATCTGAATAACTCACATATCAACAAAACTGACCCATGGAAGAAAAAAAGGTTTCCATTAATGGGCCTTAAATAACTATTTGTTTTTTCTTTTGATTACTTCACAATTTGAAATACTGGCAGTGCTCACTATTGTAAAACAATATTGCATTACATTGGTTAACGCATGACAAAGGAGCATCTTTAAATTACCATATCCAGCTGAGCAGGGTTGTTTTTAAGAAACCAATAGGATATCTCTAATACTTAAATATATAACAAAAAGGACTACTCCATGTTACCCAAAATAAAAATCAATAATAGGTATAAAGTGATTAAATTAATATGGAAATGAAAAGCTAATCCTGAAAAGCTTCAGTAATTTACAGGCTGAACAATGATCATTTGAGGAATCAGTAATGCAAATTTCCAACCTCTAATACAAATTCCAAAGACTAGTCTTAAGTTTACCAGAGCTGTCAACAATTTTTAAACATGCTTTATAAAGCCTCATATTTGAAGTATAACTCTGCCAAAGCAAACACTAATTTAGCATTTCAAAATCATCCAACCCAATGATAGCAAACGTTGGTAATGAGCACTTGCGTATGTGATCTTGTATCAAGTTCCTACAAACCAGTGGAGGCCAGGATTCTCCAGCACTAGCTACTGAGTCTGACTGTAAACATCTACCTCCACTGAGAAGCAGGTGTGTTCTACTTTAGCAAGTTAAATCTTTAAAAATTAAAAGGAGACTTTACTCAAACCAAACAATAAGAAAATGTTCATCCAATATAATCTATATTGCTAGGTGCTCAATTAGTGCACTTGATATTATTCAGTCCTTCAAAATGTATATTCCAGAGAAGTTATCTAAATTAACTTTTGCTATTTACCTTTTATTTTATGAGGTTATGCCTATGAGTTTAAAATTATAAGAGAAAAAGAAAAAATGACCCCTATTTCTCTCACTGTTACATACTAAATATTTTGATAAATAAAACTTTAGAAAATATATAAACTCTCTCTCATAAAGTGCCAACTCTTCAAGTGTCTAAAGAAATAAGTTACAAGATACTCTTCTTGAAAATACTATATGAATTTCTTAGAAAGTCATCTTATAAGAAATAATACATTTTTATGTGGTCTTTTGCTCAGTGTTACTAAAATCTGTCTTAATAGCTACCAAACCAATTTACACTATGCCAACAATTCTTTCTTCTCATTTATGCGACACTTCACTACTCTGTATACCCGAAGTATAAAAATGCACAAGTTAAACAAAGGTAAAGCTATATTAAGCATAACATGTAAATTTATCAATTGCTTATTTTTTATTAGATTAGGTAGCCCAGTTGTAATAATTCCAAAGTTAATTAACTTTGGACATTTTTCTGGCATACCTAAATTAAGGGTCACAGTTCAAGTCACTGTTACCAGAATAGAGCGACATGAGGAAAAATGGGTATTCTCTTCAAAATAGTATAGATTTTAAATTTAATCATTTTGAAAATACATACTTCAGTTACAAAATAAAAACATTTAGAAGTGATGTCCATTTTTAATATGGTACGGAAAAGACTTTTCAACACATTTGCATTTGGGTAATTTTGCCTCCATCAGTTATCACTGCCTTAATAGGAATATTGATCTCAATTCTTATACTTTAATATAACTATTACCTTCAATTTGGGCATAAACCACTATTAGCACAAATCCATGCTATCTCTTCATGTGTCAAACAGACAAAAAAGTAAACTATCATGATCAAAAAATAGATCTTCTCTACATTTTATTATCTTTTAATTCATACACTTTTATACTAAGTTATAGCCAAAACAATTATGATTCTTGTGAACACAGGACAACGTAACTCTTAAATAAATCTTAAGCATATAAAAACTGAGTAACTCAATGTCTGCTCAAAAAGGACAGAAAGATTTAATGTATAATCTATCCCTAAAAGAAGCTTGTTTTATCCGGGGTTGAGAAGAATAAACAGTCCATTAATTATGGCACTATCCAGGATTTTAATCACATAAGAATAAAATTTTTTGCTAAACTATTTGGGTCTTATTTTGCTCTACCAGAATTTTGGTTAGTTTTTCTATGAAAATTTCATTATTTCATCACTACACATTAAGAGTCCTCACAAACAAAAACCAATTGACCACAAATTTGGTTTTGAAGAATCTCTTGCCTACTTCCTGGTAAGGATCATTTATTACTTTCTAATTAAAACAAATCATTCCCTCTATTTGCTTTAATAGTAAACTTTAAATAGTGGGAGATGTTTTTGTTTTTCTGAGAACATAAATGAATGCAAAGACCAATAATGAATCACTGGCGTGTAAAGTTCACATTGTTTAATGAACAGTAACACATGGGATCCTCTTCAGAATGAATCAATTAAGTGGGGTAAAAAAAAATTAACTAAGGAAGTTCCCTTACTTTCCTTTTACCTTTCCTTGTATCAGTCATATTTAAGAGATAGAATGTTTACCTTTAATCAAGGAATATCTCCCAATGTGATGTGGAGGACACATGTGTGAGATAGACTTCTATTCTTAGACTTGCTACAATTTTCTCTAGTAATTAGGAAGCTATATGTCCCTGATTGAATGATGCTAACAAGCTCCTGCAGTTTCTACTCTAGCTAAAAATCAAAGGGACCCAAAACAGCTCACTTCAGGATTATGCAATCTGGTTATTAAAGCATAGAAAATTCTTTCACAATTTTATATCTAACAATATTTTCTAAAAGAGACAGTCTACAGCAAAAATGATCTCCAAAACATGGAAGAAAGGGAAGAATGACCATATATTTAGGAAAACATAAATATAAGTTATTAGAAGGCCTTATTTCTCATAATTTATAGGTTTTGAAACTTTTCCAAACAAAGGTGGAAAGAAATCATTGCAATACACATCAATTATTACTACTTGCGACTTCTCATGGAACATCAACACTTTTCCCCATTTAGTGAAGGTCATTAGTGCAGTTACAGTCCATTTGCAGCCTTCTTTTAAAATATAAAGCCATGCCTGTGTCAATGAAGTTGGCATTTACAAATGATTCTGATGGGTCAATAGAACCAAGCACACAATCAGGGAGACAAAACATCTAGAAAGTAGAAAATGTTGTGGAAATGGGCTGGACCCAACCAACAAGAGGATACTCACGTACCTTAAGCACTTCCATGGGCACCTGGGTGGCAGAGGGAAGGGTGGTGGGCACACTGACGTTTATGGCTGGTGTCTGACTCACAGGTACTCTCTGTTGCATGAACTGGGCCGCCTGCAGCTTCTGCTGCTGCTCCCTGCGCTCCTGCTCCTGCATCTGCTCACGCATGAGTTGCTGGCGTAGCAAGATGCGTGATGTCATACTGGAGGAGCTTATCGGAGGCTTGGAGGCCCCAGGATGCTCCTCGGAATTGCTGTGGGAACACCAAAAAAAAATGCACATTTAGTTTCCTAACAAAACCCTTCATTTGCACTTTGGGATATCCTAAAGTGCACTAAACTATGAAATGAGTCTGTGCAAATATAATCAAGACACAGAATAGTACTCCACATAATTGAAACCCAAGAGGTGACAGGATTTAAGTCATTAGTAGTTGAATGGAATTAAGTCAGCTAGATTGCATTAGGCATTTATATCATGTGGTTGTTGTTGGTTTGTTTTTGGTTTGGGGTTTTTTTTTTTTTTTTAATTCTATTCCACACACCACTCAGCACCAAATATAGGGCTGTCATATGAACTGCCAAGAAGCAATGTGTCTTAAATGGCACCCAAATTCCACTTTGAAAAATAAATTGTTCGATTGACTTTCTTATAATTGAGCTTAACCAATACCTACTCCCTACTTCAACATGTTATCTGAATACCTTAAAAATGCCTAAAATGTCTACTAAAATGGAAAAGCTTAAAGAAAATGTGAACTTTGTGTGGGGAGATTTTTCTAAGAACAAGAAGTAAAAATCATTAATGAAAGAAACATTTGTACCAGAATGTTAACACTGAACTCGACCTTAGTCTTTAGAAGTGGGGCCAAAAGACAAGCTGGTATGACAACCCAATTCTTCTCTTCTTGGTTGTCTTTGTACTGTCTTTTCTTTTGATTCATCTTGGCATGACCTCTCCTACATGAGCTCTGTGAGTTCCCCATGAACACTACTTCTAATGGCTTTGGTTCTTACTCTGCCCAAGAGTATCTAAAATGCCTATATACTAGCATAAAAAGAAAACACTTTCTAATTTTCCTACCTATGGTTTTCAATTGTTTATCTTGCCAGCTAAACTTTATATCTTAGCTATCTACAAAAGAGGGATAATAGTCATTCACCCATTTTTCAAAGTGGAAGAAGCCTTTCATATGTCTAATCCATCATCTGTATTTTAAAGTCCTAATTTTTAGAGATTTTGTGAATAATAATAAAATGAACAAAATAATGCACATAACTTCCTCAGTTACAATGTGTGCTAAGTAGTATGTCTCAATAAATGGTCACTGCTGCTATTATTGTTAGAAAGTCTAATGATTTCTTTTACTACTACCAATATAATTTTCCAAAAGAGCTCTGCTTACAACAAACAATACAAAAACTGTGCCTCTGGAAATAAGAAAAAAAATGATATTTGATAAAATATTCACTCCTGATTAAGTCATCCTTCAAAACAGATAGATGAGCCTTTAGCTTCCTTTCTTGAGTGTGAATCCCACTATTGTTTTAACTTCCAGTAAAAGACAAATTAAAGTCTTTAAATCAGTGCTCATCTACATTGACCCCTTAAAGATGATAATCTTCAAACTCTGTCGGTTACAAAGTGTGCTAGCTGATGAAGAAACATTTGTGTTTTACCCTCACACAGTTCTAGAAAACCAGATAATTAAAATTATGCAAGCAGTTTACTTATAGTTCACTAGGAAATTGATTCAGGTTCACACAATGTAATGATACGCTGTCATTACAAAAAATATAAAAATACGTATAAACCATATATATAATAAATTTACTAAAGTCAGGTCCAAAATAATATTCAAGGTATTACCTAATTAAAATAATGCTCATTACAAGAAAATATAAAATGATAACATTACTTTGAGTCACCGCCAGTACATATTTTTATGATCTTTGAACAGTATTATCAAATATTTGTAAAACTGTTCACATAATTTGTTTAGGAATTTCACTGATGGGCAATAATTCTAAGAAAATTATTCAAAATGTGGAAAACCTGACATTACAAAGTTATTTACAAAGTACAAGATATTCTGAACCCAATCTAACTTTGCCCCCAATAAGAGAATGCTTAATTAAGAGAGGAGATGTTAGTCAAAGGTTTTAGCTACAGCATGAGTAAGTATTGTAGATTTAATGTATAGCTAGGTGAATACTTTAGCTAAGATGGAGATAAAGGGAGGGATAAAGTCATCGAAAAGATTTAAGGGTAAAACAGGTTCAAAAAATCAAATTATGGCACTTGAATTTGGTAATATATTACTAATTTCTTAATTGCACAAATAAAAAAGCTAAATAAGAAGTGCATGTGAGAATAAATTCAAAAGTAGAAATCAAAGTGTATTTATATTCTAATATAAAATAAGTAAATATGTACACAATACACACACATTGTCATAGTGAGAGTACAATCACAGGTAAATTTCTTTCTTCAGCTATTCCCTACTTAGGTCATAATTTTTTTTTCAATGGCAGAATATATGCCACAAACTTTAACTCCATTAAATCCATTAAACTAGTTTAGGAAATGATGACACAACTTGAGTGGCCAAAGTCACCGTTTGGCTAGAATTATTCCGACAATAGTGGGAAAGCAGCAACATTATCCAGCACAGTCTTTTTCTTGGAAGTCTTCAGGATCTCGGAACACTTAAACCCTCTTTCTTTTACTGTTTCCTACAGAAGCACAGAGTGAAAAAGGTTAATACTCTGCTTGTGACTTTAATATCCTAGCTCATCCGCACAATAAAAATACCTAGTCATGACTCAAAAAATTCTATTCACTGGGTAAGGTTGTGATATAAGACCATAGGAAGAAAATGTATTTTTTCCATGCTTTAAATATGTGTTCAAAGCTCAACTGTTCTTTCCTAAATAAAAAAAAAGAGGGGGGGGGCGCGGTAGGGGAGCTATTTAAAAATAAATGAAAAACAACTAACTAAATAAATAAGCATTTTTAATATCTAAGACCTGTCACGTTAAAACATTCCTAGAGAGACTGAACCTTCTGATAAAAACAGGCGCAAACCTTTGTGCTGTGGTAAAGGCAGCTGTGGAATAATCGCACTAATTAGCTGCTCAAGAGAAGCCAATGGCTGTGATACTGGGGGAAAAATCCTTTCAATTAACAGCAAAGCATTCTTGAAACATCTTAAATTAAAATTACTAGTTATCAAACACACTATGGCTTCAGAATTTAAGGTCAACTACAATATCATTTAAAGTACTTACTGCAATATCCTGTCAGAAAAAAAAAAAAACAAACAAAAACGCGCGTACCTATACGTAGGCTAGTATAAATAACTTGAAGCTCCACTAAGATAATCTAGCAGAGTTCAGCTGACATTATTTTAATAAATCATTGCACAAAAAAAAAAAAAAAAAAAAAAACAAAAAAGCATGCGAAGGAAGGAGCCACTTCATTGCACATACTCCCTGCGGGGTACATCCTTGTTGTTAAAGATGTCTCCCAGGTTCTTGGTTTTACTCTCGATCTTTTAAACATCCCTTCCTCTTAGAAAAAACTTAGTCTGTAATTATCACCTTATAGACAAAAATGAAGCTATGTACACTTCTAAATGTTAGAACAAATGAGCATATCGCTGTAAACTCAGAATCATGGTAAATATTGCAATATTATAGGCAGATAACAAAGCTTATTTTTAAAATGAAGACCCGCTACTGACGACACTAATGACAAGCAAGGAGAGTTATCCAAATGCACCTAATTGTAAAAGCCAACTGAACTCATTCAGGGTCCAAGAAGCTCAATGTGCATTAGATAATCCCAAATTCATGAGTCTGATTCTCTTTAATCACATTATATAAAGGTCATTTACTCTACAAATAATTCTTGGCTGTTCCCTCTATGCCAGGTATTGAAAATACCTGTTTTCTAATCATAAGGTTTAAAGTCACAGTTAAAGTCATAATTCTTCTGAGCCTTAATTAAATTTAAGTCAATTATCTAGATTATCTGACTCTGAGCTGGTTCTGTGTTTGAAGGTGCACAGCTCATGTAAGAAAAGACAACTGAAGGAGAAGCAAATGCCTTTAGAGCCACTTGTCCAAATCATTCAGAACAGAAACACAATTTTCCTGAGAAATGGGAATGGTTCACAGTGACTCAAGAAGGAGGTATCAATAGGATGGATTCAGGTTCTAGCCCAGTCACTGCAGAGCAGAGTGACTTTTAATGAGCCAATCAAACTCTGCGAGCCTCCACCAAACCCAGATCCCACATGCACTGCGGCAGCTGAGTGAGGTAATGTCAGCTAAATTAAAGTGCTCAGCACAGTGGTGGAATACGAATAATTCATCACCATTAAATGTGACTTGAGTGCCTACCTGGATGGCTGAATTTACGTTTTTAACACTCAGAGTCTCCCCATTCTTCGTGATGGTGTAGATATGTGGACATATCTGGTATATTCCTAAATTCAAATAGCTTACTCCCTCCATCAATCACTTAAATAAATGCAAAATTCCATTAAGTCCTATACCCTGCTATCCAAACAATATTTGACTGCTCCTCACCTCAGTGACACCAATACATTTTACTAGACCTTATAAATCAGTATTTGATCTCCATATTCCAATCATCCAAGGAAGCTGAAATTTCGTCTCTAGTTGAACAAGCTATTAACCTTTTTCCTGAATTTCTGCTCTTCATTTCCTCAGTCAGAGTCCAATTCTGCCACTTACTAATGTGTGGCCATGGCCAAGTTAGTCAATCTCCTTCAGAGTGTTTAATACTTCTGCCTGGGGCCTCCCTGGTAGCACAGTGGGTTAAGCAACACACTGTGAAGCAGACCGCAGCCACTGCAGCCTGAGTTCTATCCCTGCTGCCAGCCAGGGAGGGGACCCACATGGTGCAGACCTCTCCTGCTCCGCCCTCTGTTCCCCTCAGCAGTGTACTTCAGTCCATCTGCCTATTCTGCTCCCCACTCTGTCTCTGGTGAATCCTCACACCACCCCACATCTCTGGCCTGTACGTCAGTTCTTGTGTGCATAAATAAATCTTAAAAAAAATACTTCTGCCTGTAGCACAGTGATGAGGATTAGAATTTATAACAGTTGTAGTAGTTGTAATTTGGTAATAGTTGTAAAACCTGGAACATAGTCCAATAAACTGGAACAGAAGTCAGACATTAGTAATAAAAACAATAATGTTAAGCCATGAAGATGCCACCTCTTTTTCATGCAAAGAAGCAATTTTGCAAAAGCCTATATGCAACTTTGGATCACAGCAGATCTGTCCTTTAAAGTTCAGGCAATCAGATTTAATTCAGAGAACAAGACAAAGTATTACATGGGTAGAGAGAGAAATAATTTATCCTGCAATTCTCTCATAAGATATAAATTTGCTAGCATTTTTCTCTAGGAAAAAATAAACATCATTAATAGTCATTCGGTTGATAAACCTCAAAGCCTAGCATTTGCCTACACATTTGTAATTATGTTCAGGAAAGCACAATGGCTGTTATTACTATACACAGAGGAGACACAGAAAAGTACAGTGATATTTAACACACATACAGATAAGAACATCAAGTCATGGATATTTTAAGCTGTCAGCTCCCAAATGCAAAAATGGTGCCTATGAAAAACAGCTGAGGATTCTGTCTAAAATCAAAACGCCTAATTTCCATCCCTGAAAATTTAGTTTAGGTAAGGCCCAGGAATCAGTATGTCTATAAATCTCTGCCACTGATTCTGATGGCTCAACATGTGTATAAGTGAGTAGAACACCTATGATTTAGTAAGATATATGTGGAGCATGAACCCACATCTCTGATTCTTAGACCAGAACATGTTTTTCCATGTCTGAGGAAACTAACATTCCATTCCCTGCTCCAGTGTGCCTGACAAGAGCTCTAAAGAGTCCTTCTTATGCTGAACTAAACATGCTGAATGGAATGGAAAGGACTATTCACTCCTGCTAAAGGAGCTAGAAAAACAAGCAAACAAAAACATCTGTCTGGGAACTGCCAGTGGATCTTTATGACTACAACACTGTGACTTTATCATACATAAATGGACCCAATAGGATAAATCTATAGAAATTGCCCCTAACCAGCTTGTTCTGTCAGCAAAAAGAAATTCTTAAGAGTCTTCGAAAGTGCTTCCAAGTGCACAAATCACAGCAGTAAGAGTTGGTAAATGGATATATCTTTTTAAATGACAGCCTAGGCATCTAACATTTCAGAATGATCAGCACTTCCATTATCTTACTATCTACATCCCTTCTAAAGTAATCACTGTGTAGGTGTAAGGATGACTTTGTCACCATGTGTGGTAGAAGCAAGTACCAATAAGAAAATATATTGTCATTTATGTGCAAACTAACAGGGTGTAACTCATATGAGTTTGACAGTACTCAATTTCACAATTCAAAAATTGGGTTCTTCTAAATTCCTGTTATTGCCAATCTCAGATTTCAGTGGTCAAGAAAAAAAAAAAAAAAAAGAGAATCTGCCCAAATTCCACATTTTCTGGTAACATTACCAGTTCAGATAATAAATAGTACAAGATTATGACACAGAGAAAAATATACAGGCTTGTATATTTTTTTCCTTCAACAAATATTTGAATGTTTTTCAAAGATTCTGCTAGACATGAGGATAGCATGGTGTCTAAAGTGGATAGTACCCCTTTCATTTGGAGTCCTTCACCTTCACAAAAAGAGGAAAATATCGCAAAAAGTAAAAAGGAACCTTTGTTTTCAACACTCAGAATCCAACTGTATGCTAAAAATTAGAGATTCTCTGTATCTATTCTGGTTTAATATTTTTAAAGATGGTTCTTTAGCAGGTATAAGTAAAACAAATCTCAATAACTGATCAGATCTAAATCAAAAAGAACTTTAACAAGACTCCCAATTTATCAATATTGTTCAACAGAGGGTACAAATGTAATACTCTGGAGCACAGGAAGAAAAAATAAATATATTTATTTTATCTCATTAAATTTTTATTTTATGGGGGCCTCCCTGTTGGCTCAAGAAGTAATCTGTCTCTGGTGAAGCCCTACCCCCCCACATCTCTGGTCTATACCCCTGCTCTCACATGCATAAATAATATAAATCTTTTTTAAAAATTTATTTTCCTTTTTGGTACCTGTTACATAATGTAATTAGTACACTGAAACATACATATGATTTATAAATAAAAGTATTTTGACAGCTGAAAAATTGTCCTTAAGTAGAAGGGATAATCAAAAATGTAATAAATGATCAATGTTCCAGGCAATTTTTATCAATAGACATTTTAAGTTCATTCTTTCAGCACTTCCAAAGGGTTTCTCATTTTTATATACTCCAGCTAAGGAAAATGCCAACATCTTAATAAAAACCTCTTTCAACCAATTTTTGAGGGTACCATTTCCTCATGTTAGGGTCACAACTGGTCTCCATTTTCCAGACATGCATGGGTTGGCAGTCTTCACACTCAATTCCCTTTAAGGAAATGACCCCTCAGAGTCAACCCTTCAAAAGATTATAAGGCAAATAAAATTGAGATGCCCCACACTCAAGCTTTCTGACTTTTATATCAATCTTTCTTCCACTAGACAACATTCTAGAATCCAATTTTACTGTGTCCAACTATGAAATCCCATTCACATCTAGCTACCATGTTGTAAAAGTTTCCGGGAACTGTATCCCCTATATTATGTATATAATTGAAAGACATACCACAACAAAGCATACCCCTAACTATGACAACCTGATGACAAAATTCAGACATGAGAGTAAAAATTATTAGAAGTATCTCTTCAAAGATAGAAATTCCTTCTATCCCTACTCAAATAACTGTTCTGGTCTAATTGTCTAGACAGCATCATAACAGGAAAGTGATAATTCAAAAGCTTTAGATTATCATCCCTTAATAATTACTATATGTCAAGGACATATCTATCCAGATGCAAAGTTTGTCATACTGTGTGGTAATCAAGACAAAGTATAATTATGGTCTCTGAATCAGCAAATGGGTGCATCTGTCATGGTTTAGGAGGGAATGTTACAAATAGTAGTAATGATTTACAGAGGTCAAGTGTTATTTATGCCTGCACAGCATCCTATTCCAATATTTTCACATTGAAGAATCTTCTCCTTAATTTTAGTTCACATGGTAATAGTGTGCTACTAACTCTAGACATAGAAATATAGCCTAGGCTTGGCTTATCAGCACATTCCTTGAACAGATTTATGTTCCAAGAGGGCCAATAAGAGTTCACCTTTATATCTCTGACTAGCCTGTTGAGTAGAAGAATTATTTTTATACTAAAATTTGGAAAGCTGGTAGAATGTAAATCCAGAACTCCCTGAACCTATCTGAATTGAAAGTCAAACTATATGAAAGAGAAGAAGGAAGAACAAAGAACATTGTTTAGATGACACTGAGCATTGGATCAAACTATCCCTAAAATCCTAACAACCATCAGTGTTTGATATTGATTTATAAGAGACAATCAAACTTCATTTTTGCTTATTTGAGTTTGATATGCTTCTGATATACCACAGTTGGATTTTGTGACACTTTAAAAAATTCTATCCCCCCTCCAAAAAAAGAGAAGGGTACCAACTAATACTGTATTCAAACAATTTTGTATCCTTTTATCTATTTTCATCTTGTCATGGTTGATAGTCTGCCAGTGATAATATTTCCCAGCTTTCTAGGAGCTAGATTGGCTTAATGCCTAAGTTTTGCCAATAAAATTTAAGCAGAAATGTCATGTGGTACTTCCAGGAATTCTCCTTAAAGAGATGCCCTTCTTTGTACCTTCTGCCATCATGTTTCCTGGAATTTTATTTCAATGGCTGGAGCTCCAACAGTCATTCTGGACCACAAGGATGGAATTTAGACTTAAGGATGGAAATCAAATATACCTTATCTATCTTGACCTGTTAGAAGCAGCTCTATGAGAATAGGGATTTTTATATATTGCATTTCCATAGAGATTCTGAAGCATTTAAACAAATATGTATTACATAGTATAACAACATAAATATTTGTTCAATGAGTAAATTTGGTACCTGAACCCTAACAAATAGTTCACTTCATAAAAACAGGTAATATTATAACTTTATAGTATTTGAAGACTTTTACTCAGACCATTTCCTTGAATCATCCAGTGGTAGAAAACAACCTTTAGACGAGGAGCACTGAGCCCTAAAGAGATACTGTATCTATCTATCTCTTTAATTCAAACTTTCCTGACACATTTTAAGATTTCCAGTCAGAATAGATCTTATAAGCAATGTATATACCTAATATGCTTTTCCCCTCCACCAAGCAATTGCCTTACAATCAACACAAGGATATATATTTGATGGACAGATATTTTAGCAGTGGAAGAATCACCACCCCTCAAAACACAAATGATTTCTAGTTCAGTTAATTCAGAAATCTGGGTATTGGGGGGAAAAAATCAATGAAAAGGCAAATGAAAAGCCATCAATTTATTCAGTATCTTAAGTGAAATTCCATAGAATATAACAGAGAAGAATATAAGCCCTAGAACCCCAATTTCCATGTGAAATCTGGATCTATCATTTCTCAGATAGGGAATTTGCACAGGATTTATTTCACCTGCCCAAATACCAACTTTCTCATCTGCAAAATGGAGGGAGGAAAAAAGTACCTTTGACATACAGCAATTATGAAAATTAAGTATATTATTACAGGTAAAATACTTATAATAAGGATTAGGACACCCTGTGAACAATGTGTAATTGTTAGGCAATGACTATACTGTGGTTTGATTCTTGAATTGGTATCCACTGAGTATCTTGTCATCTCAAAACTAGTAAAAACTGACAAGTTCTTTTCTAAGAGTCCAAAACTCTTAGAATTTGCCTCTGTTTCAGTATTCTTGACTCTCCTAGAGTAAAATACAAAAGAAATAAATCATAGTGCGTGCCATTCCTAAAAGAATAGGCACAAAGAAGTTAATGGGCAACAGCTCACTGAACAAGTTATGTCAAAGATATTTGCTTAGAATTTCATTCTGAAAGTTTATAAAGGAAGCACGCTCCTATGGTGAGTATTATCAGAAAAAGAAATTCCAAATCAATTAAACAAAAGTAGTTGAAATTAATTAAGCACCAATTCAGGTCTGAATCTAAGGACGAGATAGTTATTGTCCTCACACTGCATCAGAATGGCATGTTTAATCTGTTCATGTCATCCATTAATTTAAGTTTAATATTAAAAAGAATTAGGAAGACATACAGTGCATTCTTATGGGATATAAATCACAAAAAAAGAGCTATCATCTCCCCACTATCTGATTTACCAAACAGAAATTAATAACATTTCTAGCACACTGACATTTTAACTACAAGTTATATACATTTGTTCATAAAATGCTGTATCATTTTAGATGAGTAATTCAATTATGCTAATGACATATAGAATTGTTTTAATGACAGAAAAATATAAAAGCAGAATCAATAAAGCAAAAATAACGTAAGAAATAAGAAATCATTTAAAAAGCTATATACTACCTCTTAAAGCTGTACCTACTGGACATAGTGAACTTTAAATACCCTTAAATTTGTGGGAATTTCATTTTTATGAGAATAACATTCTAAAAATAGTTCTGCTACATTTAGTATTTTTCCATTATTCTTGTCTTTAAACACACCTTCACAAGCTGCTGAACATAATGCTTTTCTGCCTTAATCAGAACCTCTCTCATGACCCAGGAACGTTCAGTAAATAATTATTAAGCTCCAGAGGTGGCTTTTGCATAAGTTGATTTGCTTGAATGCCTATTCACTTAAGGACACAGCTTTTAGTATTGTTTTCAACTCTTATTACCTAACACTAAAAGTAAATGTTAAATAAGTAGGGGAGCTATCATCCACTTAGTATACCTTCATTTTAATATTTCTTTGAAGCTACCAATTTCAAATTTGTCCTACATTTACATGCCAGACAGATGATTCTGATTTTGGAATGTTTTGTTTTCCTCTCACAGAAAATAGAAATCAATACAGAGTAATGCAAATGAGATGTTTATTAATGCAATGGTTACTATTCTAGAGCCGTGGGGAAAAAAAAGAGAAACAAAAATCCAAAGTGTTTGCGATGGAACAGTTTTGACAAACATTATTACTAAGGACACTAGTTTTCCTGAAGAAATCTTTTTTTATTCCTAAGTAGCTGGGCTGCAGACTACCTTATAATCATAAATCAAGCTCTCTTCTCACTCAGATTTCAAGTAGTCATTTTTTGGACATTATTAATTTAAGACTAACATTCAATTTTAAACAAGAAGGGCGAAGCTAATGAGCTAGCATTTCTATTCCCCCCACAAATTAGTTGTTATCCTTGTCATATCCACCTACTAGAGGTTACAGCTAAACCTGATTAAAGCCACAGTCACAAAGTAACAGTTCCAGTATTTTTAACTCCCAATGAAACCTTCCCTTTCTCTGTCCTCCCCCTTAAAAAAAATTGCTCCTGTTAAGTGGTCCCAGTGTTATTTTCAGAATAAAACTTCACTTACAGATATAAGCTTTCAAAGGAGCAAGGCATGAACATCTGAACTCTAAGCGCCTCCATCTTTTTTCCTTTAAGGTGCTCTGCAAGCCCTTGGCGAAGAGTGAAAGTCAAAGTTAGTTCTGGCACTGGCTGTGTCACTAGGGGTGGCTCCTGATAAGGCCGTGGAAACTCCAATCCAAACACAGCTCGTGCCAGAATGGTGCCTGGTGTCTGTCTGCAACAGCAGACCTGTTTAATCCAGTACCTACTGTACCTGCAGGACAAAAATGCTGCCTCACACTGCAAAGGGGGCTAAGCTAGGACCCACACACAGGCAGAAATCCAATCTAGCAGCCAGGCAGCACCTCAGGATGCTTACTTAGCTTTCTTGGGTGCAGGTACAGGTTGAGGCTTGCAGAGAGGCTGCGTGTTATTAGAAAACTTGAAAAAGAGAGGTAATATCACAGACTGGTGAATTTCTAACAATTAAAAATTCACAGACTCTAGGAGGGTTATGGGATGGCTCGTGCCTCTTCTCAGTTTGGGAAACTGCAGGCATTAGCTCATCACAGACCTCTAGCTGCTTTGCATCCATGCACAGGCATTTCTGGATGGGCTGGAAATGGGACAGCTAGAGATTCCTACCTTCAGTCTGCAAGAATATAAGGAAGGCTGTCCTTGCACAGTTCTCATAGAAGTCAAACACAATCTGTTTCTAATTCTGGTACCACACTCTAAAACAAATATAACTTTAGGCCATACATATGTATTATTAGACTGTCATACAATTAATTCTGAATGCACAGGTATACATGAAGAAAAAAACACAAATACAGTTCTCAAAAGACACTTTAAAATTCCAATACGACAACATCAATATTATCAAATATTGATGTAACATCTACAGACTTAGCAGGCTAAGTTATCCTGCAGATTTATGAAAATATGTATGTTTTCCTTGTACACAATTCAAAGGTCAGAACAAAGACATCTGGTATTGACTACCTGTGTCCCCTGGGCAAGTGACTTCTCTATGTGTAACAGTTTATCCCCAAAGCTGTTTAGGGATAAAATGGTAAAAAAACAATGCAATCTCTATAAGCCATAATAAAACTCAAATTCCAAGGTAAATGTCATGAAATTGCCTTTTTAAGTTCCCTTCAGTAATATGCAGCAAGGAGTCTCAAATAAGCTATTACTGGTACTTTTTCCTGCTTTGTTCATTCACTCACTCATTCTTTCATTTATTAAGTGTTATGGAAAACCTACTATGTCCAAGACATTGTATTATACTCTTAGAGACACATCCCAAATAATCACCCAACTGGATAATGACACGTATGAGAACTGCTTACAGGGAGCTGGAAGCACTTAAAATGTAAGGATCACAAAAGGCTTCTCTTAAGGATGGACCTCTGGGCTGATATCTGAGTGGGACAGCATTTGGGGGCCGGGAGGAGCATGAAAGAAAAGCACCCCAAGCAGCGGTGATCATAAATAAGCACTGCAATTCTCCTGAGGTGGGAAGTTAGAAGCTCCATTGTGACTGGAGAAGAGAACATGGTAACCAGGGTCAGATTATGCAGGATCTGGTAAACTATGGAAAGGTCATTAATTTCATCTCAGGATAGAGCGGAGACCATTGAGAGCTGGCAAGCAAGAAAATAATGGGCTCAGGTTTTTAGAAAATCCCTCGGGCTACTATATTGGGACCAACTGAAAGAGGAGCAAGGTTGGCTACTATGATAGACTTGGTAGGAAGTAATGACAGCTCATTAGGAGGAGACAGGCGTGAGGGGAAAAGCGGGGAGAGTGGAGAAAAGTGAGCAGATTACTGGTGGAACTATAGATCAATAGGTAGAAGGAATGGAAGCAGGGTAGGGAACTCGGTTCCTCACGCAATAATCAGAGTTATTAACAATAGCTAGGGAACCACTGCTACACACCAGGTATTGTGTGGGTACTGAGGTAAACAGATGACTAAGAGGCTAAACCATTCCACTTACTTATCTATACCCCACCTCTCTTCTTCTGTCTCTAGAATAATACAGCATAAAAATTAGGAAACGATCTGGTGTCAAATTATCCAGGTCAAAATACCACCTCTTACAAATTTTGTGACTGCAAAGTTGCTAAATTTTTTGTGCTCCGGTTATGTCCACTGAGTAAAGGGAAATGATAATCGACTATTCCATAAGTTATTGTTGAAACTAAAGGAGATATTATTTGTAATGTGTTTGGCACAGTGTCTGACACAGAGTAAGTTTTCAATTAAAAAAATAGTTCTCAGGATTATTAATATGATTAGGACTATATATATGTCCAATCTAGAGAACTGGGCAAAATGGGACAAAGTGGCAAAAAAATTGAGAAAGTTGAAGATTAAGGAAATAGAGAGGGTAGAAAATAACCATATCAAGATTTTTAAGGGCCTTTTTTTTTTTAATACCAAGTCAGATTCTTTTCCACTCTGGGCATTATTGGAGCTGCATTGTTACAAGTACTAGGTAAGTTTTAGAACTGAAACACTGATTTATTATATGCTTACAGATAGGAAAATATTTGTACTCTCCATGGACTTTCAAATGTTGACCAGGGACCAATGATATCCATCGCAAGGCACACAGTGTGATGCTAAATGTTCCCTGCCTTAGCCATTAATGCCATCCTTTGACATTTTATCCTGAAAAATCTACCATTCTAAGAAATCTATCACTGACCTTTTATTTAAGTGTTTAAACATTACCTAATTGAGTGTTTAAATAATATTACCTAGTAATCATATTACTTTTAAGGGATGCATCTTCAACTTAATCATGGGCTCAAAAAGATCTATATTACATCAGAGTTCTCAAGGAATTTTCTTGGATATAACAGTGAAATTACACACCAGAAAATGGAATAAAGTTTGGCTTATATGTGCTCATCCACCACCACGTACAAATTTCATGAAGTATTACATACATTTTCCCAATGTTAAAATATTGCCCCCTCAGGTGGTCATCCAATTATTCAACAAATAGCTTCTAAAGGCAAACAACCATCTGCTTGGTTTATCATTGAATCCCTAGAACCTGTGGAAAAAAATAATTCAGGATGCATGTTATTAAATATTTTTCAAATGAATTGATCTACACCTTGTGATCCTTTTATGCACATATGTACTATACAGATATGTATCCCAAGTCTCAAACGCTCACACACACACACACACCTTACATTTATTTTGTTATTGAATCAGTCAGTTGTTTACATGTCTATATAACTTTGGGGGTACATTTTAACTTCGTCATATATGCACATATTTCACTCCCCTTCCACCAAACTTCCTGTGCCAATTCCCTAACAGCTCTTTCTTTCTCAACCCCCTTCTTTCTCCCTCTTATTCCCTCTAGTATTCAGTAAATTCTTTTCACTAAGATTTATTTTTGCTGTAATTTTCCAGTATATATTTTTTGGTTATTTATATTCCATAGATAAATGAAACCATCCATTTTCACCTTCTTACTTATTTTATTTAGTATAATCACCTCAAGGTCCATTCATTTTGTCTCCAAAGACACCATTTTATCTTTTTAAATAACTGACTAGAGTTCATATGCCAGAATTTCTTTATCTAGTCATTAGTCAGTGGCCTTTCAGGTGGTTCTTGTAGCAAACGTGGGCAATGCTGCTATGAATGGAGAAGTCCATAAATCTTTTCATATTCGAGACAGCCCTAACTTTAAACACAAACTAAGAATTGGTAATGAAGGAAAAGGAAAACTGAAATAGTCAATGAAGAAAAAAAATGTTACCTGCACTTAGATACATTTCAAATCTTAATAACTATTCCTTGTCCCAAATCCAACAAATAGATTAGAGTCATCAGAATTTTCACTAACCTTTCCAAAGATTATTACCTTAACTAAATGGAACTTTAAACTATCAGCTATCCAAGTGACAGCCAACTTTTCTTTTGACACTAAATTTGGACCTCAGAATCTTTTCAGAAGGAGAATTCAATCACTATGTTGAACCAGTTAGAGAAGAGATAAGAGGTTTTACTTGTTATAATGTCCAAAACTCAGCTGAAAGAAAGTAGAACTACTGTTTCATCGCAGTCAGAAATCTTACTTTATTTCGGAATTAAGTGTTTTATTGTCCCCAAAGCACATCACTGTCTTAATGATTTTCTTTTTGACAGTCATTGTTCTTTTTAGTAAAGTCACACTTCTACTCACGAGCTCACAAAAGAAAATACTTGAGGCTTACTACACACCAAGCCTACATAAAATTTAAGAAGCATCTGCAAAGCCTTCAAATGTTTCCTTCCCAGCAATGGTTACTAAACCAGTATTCTTATCAGAAAGCTCTTGGGACACTTCTCCCCACTCCATCCCATCCTCTTAAATTCAGGAATTCCTAAAAGTATAAACGTCAAGAATCTTCCCCCCAAAACAAATGACTAAAGGAGACTCTCCAAGGCCACGGTTTGTAATTCTGTATGTTTAAAAAGATTCTCATAAAAGTCTAATGTAAAGTCAGATTTGGGAAATACCAAATACAATATATATTTTATGTAATTATATATAATATGTTTCATTCAAACTATCCAAGAATGATGAAATATACCCAAAAATATAGGCTCCCTTTATCTGTTAAATAAAGAAGTTTTACTTGTACAACTTAATTATATCAAGTATGCACTTAGAATCACTACAGTATTTTTTAAATGTTCAATGAAAACATTATCATAAGGTAATTAAAGAGTACCATTAAAGTAGTTATGATATTCTCTGCATGTGCCATTATGTTCCTGTTCAGTGAAAACCAGATGCTACAAAAAAAAAATCCTGCAACTCAAACAATTACTGATTTGCCCAGGATGTAAGAGCCATTGCTCTCAGTGTTATGGGCATCTCACAAAAAAGACAGAGATGCACCAAACACATGCCTGTCTCTATGTTAAGAATGGGGAGAGAGGACAGGGTACCCACCCCCAACAGCTCCTTCCCACGGTGACTCCTCCTCATCTTTCTGACCAGGTTTCACAAGTTTTGCATCCTCCCTCAGAGAGGTTTTTCCCCATCCATCCTATATGAAAAAGGAAGACTATCCATCTCTGTTTTTTGTTTTCTTGGTGCTAATTATTGCTTTCCTTTATAGGATTTAATCCAACTTGCAATCATTTTATTTGTTTAACTGGCTTTCAAACTTGGAGGGAATTTATTTCCTTCTCAGTGCCTTAAGTGCTCAATAAATATTTGCTGGATAGATGGCTGGACCAGTGACAAAATAAAAAGAAAGCTCCATTAAGAAGGATTTAAAAGCACCTATAGAAGATATTTAATTAATGAGGAAGGCAACATGCATAAATGGGAAATACAATTGTATATTCTTTGTTTAGAACTGTTTAGTTGTTGAACACAACTTAACATTCATATATAAAGTTTCTGTAATACAAAGTTCTAAGAACTGACTCAGAAGTTTTAACATAAAATCCTATTAAGTCTTTTTAACAAGACTGCAGGAAATTTTTAATGACTATCTGTCTGCAGAAATAACTGTTCAGTCCCACTCATTCATGTTTATCTCTTTCATCCTGTCACCAATGTTTTCTACTTCTAGAACAGATCTTCCTGTAACAATGAAGGTACAGTGTCTTCTGAAGGACAACTCATTGTACTTACCACAAAAAGAAGCCCTGAAAAACTGAAAAGTAAATTACAGATGAAACCAAGATGACTCCACGTAAATCTAATCTAGACTCACAAGAGCATTTTATTTTTCCTCAAAAACATTTTATTGCAAACAATATTTTTTTAATTCCACAAAAGTTTAAAGCAAAAAACAAAATGCAAGGAAACATTTGCTATAGATTAGCCCCAAAATAAATTATTAATGTTTAAAGGCTCAAATCAACTCAAAAAACAAAATAATAAACCAGAAAAAAATCCATTAATTTAGAAAAGAAAAATACCTAATATTCAAATTTACTATTAACCAAAGTAACAAATATCATAATTACATAATTATTACTTGTCACCTTCTTAATTAGTCAGCATTATTAAAGAAACATTACAAATATTCAGAGAGAAAAAAAATACCAGTTTTAAACTGTTCAGAAAAATCTTTTCTGAGAATAAAAGTATACAAAAGAAGCATTTCAAATACTGCCTGAAATAAATTTTTAAGCAATTAATTTAGGGAGAAATATATGAAATATTAGCTTGGCCCTCTTGTTTAATATAATAATCAATACAAAGATTAATTTTCTTCACTGAGATCTCTGATATACTCTCACATAGGGTTCACTTCAGAAGAAATACTTGTTCTCGATTACAAGTGATTCTGAATATAAACTTAGCATCTTTTTTCAACTGGAAAGAGCACAGGTGATGGCGCAATGTACACACACACATTCAGAAACGCGCCCATGCACGGTCCATATCCTCACCTAACCTGTTAAGTCACTGAACTTCTGAGTCTCAAGATCTCTAAGATGAAGATGCTAATATTGCCTATCTAATATAAGAATATCATGATTAAATGAGGAAGCTTGGGTATGAACAATACTTAATACAGTAAATAAGAAAATAAACACTCAACCAACATTATTCTAGAAAGGAGTTATTTCTGAATACTGTATGGCATGAAAGTCAGCCCCTAGAGCCTCAAGGATCTTCAAGTTTTAGAGCAAATAAGTTATTTGGAGGCAACAGTAAAAATAATTTTGAAAACTTATATATGAAGAGGCTATACATATTTAAAATATGTGTAAGCTCAGGAAATAGCTGGAGAAAATGAGAATATATTCATCACGAATAACTTGACACCAAGATGGTGGTGATTTTTTTTTTCCAGTTAATCATTCAGTTCCATTGATTTTTCTTTTTTTTTCTTTTTTTTTTTATTAAAATATTTTAAAATTTACATATACTTGCCATTAATTGTAATCCCCATGTATTCCCCATCACCATATCACCAGTGCAAGATGGTGGTGATTTTTAATTTCTTCTGGTATTGGATAACTACTATACCTTTTCAATGACTGGCTTAAGCACTGGCTTCTAGCACAGGGTAACTTCTGCTCTGACTCAGTGTGTCAATTATGTTTTAAATTTGTATTTTCGCTACATAAACATAATCAGAGGTCAAGCAGGAAATCGTTTATTTAAATAAGCAAAACTATAACAAATCAGACCTCTTTGTATCCAACAGATCACCTTATGATAAGTTTGTGTTAAAAGTCAAATTTCCCAAACTTCTCAAGCTTCTCAATATTTGCTCTTCTACTAATGACATCCTGTTTTAGTTATGCTGAGCAAACAGGATTTAAAATGAGAAAAATAATATTTGCACAGAAACTCTTCCTGTCTGTTGATTAAATCCAATCAATCATAATAAACTCAATACACATTAGCGTTCTGTATCTAATTTACACTCTAGGGAGTCTTGCCTAAAATCAAAATGTATATTTATGTTGATAGTAAAGTGTTAAAATAACCAATATTTTAAATTAATAGTCTGTGTAATTTCAAGTAATACTGCCACATGAAGTGACATAAAGACAAAATTAAAGCTTTACTTAAAAAATTAGGCTCAAGTTATTTTTAAAAAAATGTCTATCAAAGCTACCAAATTCTCCCTTAACACTTACTAAGTATTTATTATCTGGTAGATATGGCAAGACTGGTGATGTAGATAGACAGAATAATGACCACTCCCATTCAAACATATCTGGCTCCCAATATCAAATAATAAGAGTTCATTTTTAAGAGATGTGGATAAAATCATGAGTGAAAGATAGAATAATCGAAATATTCTCATTGAAATTCATTCATTCATTCATCAAACACTGATTGTGCACCTATGTCCTAGGGACTCTTTAGTGTGCTTGAGATACATCATTAGGATATTGTAACTTTAGATTCTTAAGATAAAATCTTTAAATTTTAAGATAAAATATTTAGAATTTTATCTTAAGGAATGCTCAAGTAATTTATAATATAAACAAATTGGAAATTATGTGAATTTGCAATCTTTAATCACCACCTTCAATGATGTAGTCATTAAAAAGAAAGTTCAGTTTCTAATAATGAAGCAAGGACCAAATATACTTTTATTTTCAAGTGTGCCAGCCAGAAAATTAAATATATATATATAAAACATATATTGTATATCTATACACACATATATTGCTTCATTTTTTTAAAAAGAGGAGGGAATAAAGAAAATAGAGAATTCACCATATAATCATACTGATAACTGTGTCCATATTTGCATATCACACCACATATTTAATTTATTTTTATTTAAATAAAGAAACTGAGGAATAGGAAGCAAATAATTTATCCAAAGTCAAGGATCAAATGAGTTGCAGAACTGGTGTTTGAAAGACCAGAACCAACAAGCTGCTCTCTATGTTCTAAGTTGATGCAAGCTACCCAACAATCACAAAAGCAAACTAATTCTATAATTAGCACCTTGCACTGGAATTGTCTCTTTAGTTGTCTGAACCCCATAACCCATATTAGTTACTGAATTCATGAAGGTGTAAATCATATCTGCTTAGTTCACCTCTTCATCCTTTGGACATAATTCCCAGACCCAGGAAGTCATCCAATAACTGTTTGTCACCAAGTTAAATGATAAATTGGTTGTTCATGGTGGTTTTTTTGGTCACTTGTTCACATTTTGTACACATTATCTGCCTTAAAAAAATACAGAGAATGAAGCATGTTTCCTGGGATATTTATTCCAAGCATGAATTTAATGCCATTCATTAAAAAGAAACATGAAACACACAAAGTTTGTCCTCAGTTAACTAGTAGAAAAAGAGTGAGGAATTGTGTACAAGTTAAAAAGAGTAACTCAACACCAAGGATAATTATTGGGAGAAACAAGGTTATTCAAAGAAAAGGAAATAATTAATTTAAAAGGCTTTCTATGGAAATAAGACCTCTGGAAACTTGGGTAAGAAGGGCCCTTTGCTTTGGTCAAAGATGGTAATTCTTTAAAAAAATTTCCCAAAATGAGATATCTCAAAGGGAGACTTATAGACTCCACATTAAATAACCATGAATTACACAGTGAGAAAGGCCCTTTCATATGTCTTTCATCTCAGGAATAGACTGTGTTTGATGCTAATATATCTTCAATCCCTCAACACTTGCTTTTTTTATAACAACAACAACAACAAAAAAAAAAAAAAACGAAACAAAGAAACTCAGATCTCAGTGTCAGGCTCTTCCAGAAAATATGCCTAGTAAAAAAATCTAACAATTTTTCTACTTTTATTATATTTATTTTATGTGTACTTTCATTTATTATAACCTTTTTTAAATATAAGTTTAATTTTTTAAAGCCCCTAGATACTATACGGGGGCAAAAGTCATGAAGTTAGCATAAGAATGGCTAAAATTTCAGAAACACTGATTAAGGAAATAAAGAATATGTTAGCTACTTCAGTGGACTCAAGATTAATCACAGTCCACAAATAGTGGCCTACATTATTGTAGATAGGAGTTAACAGCTACAAAGAATTTCGGTCTGATAAAGAAAATCATGCATGGTTCTGAAATGATAGTAAGTGGGTCATGCCCTAATCACTCCCTAAATGTGGAAAGTGAGCATGACTCTAGATATGATCCCATACAATTAAAGCACAGGCCTGGCCAAGTAGGACTGGGACTAACACAACGGAAGTGGCATGATAATGCTGTAAACAAGACCTCATTCCATAACAACAACAACAACAACAACAAAATGGCAAGGCTGTTAGAACAAAATGCCAGGCATGCTCCAAGTAGTTGTTTTAATATATAACAACCTTTCCCCTCATGCTGTAAAGATCATTTCTGTCTGTGTTACCTCTTGGGCACAAATATAGCTTATAGACCAGTTTTGTTTTGGTTTATCTCTGATTTCATAGTCAAATACCAAAGGAAATTCCCAGTACAGATTATTTTTCCCTTCGCTGTATAATACTTTTATACACTAGATGGAGCCAAATTTATAATGCTTTGGGATTCACTCACTGCTTTTGTGTTGTAATTGAAAAAAAGAAAAAATATATACAAAGTTATAGAGGAACTTTGTAACACATAAATATATTTTAATTTAAATTTCTAAATTGACAATTTCAAACTATATTCCTTGCTTTTCTTTGTTTTGGGGGAACAGAAGAAATTGATAAATGCAGTGAGTATGATCACCTCACCAGATACATAAAGACTATTCTAGGAATAGGAGGGGGATTAGGGCAAGAGTTCTGGGTAGGTAGACTATAGACCTGAATCCTTAAAAGTAAGAAAAAAAGTTTCCAGCAGGGGAGGTGAAACTTTTGACACCACTACAAGAGGAATGGCTTATCTCCAAAGCCAGGAAGGTCTACTGCCAGAAAACAATAACATACGACAGCTCTGCAGTTACTCCCCTGGGCTGGCACAGGGCTGTAGAGTCACAGAAGTAATTCTCTCCAATTGGTCAAGTAAACTTAATGACTCTTCACTGAATCTTGATCCTTCAGATTTTATTCACAAGGGATATTTGATATTGCTTAGAAAGACTTTTGTTTGTCACAGATAGAGAGGGAAGTGCTATAAGAATCTAGTAAGCAGAAGCCAGGGATGGTGCTAAATGTCCTATACTGCACAGGACAGGCCCTGCAACAAATAATAGCTAGTGCCACGTACCTATGCCGAGTTGGGGAAACTCCCTTTTAGAGTACATACCACTTCAATATAGAAGATAAAGTAATTTCAATTCATTGTAAACTTTAAATAGTCAAGCAAAAATATCAATGTGTTTGTAATTTTTAAGTCTATGAGTCCCAGTAGATTGTTGTACTTTAGTCTTTTACATGTGATACTGTATTTAGATGTTGTAAAACTATTTGAGTGATTTAATAATTGCACAGGGACTAAAAGTTATTTTAGTCTAAGTAATAACTAACGTTATTTTATCTTATTTGTAGTATAGACCAACAAATTCACTTGTGGACACAACAGACTATATACAGTGAAAGTAAATGAACTATATACAGTGAAAGTAAATGAACTATATAGCTACATGCCTCCCCATGGATAAAGTAAAAAATAATGGTGAGTTTTAAAAAAGGGAAAATCAAATAGAATACTACCAAATGATTCTATTTGTATTAAGTTCAAAGAACAGTTTAGAGATGTATCCATAGACTGTAGAACTAACAAAAATCAAAGAAGTGGTTAACACAAAATTCAGGGTGGTGGTTAACTTAGTGTGGGGTAGAAAGGAATATGCAATCAAAGATTAAGTTTCTAAAGTGTTCTATATCTAATGATGAATAATGGGTACATTGTTACCACTTTACTGTCCTTTACTAAACCAAGAGATTTTAGACACATTTCTACATTGTGCTATATTTTACATTTTAAAAAACATTAACAAATAAGGAATATATGGAAAGTATAAAAATAGTGATAGCAAGTATAGGTCATTCTTTTAGGATAATAGTGAATTTTGACTGTACTGGCTAAAAGACCCCAGAACAGTGCTAGCGCTAACTTTTCCTCCCCCTTCACTCTCCAGTGGAATATCCCATGGGAATGAACTATTGCCACCTACTACACACATATAATATTCAGCAAAAAAAAATCCAGATATGAGAGTATATGTTGCATGATTCTATTTGTATAAAGTTCAGCAACACCCAGACATTAATCTATGAAGTTACAAGACAGGAGAGTGATTATACTGGGGAAGAAGCCGACCAGCAGAAGGCACAAGGGTGCTAGCAGTGATCTGTCTCAGGTTGGGTGGCTCATTTCATAGTGAAAATTCATCAAATAGGATATATAAAGATTTGTATATTTTTCTGTAAGAATATGATAGCTTGATTAATCTAGCCATTCTTAAAGATTATTCCTTGGCAAGCCTTTCATGATCCCAACAACATTCCACCTCTTCCTCTAATTCCTATATTATAATTATATAAACTGATAATCATAATTTTATAAAATTATAATCTGTTTACCATTGTATTGCTACACCATTGAAGACATGGACTAGTGCATCCACCATGATTTCCTATAAAGTACTATATTATAGTAGCTATAAATATTTATGGATTTAAATGACATGTATTGCCACTGTGAAAGTAAGTCCATATTTTTCTCTGAGTATGCATTCCTCTTTATTTTTATTGTTATTTTATTTACATACATTAAATTCACCTTTTTTTCTTAAGTTTTGAAACTCACAGTTTCAAGTGACAACCACCACAATCAAGATACAGAGCGGACCCACCATCTCTAAGTACTTGTTGGAGTCAAAATGTCACCTGTCCCTGTTCCCCAGAACCATCTATTTATGCCTCTATAATTTTGTCTTTTTTTGGAATTAAATGTAACCATATAAAACCCAGATCACCCATTTTGCTGAGGTATTAGTAGTCCATTCCTCTTCATTCTTTTTAGTATTCCACTAAAGCACAGCTTGTTTATTCATTTACAAGTGAAAGGATATTTGGGCTATTTTCAATTTTTGATGATTGTGAATAAAGCTGTCATACATTTTTAAGATCTTTTTTGGAAATCCTTTGGAAAAGGATATTTTCAAAAGACTCACCCAAGATAATACATTTACAAGTGATTTATGAAAAAAAAAATGGTATACTCTTAAAAAAAAGTGTCTACTGAAAAAATAAGAGTTGACAATTTTCTCCCTTATGTTAATGAAATCCTTATGTTAATCCTTATGTCACCCTTACGTTAATGCAGTCACAATATTTTCTGTAAAGAGATTTCTAGCTACCTTTTCTATATTTAGTGCACATTATGGGACAGATTTCAGAAGTATCCAACTAAAGCACTTTTCTGAAGTCTGCCTCTGTCAATGTGACCCCACAGCCACATTCTACAAATACTGTGTCTGTCCTGATCTATGTACAGCTCTTCATCAGTGCTATGTACATAAGTCATTATGCCCCATCAGCCTCTGCCTTTCATCTGACCTACTGGACTTACCTGTAATGCCCAGAGGGGATGAGAAATGACAGGCCCAGCACTCAAGGGCTCAAAGAACATTCGAGGAAAAGGGCTATTTCAAGATTATGTAGTGGGGTGTCTACAGTTTGCATTTTTTTTCTGTTGATTTAAACACAAAAAGCATATGTCTAAATCCTTGGGGGCTGAATGCCCATATCACGAAATTTCCATTAGCTGGCATTTCAGGGTGTCCATCTGCAGAGCCTGAACCACTGCACTGCCAGGGTCGAAGCCACAGGAAAGAAAAGGTCCAAAAACAACACTTCAGGGAGGTATCTAAGCTGCACTGCACCTGCCACTGGGCTAGAGAAAGCACGTTGGTTCTAAGCTGTTGGGCCTCAAAGTGGCATTACACTCTTTCTGTTTGCTCTAAGGGTTTTACTATCTCTATTACAGTCATTAGGAAAATCAGAGAACCTCACCTTTCAAAACCCTTTCAAATGTTAAGTCATAATAATAAAAATAGCTAATTATGGAAGGCAGGTTATGCACTCCTGCATGAACCATTTTGTATGTAGTACCTAATTGTAAAACTCAATTAACAACCTTCTAACTTAAAGACTAACATGATGTCCTTTTTTCCAATGACAAAATAAGGTTTTGGGAGATTATAAAATTTGCTAAAGAGTATGCAGAGAAGGAATTCAATCCAAGACACAATGTGATCTGGATCCCATGTTCTTAACACAAAGGTTATACCACCACAAAATCCTCTTACTAAGTGTGCTCATTGATCCAGATACTCATATTATATTATTATATCCATTCCAGGAAATAAATATTAATTAGTGATGCCCCTCCCACTAGATGTTCATTCCTTGGGCTAAGATGTAGGATAATGAAAATAATGTCTTAAACTTTTTGGTCAAATCCTTTCCAAAAGTCATATGAAAACAATAGATTCTCTTCAGAAAAATTTTACATAGGCACAGACCCTCAAAACTCAATTGAATGCTTAGGCCACAGTCTAGTAATCCCTGGAATGCTTAAGGGGTTATTTCTTGAAGTTGGCTTTAAGACAGGGTCAAAGTATTATAAGAACTGAAACAAACCAGTATACCAAAGTTCTGAAGATTCAGAAGAATTCACCAGTGGAAAGAAAGGGGAACCTTTGAGGAAGAGATATAAGCTTCAGTGAGCTGTGGGCAGGAAAAAGATCTAAAGAGGAGAGAAATGTTCTGGGAAGAACTTATTTCTAGAAAGGGTGTGGTGGGAATGAGGTTTTTGGCTCAAAAAGAACTGGGTTCAAATCAAGTGCCTCCCCTCACTAGCACCCAGTGGGAAATTATTCAACCCTTGAAGCTTCAGTTTCCTCCTCTATAAAATGAAGATAAGAAGAGCCTGACCCTGTAGCCTGTTGTAAGCTGATCCATGGCTCACACTTGGTACAAAATCAGAAATAACGTGAGCACTTAATATAGTGCTGCCATTATTATTCACTTCATCACTGCCACCCCTGTCACTATGGCCTGATGTAACGTGGCCTCGTAAATGGAACTTCTATACAACAGCACCAGAGCTAAACTCCTTTGGTTCCTGTTTGGGCCAAATTTATATCCTTAGACAAGTGATGTACTAGAGGAGAAACTTTGCCCAATTAAATCCCCAGTGCAAAAGAGCCACCTCTCAAAATACTCTCCTTATAAACTCACACCATATCATTTATTCTCATTAATCACATAAAAATGTGAGAAGTATGCTCCGGAGATGGGGAGAAACAGAAAATATGACAATCATTGGGTTATCAGTGTATTTGTTTTGTTTTTCAACATCACTGTTCTTAAGTCAGACTAGATATTACTATCAAGACCTTACTAGATGTTACATATTATTGTCATTATTATCATGTCCATAACAAGAATCTGAAAACATAAATTCTCACAAAGCCTTTCTGCACTCAGTTCATCTATGTCATGGTTCCTAGCATGAAATTACTATGTAAAAAGAGGGAAACGTACAAAATACTCTACCCAATCCTTCTTAGTCATTGGGTTTTCATTAATATTTTGTTTTAAATTCTGTATGTGGTTGAGGAGCTAACATAAAAGTAATATACTGGAACCCATCCATGAATGTTTGAGGAAATGTGTGGAGAATATTTTGTTTTGATTCCTCAGCCATGGTAATAGACAGAACATTCATGAAATCCTTACTCTTAAAAATGTTCCATGGCCAGCCAATATTTGCCAGAGTGATATTATCATACAGTCAGCGCTGGAAAAATTCAGTCATGAGAAACAACCATTCTCATCTTCCCCAGAAAGCTGGCGAGGATATCTCCTTCTCTCTGCCATCTAAACTGACACCATCTACAAAAATCACAAGGTACCCTTGCTTTAAAGCACAGTGAAAATAGAGTGATTCTAACAAGCCTCCCTGAAACCAAAAGGCTATTCCAAATTCACCAAGCTTCCTTTCTGCTTTAAATTTGTTCTCCTGCAAAAGCACAATACTAAATGAGCTCATTCCATCAAAGATGAATATAAGCAGTAGAAAACTCAATTGTGTAAAACAAGCAGTAGAGGAATTTGTTCATGAATTGGGAACAGCAGGAAAAATTGAGGCTGAGGACAGGACAATATTGCTAGCACATCATTAAATGTGAATGTGATAGAGAGAGCTAATAGGCTACAGAGGAGGTGGATATGGCAATTTGAAACACCCACAATCTTACCAGAATCAAAACAAAGATCTGTGTTGAGAAAGGGCTCCCAAATGGAATTAGAAAGCCCAATCAATTCCTAAGAAATTGAACCAAAACAGTCTGAGATACCATAAGAAAACTAGAGAAGTGTTGACTTTCAAGGCAGATCTTTCTCTCCTTCCAAAACTTGTCATTTGTGAATGAAACCTCATCAACAGAAAAGATCATCAGTACTGATGCCACTAACACATTCCATTAGCCTACTTCTGTCTTCCTATTTCTGTTTCTATACTCAGCAGTTACTCTTTCCTATAAGCAACACATTCTAGGAGTTAAGAATACAACCCCTGGACTCAAATTACCTAGATTTACCACTTACTAATTCTAAGCTTCCATTTCCCCATTGTAAATGACTTTAAAAACTAAATCAGTTAAAGCAAATAAGACATTAATGCTATGCATGGTCTTAGTACCATTTTAGTCTTACAAAGTGTGTCTTTCTTGCCAAAAACAACAATAAACAAAAAAGAAAAACAGAATGTACTTTATCTTTCCATTGAGACTCTAACACTACTTTATGAAAGAGCTGAAAACATGCTAGCTTTGATTTTGGTCATCTCTAACAAATATTGGTTAATTTCCTGCTATGAACCCATAGGTACTATGCTAGAAGTTGGGACATACCAATATAACAGGTATATAGTAGACATAGTAGTTTCTATTTTCAGGCTAGTTCCCAGTGTCTTTCTGGAGGGTAACCAATAGTTACTTGAACTTGGAGAACTGCTCCCTCCCAGTCAATGAGGACAATAATCAAGGTCTCTTCTTGGGTCATAATAATCCCTTAATGAGCATTGTAGATATACCTGCTAAACACAGAGACTGTAGAGTCAACATTTAAAAAATTCCTTGTACATGTGCTTTGAAGCTGGCCATGTCCATTGCCATACTCTATGGAAGGATGATATTCACTTAACTAAGACCTGCTTTTGAGGTGCTTTCTATGATTTTGTAAATATGTGTCTATCAGTTAATTGCACAAATATTTATGGAATACTTATTAACAATCAAAGAACAAGCTTGACCCTGGGTAAAGGCTACCAAGAAAAGCATGGTCCTCCAATGCAGCCTTACCATTTTAAAGATGAATTCACAGACATGATCCAAAAGACAAAGCAAATGACCCAAATCCACACCATTAGGACAGGTAAGTCTGAAATAAAAACATGTCTAAAGCCAAATCCAAGCAGGTTTCCTCCTCAGGGTTTCACTCTTACCTCTGTCCCCTCAGTCTACATTGCTTCTTCTCAAACACCTGTCAGGCTTACTCTTCAGTTAACTAACTCAGATCTCTATTCATAAGGAACCTCAAAAATGATGTCGAACCTATCAGTCTCAAATTAAATAGGAACACTACTCTGACTTTATATTCTTCTTCATAATACCAACCACTCCTATCAGAATGTAAACTCCAGTAGGGATATTCTTGCTAGTTTTATCCACAATTAAATTGCTGTTCAATCCCCAGCACAAGAACAGTGTCTGATACAGAGTAAGTACTAAGTTAATGTGTTGAATGAAAGAATCCAGTACTACTTTTACCTAAATACACCCTACCTCAATGAGACTTGCTGAGGATGCTTACAACCTGAAATTAGGGGAAAATGGGATGCCAAAGAAAATCCTTTCCAGTGCCTGCTAATGTGTCAAATATGCTTAAGTAGCAAGATTACTTGCATTAGTGCATGAACATGGCATTAAATAACAACATGTTACATATCAAGAATATGGAAGAATACCAAGTAAGTGTCATTCTGCTTCAGTGTCACGGAGAGAGGGTTGTGGGGACAGTGGTGGTGATGGGAGGAAGGGAGGAGAGACTGTGGAGAACCAGACACAAACAAATCCAAGGTTGAATGTTGGTCACTCTTGTTGGGTTTTCAGATTTCTCAAGGGAATATGGAAATACTGAATTGTCACTGAAAACTAGTGATTCCACATTTTGGTAAATTCAGAGTTGTTTTCAACATTATTGGGACTACACTGACATCAAACAGTAAGATTAAGGTCAGCAGGTCTTCAGACTAGTAACCACCATTGTTTTCTCCACCATTGCTCAGAAGCCACAGCACTGTCATATGCAGGGACTGAACAATGCCTTCTCAAGGTCTTTGCAGCTGACAAAAAACAGTAAGAAGGTCATGGACTGAATGAACTACTTATTCCAGCTTATTTAGATTTTGAGTTCTTAATGCAATATCATTGAAAGTCAACCAATCTTAAGTACAAAACATTTCTTCATAAAGTCTATGAAGATTATTTAAAAAATAGTCACAAAGAATTGCAGAACTCTAGATGGTACTAGAATCAAGTAGACTCTAAAATAGGTCAGAAAAAGCTGAAATCATTTGAAACTCTTGCCAAGCAAAAAATAAAAATAAAATGATCTGAGAGGGAGAAAGAAGTCATTCTATTTTTATTTTATACCTGATTTATTCTCAGAAGAACTTAAGGCAATTTATGTAAAAGCAAACAACACACCAAGATAAAAACAACAGAAAATTAATGTGCACAATTAAAGGAAATAGAATGAATGATAGAGAATTCAAGAAAAACAATAGCAGGGATATTAGTACACAAAATACAAATAAAAGTATTTTAGTACACAAAATACAAATAAAAGTATTTTATATTTTTAGTAGTGAGTTGTTTTTAAGCAGGGGTTAGAAAGTATAATGTCCATAGGAGCCACACAGAGTAAAGGAATAAGACAAACTTAAAAAGTACTGGTTCTATTTTAAAGAAAATGACATTACTTGTGAATTCCATGGCTGACATGGAGACACACTGAGTCCAGTGTTGCCAGAACAGGTTTTTCATTAGATTCTAAAAATTCAAACACACTGGTACAAAAATCTCATTTTATAATGTTAGCAAGCTAGCTTTACTTTTGGCTAAAAATAATTTTAAATGTGTGGGTTAAAGACAACATTGCTTGTGACCATAAAGAGGAAGAAGACATGATCAGTTACATGACTAACTATATCCGTATAATAAAAACCCAAAGTTGTGTAGAAGTACAGTCATTTGCGGTATCAAAACCAGAGAGACACTTTTCCAAAGAGTCTTCCTAAAGAGGACACTAAAACATTCAATAATGCAGGCACCCCATACAATAACACTTCAGGATTCACAGGGTTCTAGTTTATAATAACCTTCAACAGCAGCAAAGAGCATAATATTACATGAAATTTAATTAAACTAATCTAGGAACAAAGGTGGGTGCAGGGAAAATTTCCAGAGACAGAGATTTCTGTTCATTTGGATTATTTGAGGCATAGATTTTATAGTAGCTATCACTTAACTGTTTTTTAGCCAAAGATTTCTTTTGATAACTGTAAAGTTCCCATGCATTTATATTGTGTTATTTGACAAATCAAAGCAAAAACTACCTTGAGAAATGATATTTCAAGTATTTCCATCATTCCTCACTGTTACAGATTATATAAAGAGATGGAATTCACCCTTCAGACTGTCATCCATAAATACCAGTTTTTCACAGTAGCATTTGATAAGAATTGAGTAGCACCATGTTCAAGATCAGGTTCCCTGACATGAACCTGGAGTGTGGTATTCTATGGGGTTAAATTCAAGGCTGTTCTCTTTATTGGCCTGTCCATCTCATACTAAGACTGAACTTTGTGATGTTGAAGAACCTGGCATGCCCCCAGCCACTGGCCATGGAAGGATAGACAGGTAGAACCAATGTCTCCACAAAGGAACATTGTTCGATATGTGCTCAAGGTCACAAACACAAGGACAGTCAAGTTCTAAGCCACATAGCAACGCTTTATGGAATCCTTGGGATAAGTGACAGGGGTTAGATCAACACTGGGCTCTTGACATACCAAAAACTAGTGCAGTTTTACTTCCTTTATTTCATACAAACTTAGTCTTGTATAATGCTTGCTCTGAAAAAACAAAAATGCTGAAACATGATTGAAACATTAGGGAAGTATTTGAGCATAAGCCAAATGAATTTTGGTTTGCTTGTGCATAGTGTTTCTTTGTATACAAGAAACACTAGGTGAAACAGAGAAAGCTGCTAAGTCAAGCAGTGCAGGAACACAGAAAATGCATCAACTTCAAGCATCTACTGGCCACATCAGTTCGTGGTGCGTGTCCTACAGCACAGCCTCCATATCTGCGGCTGCCGCTTTCCATCCACTGTCAGATAAGTCTCCTTTCACCGTTCACCATAACTGACAATCTGCAATCCTTCTCACACCCACTTACACAAACAAGCAAGGTACCCATTTTATTGTATTTATACATTGCTTAGCCACTTAATAAATGCAAAACAAACTGTCTACTGTTTTTACTAGATTCTTAACCAGTAAAGTTTTTAACTTTGTCACTGATGAAGTTTTTGCGTATGGTGCCACTAATCCTGTTTTCCCTAGAGACTATGGTATTTGCTACAGGATTTTGCAGTGCCTGGTTATTTTTTTTAGAAGTGCAAAGATTCTACACAAAATGTTACTTGAAAATATCAAGTTGGCTATAAGGTAAAGTTGTGTGAAGTCTAAAATTTGTCATTTAAGTGAAGAAGAAAGCTAGGAAATGGGATAGGTAGGTCCATTTATCAGCCTGACTGAGAAATAATCTCAGCTCCCATTCCAATTCAATTAAAAATGGAATGTGCACAATAGCAGTATCGGATCAAAGCTGGTTTCAGAAAAGAAGGGCTAGGTAAAGTGGGAAAATTCAGTGGACCTTGGTAACTTAAGAGACCCCCGCAGGCCCAGCCAATCAGTAACAGACACATCACAGAAAAACCTGAGGACCTAATCCCCACTCCTTGCCCACTTTACCAATATAAGCACTGACTTCTTGCCACCTCTGTGACTCCCCAGTTGGAACCCCTCTCCACTCAAAGAGCTTTCCTTTTCTCCTTTCTACAGACCTATCAAGTAATCACTTTCTGTGATGTTTATCTCATTGTTAAATTCTTTCCTCACCAAAGATAAAAACTGAGGAAAAGCCCACCTGGGGTCCTCAGACTCAAGGTCTGATCCCCGAAAACCCCAATTCAAAAATACTATGTTCCTAAAAATGTATCTGTTCACTTTGGAAAAATTAAAGGAAACTAAAAAAATATACAGAAAATAAAAATCACTCATCATCTTAATTTACAAACACATTGATATTTTTCCTTTCAGTCCTTTTTATTCTGTATTATAAGAGTATTACTTTTCCTGAACTTTTTAGTTTAAATTGGCTTTAAAATTGACCACTTCTAAATCAAATGTTCACTTTTTTAAAAAAGTGTTGCAAAATTGACTAAATCTTTTAACACTTATGAGCACACACTACACTATCATAGTTCACCACTATGCTCTGTAACATACAAATCAGAAAAGTCAATAAACTAGGCTCAACCACCAAGAGAATCTCTGGAAGTTTCCAAATTTGGCAGAGTTGCATCATTTCTTGCCCTTAAGATTAATTACTATTTTCATTCTAGTTCTAAGATTTGTTAAAAATATAAATTATATAAATAGCACATTTGGAAAAGAAAATAGACTTGTATTATTAATCCCCTGTAAATTACAGCTTCAAGAATTATATTCTGCCCTTTTATCTGTCACCTTTTCAAATATTGTATCACCAAAATTAACTACATAAAACAAAGCTCTATTTGAACATTTCTAAGTAGTAAATACACACATTAAAATGTCATGAAGACTGCCTACTAATTTTCCCTCTTTATTTCTTCCAGGAGAGTTATTTTAAGATTGGAATTTTTTGTGAATACTTAAGAGTTAAGTAAACTATGTAGAAGATATAGCTACAGGTATAGAGACATAATGTAAACATGTATCAGTGAATATATAGATATGTGCCTATATATACATCTACTGAGCTCAAATGTATATATCCTTGAAATTTCTACCTACTGTACAAAATATAAAACACATCTGTCATTTTGTGTATAAGTTAAGTTACCTAAGCAGCAACAATCAAGTAGAAGTAAAAAGGTATTTGGGGTTGCGTTCTCTTGGATCATCTGATGAGATACTGCAAAGCACTAAGAAAGAGAGCAACAGGACAAAATCAAAAGAGGCAAATTGACCATATATATAGTAATCTTTTCTGAAGTCACTGATAATTGATTCTACTCTGCTCTTTAAAAAAAAACAAAAACAACAACAACAACAACACCAAGTCCTTACTCAGGTTCCAAACAAGGGGAGGGAGAGATGACTGGAAAAGATGAGAGGGTCACAATGTCAGGTACAATCTATAGCACATTTTACCTCCTTCTCTCTCTCTCTCTCTCTCTCTCTCATTGCAAAAGACAGTAGTTTTATTATTTTAACCATTTCCAGATGGTAGCTGATTAAGCTTTTAGATGAAATTCCTGTCCCTTTCAAAGTACCTCTGTGTGTGACATAAGAAAATCAGTATTTTAGCTCACCCTAGGGAATAACAGTCTCAACTCTAACAGCATTTCACCTTGTTTTACCCATAGAAGCATTCCTAGAAAGGCATTGTTTGAAAAGGTGTGAAAGAATACCCCATTACTTTTCTACCTATGCAAGTCTAACAGCAGGAAGACACATCCTTGCAAGAGGGATACTAGAAGCGAGGTCTGAACTCACCAACAGCAAGAAGGCATCTCTGTAGACCTCTTGTTTTGCCTCACATTCTACTCTATAATATACCCTTGTTTGTATGAGCAGGAAAAAGCCCTTAATGATGGCTCTGATAGATTATTGAGACTTTCCAACCCTATCCCAAATATTCAAAAACTTCTGATGGTCCAGAGAGATTAACCTCCCACTTTAGATAGCCCTGGGCACCAGGCTTCAGGCCTCAAGGGCTACCTCTAGGTGATCTACACAGCACTAAAGACATGAAGCTTTATGTTTAAAAATCCTAATGTGAATGTTTTCATTTTTTAAGAAGTCAACTGAAATTCCCTAACTCACTTTTATACATCAGTCCTTCTTAGAGTAGGGATGCATTTAAAACAGATCGATTTTCTCCTTTGTGGGAGATCAGATGAACTGAAATCTTGAGATGAATACCCTTGAGGCTACACAGAGATTCACTGCCATTTAGAAAAGCTCTCACATCACAGTCCAGTGCTGTGCAGAACCAAGGGAAGGGGTAAGACAGTACATCCAACCCATAGCTGGCAGAGGGTGCAACTGGGCTTTTCTAGACCCTCAGAACAATTTTTCAGCACACTTATCCATTTAGAGAGCTACTTAAATCCTGTAATTCACCAGTGTTCTACAAAGATACAAAAAACCCTTGACTGTGCTGGACCAGACACCAGTAGACAAAAAGCAGTCACAAAATGAAAACTGTCTTTTAAAAGAAGCTGTGGTTAAACATTAAAAATAATCACATGATTTTGCTCCCCCATACTGTAAATAATGAAAAGGAGTGTTTAGTCAGTGGGAAAAAGCAGTTTTCATAATTTCATCAGCGATTACTATAAAGCTCATTTGTAAGAACCTAGGGTATCTTCACTTTTCCTGACCTCAAGAACCAACATTTTGAAGCCAGGGACTTATTCTAATTTTGAATGTTCTCCAGAGTCCCTTTAAATGAAGAAAAAAAAAAAAGTGAACTTCACATTGACTGATGCATGACATTGTTTTAGAACACAAAAAATGTTCAGGTTGAAACCATTATTACATGTCATAAAGCATTGGTAATGGCCACTCAGCAAAACCTAAACCATTTTTAAGGTCATAAACAAGCACATAAAATGTACTGCACTAATTTGTTGGAAACATCCTCCTTAAAGGAAAGGGTAACAAAGGGCTATGGCTCAGTCACATTGCTCTGCATATACCAGCCACAGAACATACATATGACCTTTGTTGTTCCCCTTACGAATTATTTCAACACTTCGACATTCAACTTGAAAATTTAGGGAGAGGTGAGACAAAGCTATAAAAATCTAGGTACACTAGAATAACTACAATATTCTGGGGTACAATAAATATCTCTCTTACAGAAGAAATACAGGCACTATTAATTTACAGAATCCAATGCAAAAGGCAACTTGTCGAATCTCCATTACCATTTATGTTATAAACCCAGAAAAGCAAAAATCAGACTTACCCTGGGAAGCCATCCTATAGGCTGACTCAGAAAAGTAGCCTGTTGACAAGCCAGAAAACAGCTTCAAACCAACACTCCACAAATTCACTGGGTTTAATCCTCCCATCCACCTACTAAGCCTTGCTACTACATATGCATCTGGCTTTTGTTAAAGAACTTCTGCAAATGTACAGTGGATGAGTAATCATTCAGACTTCATAAAACATGCCAAAGCCATCACCAATAACAGTAGTTTCATTGACTCATCACATTTTTAAGTGTTTTTATTTTAATTTTTAAAATGAAATTAGTGTTTTAGCTGATATAAATCCCTGCCACTAGAGCATGCAAATATTGCCCAAAAGGCTTTCAGTTGCTTCTATGTGTAGAACTTTTTCTGGGTCCTTATCAGCAGTCAGTAATTCTGAGTTAACATGTAAAGACATAGCCTGGTTGACAACTGTCTTTTAAAATGACCACTATTTCCAAAAAAAACCAACAGTCAATTCTTTCTTCTTTCACTGAAAAAAAAGGCAATTGTTTTATTGTAATAATAATGAGACACTGAAAATAAAAGAAGCATAAATTAATCTTACAGTCTCTCCAAACAATTGCCTCCCAGGGGTAGTCATTGTTGAGTCTATAATATCACTCCAGAAATTTCTATGTACCTATTATGCATGTTGCCTCCCCCACCCCACTAATCCTATCCCTCCTCCTCCCACACACACATATGCATTCACTTCACAAAATTCTTGACAGGGGTCAAACTGGTAGTGAATGGTGAAATTTATAGAGTATTATAAACCAATGGCACATTAATAAAATTTAAAAAATGAAAAATATAGAAAGAATCCTAATATTTATCAGGGAAAAAAAGCTCTTGGGAAGTGATAGGTCAGAATTTTTCAGATTTTATAAAGATGACAAAGTGCATGCACAGTAAAATATCCTCCTGAGATCAGGACACAGCTTGTAATCAAGTGCATTAATGTTTCTGCCAGGAAACATATGAATATTCAACTAAGTGGGATAATAAAGTCTATTAATAGCCCCATGTCATTTCAGGTCAGATGATTCTGCCAAAAGAGGTATTTTAAAAATCTCAATATTCAGACACTCCCAGAGATAAAGCTTTGAAACTTTACCTTTATTACAAATGCCGATGGCAGGATTTTGCAAATATACATTAATAAAATTAAAGTCACACCTTCACACATCTTCAGTATAAGATATCCCACACTAAAGATAAACATTTTGAAGGACATGGTTAAGTATTTGAGACATACTTTTAAAGTAGTCCACACTGAGATATACATTTACCATACTAGTATTTATGCATCTAATATACTAGTATTTATACTAGTATGGGTGTTCTTTGCATCTGGTAACCCTACTAGGTAGACAGAAGTGCACAAAAGAGCCAGGGTGCTTGCTGTCATGGATCCTTAGTCTAGTGCTAAAGACTGGGGGAAGGCAGCTGAACTAGTAAAAAATAGACAAACAACCCTAATTAAAGTATAAGTAAAGAAATATGAAGGTGATGGATTGGCCAGGAAGATGGAAATAAACAGGCAAGTATACTTATAGGGTTGTTAAGGAAAGGCTTGTCTAGAAAGTTAATTCTGAAGGAAAGATCATGTTGAAAGGATTAAAAACCCTATATGAGAATGGAGCACCTTGCATGAGGCCCAGCAACAAAGATGCTTTGGGCATCTTTGGCCCAGGACTTCCACCTCTCTTGGCTCAACATAGCCTGGCTCTGTCCCTTATGGGGAAGAAAGGAGATAAGTAGAGGTATTTGCATTGATCATCTATGGCTTCCTCTTGGTGGAAAGTCTGGCAGCCTCCAATTTGTCCACAACCTCAAGCCAGAAGTGGCTGATCCTACCCACCTTAATGTCTCCCACAGATAATGAAATGATAGTTGTCATATTCAGTCACTGTGTTTTAGTATCATTGGTTCTGCAACAATAATAACCAAGTGTTGGCAAGAATGAGGAGCACTCAAAAATCGCAGAAACTGTTAGTGGAAGTGGAAGTTGGGGCAACTGCTTTGGGAGAGCAGCAACACGCACAGTACCACCAGTTCTGCTGCGTTTCTGCTTCTTGCCAATTCCCACAACACCCTCCCCTTTATCAGCCAAATCTGCAATGCCCTCGCCACCAAAATAACCTACACGGCCCACAGAATCATCTTTTTAAAGCTCATTTTTCACTATGCCATTTTGCTACTCAAAAATCCACACAGTCACACACATATATGTTCATATATGTACATGAGTATACATACTTAATATACACTAGCTGATTAGTTGTAAGATTCAAATCTGAGGAGTTTTATTAACTTGGCACTGAGGGAAAGAAGGTAGAAAGCAAATAAACTAGACATTTAGATTTAGATTTACAAGTTGGTTCTTTGAAATGCCCTCAAAAAAAAAAAAAAATGAGGACTTTGACAGAAATAGTACTTGTTGTGAAATACATATGTGGAAATACATCTCAAGGACCCAGACAAGTTACCTATTGCTATCTAAATAGAGATTGCAAAAGAGACTGAGTGCTAAGATGATGGTGGCAATCATCACACAGAGCACAGCAGAGAATGGAAAATCTAAAAGGTTTCCATTGCACAGCAGGGGTAGAGAAACAATTTATTCCACCATGGAAAAGAGAGAGGAAGAGGAAGGGAAAGCAAACCTAATCTTCTCTAGCATTTTTTTGCTAATGTCATACTCTCTGATCATTATCTAGAACAACATAATTAATGGTGGTAATAATGGGGGAGAGGGATAATAGTGTAATAACTGCCATTTAGTCTATGCCTGCTCATGAGCAGATATTATGCTGAGTCTTAAGATACTTATATTTTTATCAGCAGTACTACAACCAATATTTATACCAGACACTGGGCTATCCACTTTACTAGCATACTCTCATTCATACTCACAGTCACCTTGCAAGATTATATATTATTATCTCCATTTTATGGAGGAAGAAACTAAGGGATGGATAGGTTAGCTAACTTGCCTAAGGCTTTAAACCATGAATTCTTCGAGGGTCTAAAGGTAAAGTAAGATTATGCAAACTACAAAAATCAATGAAAAAAAGAAGAAAACACCTCATAAGAATATTTAAAACTCAGAAAGAAAACCAAAGAGATTCACTGAAAGCCAGTTTATGACTAAGAACTGAGATTCACAAAATCATAAACAATGGGATGGAATACAAAGAGAGAACCATGAGCATTCTCAACTGAACTGGCCAATTTAAGCTCCATTTTCTGTACACTGAAAGAGAGGGTTAGATCCCATATCCATTCATTCATTCACACAGTCCTCAAACATTTATTGAGCACCTACTCTGTGCCAGATACTGTTTTAGGTGCTGAAAATACAGCAGTGAAACAAATAAACAAAAATATCCACTTCTATGGAGTCTCAGGTTGGGGAAGGGAGGGATAATAAAGTAAAGGTAGGATCAGGTTAATTTTATAACAGAACATACATTTAGTAAAGTAATACTGATAAGATTCATTTTATGCATCTAAACACAACGGTAATTTTATATTAAACCATTTATAAAAGGTAATCTTTATCTCTATATTCATATATCTGCAGCTACTAAACTTACATACATTTGGGTCATAAGAGTTTTTCTCCACATACTCTAAGTTAGTTAACAATATTTACTTAATTACTTTGTGATAATTTTCACAAACTACATAAAATTTTGTTAAATGTAACTTAAAAACAAAACTTACATATTTCTTGTCTAAGGAGAAAACAGGTTGTCCTTTCTGTTTTTTCATTAAAATAGCTCCAGATTAATGAGGGATTCTACCTAATCTTTGTAAATCACCCTCATCTTAAAAAACAACCTTTGAAACCATATAAACATAATCCTGAAATCTTTAGTCATTCACAAAGCTTCCTTAAGTCAGGATGAGTTAATGATTTTCCTCAAAGTCCAACTAAACCTGCATTCCAGGGAAAAACATGCTTGAGGCTGAACATGGAATCAATACTGACTGATTTACTCATTAGCTGGCACCCATGCAAGTAATCCTAGCTTTGGGCCAAATATAAATAAAGGCAAAGTTATTCTTGACCATATTTATAATGAATTTTTCCAGAGGTAGAACTCAAGACTGTCCCAGTATTTTAAGCTTCTATTACAACATCTGGCAAGAGTAAATATTTATTGAGTTATAGAATGAAACTTAATGTCTCATTTCATCCAGGATGCCAAGGTCACTGATGCTCAGGTACACTTTTGCGAGAAATGAGAAGCCATTGAGGTGACTGGGTCACTCACTTATAGCCTTGGCCTTCTGTCCATCTTGCGCATTACCTGGTTGTTGGCTCAGTAGTTCAGCGATGATAAGAAAATACACAAAATTTTAAAAATGAAGCCATTGAATAAAGCCAATGGTAAAAGCCAAATTAGGAATCATATCCCAGAAATCAACTGCTAATTCAATGAAAATGTTTAAGACACAACTGCACTGGCGCTGGGGACAAATCCCTTCCTCCTGACAGATGGACGGCACCCACTGCGCGGTGTGCATTTTCCTTCCTCTGATCCTAGGCTTGGCTGTGAGGTGTTGAGGCCAATGAAATGTAAGTGACAGGTGTCACTTCCCAGCAGAAGTTCTAAGAGTCAGTGTGTGGCTCTTCCTATATTACACAGGATAAAATAGTTTTAAAATTACAAAATGATGCACCTACTCAAGGTTTTTTCTGCTTTATCCTATTGATCTATTTAGACTCAAATATTCTTTAATAAAATGCATACTGTATTTCCCCAAACTTTAAAGTCTTAAATACAAATGTAAGAAAATCAGTCATTAGAGATTTAAAAGTTAATAGATCAGAGGGTGGTAATGGGGAACAACCAACTAGGAATCAAAAAACCTTTGTTGGTGTATTCTTTTATTCACCAACTGGATGCATACACTGAGAGCAAGGCAATTATCCTTATCTAAGGTCAGCTTCCCCACCCCAAAATTGAAGTGGCCAGACCAGATAATCCTCAAGGGCCTTCATTCTGGTCTTTTGAGAGTCTTACTCTTGCCCATATCATATTGTTGCAGCATTCACACAGAAAAGGGGAACAAAAAAGCAACTGCTTGCAACCTATCACATGATACAGGGTAGAAGGAAATAAGCTTGACATGTACATTTAATCAACTTTCGATTATCAATGTAGATATTGCAGCTCTGCAGACAATCCCCAGCAACTGAATTGCCACTGGCCCTGGTGTCCCAGCAGCAGCCTTGTAAACGTATCCTGAGTGCCCTACAAAGCAGAATGGTCAGTTTGTCAGATAAAATCTTTTGTGTATTTTTAACTCTAGGCTCATCAGAACTACTAGCCTCCTTCCTTACAGATGATCACAACATTCCAGATTTCCCTAAGTCTTGTTTACTTGACCAAAAGAAAGCCAGGAAGTATATAATAGTATATGTACATTGGTATTTCATGGTCCTTTGAACAAATCCATCAGAATAGACTGTCTTACCTACTTGCTTTTGCAATGTACACACAGAATGTAATTTTATCAATGGGACTCAGTCTGAGTTGAATAAAGAGAATAACCACATGGTAGTTTGAAGGAAGAAAATTTAATATAAGGAATTATTAACTAGAGTAGAAGGTTAGCTAATAAGATGTAAAATAGAAACCCAAAGAATATGGGAATGAGAGTTTAAGGAGCAATCACCAGTACCAGGGCTGACATCCATCTCTCAAGAGAGAACTAAATTTCCAGGACTAAGATCTTCCGTGGCTCACTGCAAGGCAAGGGATTCACTGCAATGATACACCTGTGGAACTCACTAGAATCCATCCTCTTAGGTCCTAGAGAAAGCTATTCACAGAGAAATATGTCACTAGAGGCAAATTGAACATAAGTGGAAATTATTATTTACCATGTATAGCTCTGGCCCACCATGTAGTATAGGACCCTGGCAGTAGAGAAATGCCCACACTGAAGGGCCAGGTGATGACAAAGCCACCTGCACTGCAGGAAACAAACAATGGGGAGATTTCCTATACTGCAGGGAGGAAGTGCCAGAAAAGTCATGAATACTGCAGAGGCCAGGTAAGCACACACACCAGATGGAGAAAGGAAAACCCCTTCTACCTACATATGTCTCTCTAGCGCCCTCTCCTGACAAAGATTAACATCACTCCAGCTGACAAAGGGGAACCTTTGCAGTCCAGATCCATTTTCACAGTGCAGGCAATAGAGGGTGAATTTAAACCTGAATAGCAATAAACTGATAACCAGCACAGACTCTAGACCAAGCAACTGTATTAAATTCTAGTAGCCCCACACTTTGCATACATGTCATGGATAGTAAACATATTCTTGGTTACAGATGACAAAACTGATTTAGATAGAAGAAAATCCTCTTGTTAAAGAGGCAAAAACATCTGATAACAGAACTACTCTGAGTCAGGTGCAGTGCTCTAATACTTCCTGGGATGCAGTTAAATTGTTTTTCATCTACCGTAGTCTGAGTTTGTACCAAATCATATCTTAGATAGGCCTCAGTCTGGCACAGACATCAATAATACCAGTCCTCTGACGGATTTTGAAAATCCCTTACTGTGCCACAAATAATGTTGCTCATATTTTGACTTTTGCTTAGTCCTTTACATGAATATAGTCACTGTTTCATATCAGGGTCATTTCAGGACTGTGTATGTTCAGAGTGTATCCATCATTACCCTTTGTCCAAGCTCTGGGCACTGTGTTAACAAAATGCAGGCTAGAGGGCATATCTTAAAGCAGAGAAGAAATGAAACCTCGCTGCTCAGGAGAGAAGGATGAAAGGATCAGGTAGTGTCACATTTTGGAAAGATCCAAAATAAAAGAAAAAAGCAAACACTTGCAATAACTCACTTTCATGCAGATCATAAAAGGCCAGCTTGTTAAAGGACATCAGAACTAAGGAAAGACCATGATGCTAAAAGAAAGAAAATAAACATCATCCATATTTCTAGAAGGAAAACAGCAAAGCCTAAAATATTAAGGTTCAAACCCCAACTGTATATTGCACGCACAATTAACTTTGAACGTAAGGACACCAAAAAGCGGACTGACAAAACAAGGATGGAAATAAAGACACTTGGTGAAATCCAACCCAAAGGACTCAGTAACCTAGAGTGAACATGATTTTCAGTTGAGGCAAAAAAGACATTTGGGGAAAGATATAAACTAGAAAATAAGGAAATTATATAGAAAAGGAACCAAGGATTTGGTGTTTGTTTGTGGGCAGGTAGCCTGGGGGTAAATTCAAAATCTGGGAAAATCCCTTAGTCATCATTGCACAGCACAGTCCAAAGAGGAAGAGCAGAGGGAGAGAAGCACAAATTCCCTCTGCACTGCTCTGGCACATCTACAGTTGTTTTATCTTTGCAGGACTTAATTTTTCAGTTTGATTTCTGTTTGCTTTGGTTAGATGTGGCCTTTTTCCTTTCACAGGTAGGTAAGCTCTGTGAAGGTAAGTATGTCTTTTTAAACTTTATATTTCCCTGGTATTTATTCCAGAGCTTGGAACAGAACAAACCACTCAAGAAATATTTGCTGGGTGAAATAACAAAATCCAGGAAGGGAAGTTTTCACTTGATTATACACCTAATGTCACATGTTGTCAGCACATTCTAAACCAAGGGCCAGCAAATTTTTTAAGTCAAGGCCCAAATAGTCAGTAGTATAGGTTGGATAGGTCACACAGGGTCTCTATTGTATGTTCCTTATTTTGTTTTTGTTTTTTAACCTTAAATACTTGAAAATGACCTTTAATTGTAAAACCCAGCCTTCGTTCTATGAACATACATGGATAGGTGGCAAACTAGATGCAGGCTGTGTTTTGCTAATCCCTACTATACACTGTCAAATATAAATTTCGACTGTTACAGGAAAATATTAAACATACACACACACACAAATCAAGAAAATCTGGTTTGCAGTTTTGTTTTCACTCATAGATTTTTCCCTCTATTCTATGTGGAGAATTCAGGATCATATATTAGCCACAATGGCTACCTACCTATGTTTTGTTTCTTTTTTATAATGAAAGTCTAATTTGATTCTATTGAAGGAAAAGAAATAAATTCAAGAGACCTAAACAATAAAATGCTACATAAGCAATTGAAGACCACAACAGAGAGGCCACCATAAATCCCAGCGCATGGCTTCTGCCATCTCTCCTATTTCCCATACATACTACCAATTAGATTTTAAGTTTCAGCAACCTTGGTAGTTTTTCAGACTTTATGACTCAAGAGTAGGGGGTGGGGGAAAGGGCAGTGACCCACAAAACAAAGACTTCAATGTCTCCAGAAGCTGAGAAAATTCTGGCATTGTCAGGGCAGATACTATTTATAACCCATTTAATGTGTATACTCCTGAATGCATTTTCTATGGAGGCTCTCTCCTACACTGTTGAATTCCTGACTTTAGCAACGGTGAATAAGTCAAGCAGCTACACTGATGATTAAAGAGGGAAAAAATGAACCCCTTCTATTATTAATTTATAACGTTCAGCATCATGTGACAAAATATCAAGGTTCCTGTTTTTGACTCACCTTTGCAAGAAAGTGCCTCATTGTTTATGCGTTTTGAACTAAACTACTGGAAAAATGTGGGGTTGGAAAATATCCTACAACTAGGTTGAAATAAAAAAAAAGTTGTGGAAAACCCCATTTAACATTTTTCTAGAAACACACACACAGAATAAATGCTAAGTAATTTCAATGACCGTGTATCCATGACCTATAATTATACATATATTCTATATCTATGTTTATATTTTTTTCTTACCACACCAGGACAGAATTCTCTCTGAAGGTACTATGACATTCTGCTGCCTGAAATCCATGGTGCTGGGCAGTCCAGCAAGGCAACAAAACTTCTGCAGTGATTGATTACAATGGACTCTGCAAGCACTGCACATTACCTCCATCCCATTCATGGATCGCAACCAAATTAATTTTCTCCTGTGCCAATTCTATCACATCCCCTGGGTTTACAAAGAGGTTTTACCAGGCCATCAGAACCCAAAAGACACTGAACATTTTTGTCCTGGTGCAAACTTAAAATAGAGTTTAAAAATAAAACAATGAGAATAAATTTTTAGTTCTGCAAAGCTCTGAGTTTCTAGAAATGTCTTTTACACCTGAAAAAAATAAATCCCACTCTGATTTTTCTTGATACATTTAAACTGCAAGTTACTAAGAAACTAACTTAGAAAATCCAAGGTTTTACTTCATATCTGACCTCATATATTTCAGAATAAAGTCATGTTAAAGTATCAATTGGACAAAGGTACATGTACATCCCTGGTAAAGATTCACCTTTAAACAGCATCTCCAGTAGGAATATAAAGTGAGCTGAAATATAACTTTAAATTTTCTAGGAGTCATGCTAAAAAAAAAAGGGTGGGGATAGGAAAAATAATTTTATTTAGTACAACATACCCCAAATATTATTAAATATTAATCAACATTAAAAATGATAATCAAGGGGGCCTCCTTGGTGGCACAAGAAGTTAAATCTCAGTACTATGAAGCTAACTGCAGTCACTGCAGTGTATGTTCAATCCCCAGCAAGGGAGCTAACCCACATGGTGCAGCAGACGTCTCCTGCCTCACCCGCCACTCCTCTCCGCAATGTATTTTAGCTGATTCGCCTGTTCTGCTCCCCACTCTGTCTCTGGTAAATTCTCTCACCCCCACACCTCTGGCCTGTATCCCAGTTCTTGTATGCATAAATAATTTAAAAAATAAAAATGATAATCAAGGTATTTTATTACTTTTAATACCAAAATTAACTCTGGTATACATTTACAACACATCTCAAAATTTGATCTAGCTATATTTCAAGTGCTTAACAGCCACATGTGACTAAGACCACCATCTTGGACAGCATAGCTCTAAAGACTTCTCTTATTCTTTTTGAGTTTGTTTTTCCAAACTCAGAAAGTTCTAGAGGTAACGACAAAGCTATCATCAGGAGAAGATATTCTGAGAGGCATTTCAACTTCTTGAACAACTTAACACTTGGTCTTCACAGTCTGGCACAGCCACACTTTGGGCCATCTGTTACAATGGAATGATGCCCGCCCGGAAGAAGTTACCGGCTTCTCAAAACAGACATGCAACCACAGCAAGAAGATTCTCCTAGCTTAAGCAGTTCCAAATTCTGAACTTCTGAACTTCGTTTTTCCCAGGTGCTGCATCTGGACATTTAGCAGGGCTTAAATTAGTACATTTTTTGAGATACTGTCTTTGAAAGAGTGGAGAAAAGAAGATTGAACCATCTTTAGGACAGACCTTTGAGGAAGAAGGTTACAGAGATGAGAGCCAACACTGGAGAGACACAGCGCCCTTTACATGGCATTAAGGAGAAAATAGATCATGACTTTAAAATTCTTATTAGTATAGACTTTTATTCCCATCCTACCCTCAACTCAACCACCAGAGTTGCTTTTCTTAAACTGTTACAATATTTTGAAATAAGTATATATTTTTTTCTTGTTGAAGGTAAATTTATTTGCTAGGGTTAAGGAAGGATGGGGCTGATGGCTGCTGTTTTATACTTTAAACCCTTTCATTCCCTTTTTGTCAAGAAATTTTAAAATTGACTTTAATTTATTTAAAGAAAATTAACCTGTTAATATCCGCAGATTCACACATTGCCTCCTTGTAACTACTTTACATCCCTGACTTTACATTTACTTTTAACCCCAAATCTCCCAAATATTTTGGATACATTCATAAAAATATTCATAAATATTGGGTTTAAATCAGTATCTTTCATCCAAAAAAATATCTAGTGAGAATAAATCAGTGGGAAGTTTAAACTCTACTTCATTCATGTATTCATTCAACCAATATTTATTTAGTAACTTTGTCATACCTGACATTATATGCTTTCTACTTAGATTCTGGGGAAATGGAAACACATGGTCTCTCCCTAAGGGAGCTTAAAATGTAGACGGATTAATAAGCATTAACAGTAAAGATTACAGAAAGTGCACATATATGTAAAGCATACATAAAAATTTACATCCAGAAACACTAAAGCAAAGATCTGAATACACACATACACACACGTACACAAGAGTCAGGCAGAAAAACTAAGAAAAGAGAGGAAGTCACAGACAAAGGGGCAAATGAAGTGGAAATGTCTAGAATGAAAGCAAGGGAATAAACAGGAAAACAAAAGATAAAAAGTTGAGTGTGGTTGAATGACACACAAAAAAGAAGTAGCTGATGATGGGAGGAGCAACAGAGAAGAAAGCGGGTGCATCGTAGGGTCCCCTGTGTTGTGTACACTTTGTCTTCATGATGAGAAGCCATCTCACAGTCTAATATTTGAACAGCTGAGAGGACAGCAGATTAGACCTAGAACATAAACTGACCTAGAAAGAAAAGTATCTGCGTTTTAGTTCTCAAAATTTCAAAATAAGTAGACCACCACCAAGTTTTATTCTAATAATAATATAAAAAATTTTATCCACAGGAGAGGTATGCTTGTTCCCTAAATGTAACTTTTTATCACAGGATTCTCCCAGAGTAAAATACATTGTACTATCTTGTATTAACACCCCTGGAAATAACTTTTTTTAAGGAGGACCTATTGTACCCATAACACAACAACTTGTATGTTTAATTCAGTATATTTGTAAATATATCTACATTAAATGCACACCAAAATTGAAATGTAGTAAACACGCCCATTTATACATTACAGAGATTAAGAAATAAAATATTTAAATATTTATTAAAATATAATCTGGCTGATTTCTAGAAGCATTTTATATACCATCTTCAGTAGTGTAGTATCCCTACAAACTATATCACAAGCATCAGCTCTTCTGCCTAACATGCCATCACTAAATTTTTCTGCAACTTCTCTGACAGTTCTATAAGCAAACAAAAGGGGAAATGTCTATACTTTCCTTGATCCTATCATCTTAACAACCTAATATAAGAACAACTATCTTTTTTTATTTCATGTAACAGCCATACACAATGATTTAAATATAGGCAAATACCATCACCACCATTACTAACATCATCATATTCACTGTATCATCAAAGAATGAGCCTTAATATGTGTCAGGGCTATACTAAACACTTTATTTGCACCATCACAAACAGTTCTCATAAAACTCTTTTTTTTTTTTTTTTGTCTTGGAAAGAAGAGTTTATTTTAGGGAAAAAAGGATAAAGAATAAAGACTCCCAGGTATATGGTACCTGGGAGGGGCAAGAGAGCCGTCGTAAAACTCTTGAATTAGATATTGTTACATCCATTTTACAGATAAATCAACTCAGAGAGACTTTGCACCTTAGGTGACTGAGTCTCAAAAGTACATAAAAATTATGTTATAAGAAAATCCACTCTAACAATGCAGAGTAATTAGTAGCAGGTTTTCTCTTCTATTGTAATTAATAAAATAATGAGACATAATATGTGAAACAACAGTTTTTAGTCATTAAATAATGGGTATTTTGTAACTATGATCCCTTAAGGAAGGGAAAAAATTTGATGAGCAGAATGACCACCTACTTTCTGAATTGTGGGTCAAAGAGATAAGCCTTAGCAGAAGATAGCAGTCTCAATAAGTTGAGAAGGAAAAGGTTTGACTTTCAGGGAAATGAAGTTATAGGACTAAACGAGCCAGAGTATAAGAAAGGAAAGGGCTATGCAAAAAAAAAAAAAAAAAAAAAAAGTCAGTCTTTACCTAAAGCAGTAATATGAAGAGGATGTGACTCTATAAGGCTGGGCAAAGAATTATCAGAGAAAAGACCGTTTACTGTGTAACAATAAGTGAACAACTTTCAGAACTCAGAAAGAGCTAGGGGGCATTGAAGTTCCAATCCAACAAAGTGAACAGACTTCATTAGACACCTGAAGTTTTTAGAAGAGACTCTAGAAAGACCCCACCTTGGGAGAAGGGCAATACTAGGCCTACAACAAGGCTACTCTAGATCCCTCTCACAGAGTTTAGAAACAAGCACAAAAGAAACAAGTTGATCCAAGAATGAACTGTGCCAGGAAAACGCTTAAAAATTCTTATAAAGATAGACAACAAAATTGAGAGACACAATAGGATAACACTGCAAAGGCTATCATCCAATAACTATTACTGAACACGTGGACAGGAAAGGATTAACATGGTAGCCTGAGTTTCAGAAAAACAACTGTCTTCAAGACTGAACTTCCATGGCTCCAAAAAAATAACCTCCAAGTCCATGGAATATTCTGCTGGACCAGAATGTCTTTACAAATCAGAGGTCTTGGGCAACACGGTACTTACTGAACATCTATTGTTGTATGTCTGAGGCCTTGGATAAATTTTAACCTTGAAAAGCTTGCCCCAGCAGAATGATTTAGAGTGAACACCTGTTTTTGCTAGAGTGTGAATCTAGTTTTCACTAAAGGTGGAATCTTGAGTATCTAAGTCCAATTCACACTGGTGCTAAAACACCTTGGGCACCAAGGCTCACATGAACTTCTCCAATCGGCACACATTGCATACACGGCTGCACACTATAACTGGGAGAACTAAGTGAATCCCCATGTGCTTCACTGGGAAGGGACACCAGTAGCTTTCACTTTGTTTCTATAAGCATCAAAAGATTCATAACTAGCTCTACTTTTTGGTATACAAAGGTACCAAAAATTCAAACTATACAAAAAACCAGCAGTTAAATTGACAGCTGAATGAATGAATGTGTCTCTGGTTGTACCTTATACAATATACTGTAAGGCTAAGTCATCACACTCTTTGAAGTGTATTTGGAAAGATGACCAAAAGCCTATGGAAAATTCATTCTTTAAGAGGTAAATAAAAAAGCTGCACCATCAAACAACAACCTGACCAAACATATGTAACTTTTTTCCTAGTTTCCATGAGCCACCTATATACCATACACCATCTAACCTATGGACTGAAAACTAGATGAAACAATCATCAACCATAATGTTGAAAAGCATCTAATGTCTTTCAAGGACACTAAATGCCAAATGGCCCTTAATTAAATTTTCGTAGTTCCTAAAACATCCCTAGAAAATAATGAATTAGCAATCCTCTTTCAGTGCTCTATTTCAGAACTTTATCTATGATCCTTAAGTATTTTCAGTTTTTGTTCCTAACATCAACAAGGAAGAGAAAGGATACTATCTAAAAATTACTGATTTCGGACCTTCCTGGTGGTGCAGTGGGTTAAGCAATGCACTATGAAGCAGACAGCAGTCACTGCAGCACGAGTTCGATCCCTGCTGCCCCAAGGAAGTGATCCACATGGCGCGGCAGACCCCTCCTGCCTCGCCCGCTGCTGTCCTCCGCAGTGTATTTCTGTTGATCTGCCTGTTCTGTTCCCGGCTGTCTCTGGTGAATCCTCTCACGCCCCTCACCTCTGGCCTCTGTACCCCAGTTCTTGTATGCATTAAATAAATATTTTTTTTTAAATTACTGATTTACACTAAACTTAATCTATAAGCGCGGCTCAAATTGTTAATAAGTTTCTTCTTTTAAGAGTAATATTGCATACTCTTTTCATACTTTACTGTAAATAATAAAACTTCACACTTTTTAAGAAATCTGTATTTTTGGGAGATGGGTAACTCTAGAAAAACAGTTAGCAATTCGAGAAACTTAAGGTTCAATGTCAGATCTGTGATCAGCATTTGATGATCTTTGTTTTCCATTGAAGCAATAGAAAGTAATTTGGAATACAAGGAAAAAGAGCCTAGGTCTTTATGGGAATAAAATTTATCAAAAATCTTTATACATTTACCACTCACATAAACTGTATTTATACATGGCTTTGGAAAAGGGAATGTTATCAATGGCCAAATATATTGGGAAATATAATAGCACTTCCAAAAGGGAGAATTTTCCAAAGGGGAGAATATAAAGAAAGACAATAATAACTTTATCATTAATGCACAAAACACAGAACTCTGTTAGCTATATTTTCAGCAGAACTTTATGAAAACAGACTATTCCTAAAAACATGTATTAGAAAAACTATGAGTCAATTTAGGAAGCAAATTACTAGAAATTTTAAGAACAAAATAACCATTGGGTGAAAAATCAAGCAATGAAAATTGAAAGTTAAACAGAAGAAAAGAAATATCCCATTGAAAGTCAAATCAACACTCAATATAGCACGGTCTTGCAGGCATATCTTATAACTCTTCCCTACTCTTTCCATCTCTGATATTAAACATCTAAAAACTCACATTCTCCAAATATCAGTCAGCAAGGCACCCCCCCCTGACTGACACATCCTTTACCTTTAAAACTACAATCTAATTTTTCACTACACTATCCCAATGAGATTGCACCATTCCCATTTTAGACAAGTCTGGTAGTGTCAAACACCTTGGATAAGGTCACTGAGCTATTTCAGGACAGAGCTGAGACTATAACTTACTATCCTCATTCTCTCTACAATATCACACTATTTTACTTATTCTCCTTACCCCATTTCTATTTTTATTATTGCTCCCTTTGTTACTCAAAAGTTTCTACGAACCTAATGTTCTACTCAAAGCATTTGAGGTTGCAAAGGACAGAAACACACTGAAGAAGTGCAAGGAGGGAGAAATAAGGAAACAGCAGGTAATATCACAGTTGCACAAGGACAGGATTAAATACAGTTGGGGACTGGAACTGGGACAAGGTCAAAGATAAAAGGATCTTTTGCATCTCTTTCATGGGTCACCTACTTGCGTTCTCATGAAATCTGTGCCTCAGCTCACACAACTGTTCATTTCTATTAAGGCTCTTTGCACAGTTGGCCTCCACTCACACATGATCCAAGTGATCATCACGTTCCTCCACCCCTTCCTGATTCTTCTATGCACAACAAACTGCAATAATGTTTACATCTTTACTCAGATTCTTGCAAGAATAAGTTAGCTGTATGTTGGTCAGTTGATGCTCTGGCAGGATTTGCTTGGAATTATATTGCTGATTTGATTGGCTGCAGGGGAGAACAACCAAGGCAACAGGCTAGAAACCACCTGGCAACATAATTCATATACTGAAGCACAAATTAGCACATTATTGCACAGCAAATGCTAGTACTGGCAAGCACCTTCAATGTGCCTTCTTCCACCCCACACACCCGCTCCCCTGCCATTTCACAGATGAGAATACTGAGATCCATATGTAAAAGTAATATACCTAAAGTGACATAGATGTACTATGCCATTCATGCCTGCATTCCAGGTATTCTGGTTCTCTGAATCCACTTATTTTATTCTGAAAACTATCATGGAACTTGTTCAATCCCTAGTTAATGGAATAGCCTATCTCGCGTATCAAACTACTTATAAGTAACAGATCTACCCTTAACAATAATGTTAAAATACTCATAAGATATTTCTATCTTTAAGTGGTAAGTCTCAATGCTACCTATTAGAATCACCTTAGGAGCTTTTAAAAAAAATACCAATGCCTATGTCCCCCCACAGGCCAATTATACCAGAGTCTCTGCGGGGGAGCTTCCTGACATTGGTATTTCAGTTTTCTAAAATCTCCCATGAGTCAGAACTGAGAATCACTGCTTTAAAACTATAAAATTAATATGCAAATATCTCTATATAAATCCTTCAACATGACTACTTCAACTAAAATTTAATATAAGAAAATTCCCTAAGTAACTAACAACATATTTTAGCAGATGAGTTTCAGACAGATGTTCAATAGTGACAATGAGAGCTACCACTTACTGATCACCTATAATCTGTTTTACAAATATAGACTGTGAGCTCCAGGAATGAGGACCTTTTTTTGGTGTGTAGTGTACCAACATTGAGTACAATGCCTGGAAGACACAGGCACTTAAGAATTATCTCTTGAACAAATGAATGAATAATATTCTGTATCCCTCATAGTGGCCCTTCAAGGCAGGAACTATTACTTCCTTGTCACTAAATAAGTATTTTTAAGCTAAGAAAAACTCTAACAGACTTGAAGCATATATAGATTCAGATATATTGAAATTCAGATATATTGAATTTTAGGGTGTTAATTAAAACTGATCTTTTGATCAAAGCCCAAAACTGATACATTAAAAAAGGTTATTCTGAACACAAGCTATTATTTAGTTTCAAAAGCTTAGTACACTGCCATCAAATAAATTTTGAATTATATGAGTTTATACTGGTCAGTAGCCCAGGAACTCTGACTATAGCAAACACAGTTTAAATGTAATCTACATATCTAGTTCATTATGTGAGGTTTTAAGAGTTGAAAGGAAAAAACTAACCACATTTAATCTAAAATATGACTCAATGCTTAATAATGAGTTGGCAAGCAATAGTCAAAGTCACTGGACTTATCCCTAAATATTTGCATTACTTATTCTCAGTATGAAATCCTACAGCTAGATAACAAATTCTGTACTAAGAGTTTGAAAAATAACATCCAATTCTTTCAGTTCCCCAAAGGCCAACTCAGGATGGAAGAACAGATGTAAATGAACCTGCTTGGAACAAATAAAAGTAACTGAAAAGGGAAGACATGGTAGGTAAAAATGAAAATTTCTAACAATATTCTTTGTCACCCGTCAAGCAAGAAGACTACTAATAAAAACTAAATCTCCATGTACACACTGGGTAGACATTTTATAATTTGCCAAGTTAAAAGAATTGAGCAAAAGAAATGAGAAACCTGTGCATCTATGCCTCTTAATTGAAAGGATATTTTTTGAAAAATGTTCAAGATGTCACCTTAAGAATGCCGTGAAAATGATAATTTTTTCCAGCTTACTAACTTTATTTTACAGTCACTTGCTGATTCTCAACCACATTGGCTGTAAATATCTGAAAGCAGCAGCAGGTACATAGGTAACCGAAGTATACAGCTTGGGAGCAATAAGAATTTTACTAATATTAGCATAAACTTTGATATTTGTAGTACACTATCTGAACTAAGATTGCAAGATGATTTCAGAGCTAGGTCTTGTTCAACTGTAGCAAAACAATATACACAGCATATCTGCAATAAAGGCAGAATGAAAGAAGCAAGAAGCCGGAGTCTACAGTTGAAGCAAACTACAGTACTTTGTTATTTGACAAATGTTTAAATAGCACTGTTGGCTTTAAGCTGGGTCATGTCCAAAAGCAAAAGTCTTCTGTCCACAACACCTTGTTCCACAAAGACATACATAGTTCATTGTTGTTTATGCACACTCACGTGATCCTGTAAGTTTTTATTTTTAATTCATAAACTCTATTACATCACACTTTAAAATGAGCAACAGCCTTATAAAAGAAACATGTGACAAACCAGTTGGGCCCAAGGTCTAAATGCACTCTGATTATAGATGAAGCATCTGGAAATCCTCACCTTAACCCTTCAATGTACCAAGGTATTAATTAGAAAAATGTTGTTCTGGCATCCTAAATGATACTTCAGTCACACTGTCCTATAGGCTAACTTAGGAGAGATCAAGGTAAGAAATCAGTGACACAGCAAGACTGAATAGGATCACACTATAGTTCAGCTCTTACATAGGAACTTAAAAAGCTGCACCCTCCCCTATATCTAACACATTCTTCTGCACATTACATGATACCTTGACAACAGTAAATTCTTGAGACACTTTCTGAGTTTTCAAAAGCAATCTCCAGTCATTTAGGGACTATCTCAGAAGTCAGTGAAGTTAGCTCTATTTAGTCTATAAATTCTGTTCAGTATTCCTATTTTTAATTCACAAAACAGACTGATTGGATAAAACCAAGTTTAATATCATTATAGGAAGATACAAAAGAAATTTAAAGATTCTTCATTAGAAAGAGAATAATATTTCTAAGTTATTTTGAGGTTTACTCCAAATTTCTCTCAAATCCATCCATTTACGCCAACAACTCCACTGTCAATTTCCACCCTACTTAAAGTCACTAGTAGTCTCCTGGCTGGGATCAGCTACCCATCAGCTCTCCCATTGCAGTAACTCTAGAGCTCAGCCCTGCTTCCCCACACCCTCCTCTGTTCAATTGGTTCTCTACAAAATAACCCAAAGGGTCTTTTCAAAAGTAAATCTAATCATTGACACTCTGAGCTCCTTGTCCCCCTCCTCCCTTTAAATTCTATAATGGTTCCCTTTGTGGTTAGCGTAAATAAATCCTTTCTTGGGTAATCAAGTCCTGTGCCCTGTGGACTCTGCCAGTTTCCAAGCCTCCTTCTGCAGCATACTCTGCACCTGGTTCTCTACCAGAGATCTTTTGTCTTCCTAAGTTCCCTGGAGGATACTGACTTCTGCACATATTTTTCCTTCTGAAATATTCTTCCTCTCCTCCACTCAGAGACCTCAGCATAAAATTTACCTCCTTAGGTAAATTAGCCCATAACCAAGTAATGCCCTTAATATAAAGTCTTTTGTAATTTTTTACCAATCATAAATTAGTACTTATCAAATTAATCTCTGATTCTCCCATTGGCTGCAAGCTCCTTAAAAGCAGAGATCATTACTGTTTAGATGAGGGTAACAACTTGTCAGTTTCCCTAATAAAGTCCCAGTTTATACCCATGGTCCTAGAGTAACTATTAGTATTATTAAATCAAACTTAATTATTAAATTAATTTAAATTTAAATATTTTATTTAAAATATTGAGCATCAGTTAATATTTCATCATTAATGTAATCAAAACAAAGATAGCTCAGGGAAAACATCTCCTAACTATAGGTCTGAATTTCCCATTAATCATACTGAAAAATTAAGAGATCCATAAAATATCAAGGACAAGAAAAGCAACTGTTTAGTAGTTTTCCTTTAGGTTGAAGATACTGAACAATCTGGTCAGCCAAGGGAAGAATCTTCCACACAGAACTAGACAGGGTTGAATATGCAAAACCCTCTTCAAAAGGAAGCTGTGTATCAGAACTTCTTTGCATTACTCATTTTACTGGCTTTTATTTTTTTTTCCTGTCAATTACACATTGACAGGTAATCAGTCTATGAATTCCTCAAGTTAAAAAAAAAATAAATGTAGTAATGTAAATAGATACCCTGCACCCAAAATTTGCTTTGCAAGGCAAATTTTTATATAACTATTTTACATTAAGTAGATCAAATTATAATAAATCTAATATAATCTACATAATAAACTTATGTTATTCTTCTAAAAATGAATTTACTCACTAACCAAAGATTAATTAGGTATATGCTCTGCAGAAAGACTATTTTACATACTGAGGAATAGTGAAAAAAACAAACATTCTTCCTGACTTTACAGAGGAAAAACCAACAATAAACAAGCAAATGAGTAAATGATTAAAGTATATGATAACAGATGTTCTTAATCATGATGAAAAAAATTGCAGGTAGTTGTGATTTAATATATAACATTAGGTGTACAAGGACGGCCTCACTCTTTTTCTTTTACCCAAGAAAAAGAGAACAAACATTTAAGTAATCAGAGTTAGCAGTAACGTACAGAGCTTCTTGTTTCTACCTAATAGAATCTTTAAAATATTGCATTACCATTAAAATTTTAGTTTAAATAGTGAATTATTAAAATATCAGTTAGTTTAAAATTCTAGCATTTATCTAATCAAGAACAAAAAATGCAAATGAAGGAGAAGAATGTTAAGAAACATGTCATAACAAATAAATTACTTTTCTAATTGAACTGGTTAGCTAAGAAGGCAAAATAAATATATGGTCATTAAAAAAAAGTTAGAAGAGAAAATGATGTCATAATACAGACTCAGTTTCTAGCTAGTTTAAATAGAACAAGCAAGAAAAGACAGCAAATGATTCCAGCAACATCTGTCTCTATAATATATCCTAAAAATGACAAGCTTTATTCAAAAACTAGATTTTGACTTATTAGCAATACATCTGTTCAAGAGAAGTATGAATACCAGATATGCCCTGGTATGGTTTCATTGGTCTAATAAACAGAACGAAGTTATTTTACAGCTTTGCATTTTCAAGAGACGAGATTCTGCATTGTGAAGTCTTAGGAAAGCCTGGTGCTAACCTTGTAGGAGATAGCCAATAATCCTGTCTGCCTTGCACTCAAAAGTCCCTGCTAAGTATGTTCTCTGTCTCTTCAGAGCCCTTTTGTGAACCATTTATCCTGAAAAACAAAATAAACTGAGAGAAATGTGGTAGAGACAAATTAAAAAATCTTGCCTTCATACATCACCAAAGCAAATCACATTTGAAACTATCAACACTTAATTTCACTTAGATATATAAACTTTTAAAAATCCAAGAGATTGACTCAAGAATAATATAAAGTGCAAAAATATATTTTCAAATGAGATTTAAACACAAAGAAACTTATTAAAAGGTGGACATGGAAGAGTCATAGAGAAAAAATGGTTACAGGTAATAAATAAGAAAAGGGATGGAGAAATCATAATCAAAAGGAAACCTTAACTTCAAAAGTATGCAGAGGTCCAAAGGGATTTACTGTGCACAGAAAGGAGCAGGAAGAGAAGGGAAAGAGAGATCCACACCCAAGCTGACAAAAATTGATCAAGTAAAAAAATATTACACTATCTGTCATAAGAAATGATAATGAATTTTGGGGACTTTGCAAAGATTTGACTGTCCAAACAAGTGAAAGAATCAGACAGCTCAAACATCGCATGGACATTTAAAATGTTTAAATGGTTCCAACTAAAGGAGGAGGGACCAAAGAAGAGATTGTACTGTGGGGCTGACTCATGTTTTATGTCTTATGTGGCTCAGGGTGTATGTCTTCACAGATGCATCTATTTAGACAAGAACAGAAAGAAATATAGATATATACACAAACACACACAATACATACAAATATATGTGTGTTGTGTGTATATGTATACATATATATGTATTGTGTGTGTTTGTGTATCTATGTACAGGCATAGCTCATCCATGATAAATAGACAATTCTAAGAAAGGGACTTCCCAGCAACCAGGAAAATTTATATCTTACTCACTGTGGGAAAATTTGTGGTCAATTGAAAAAAAGCTACTGGGTCAGTGGAGTTCATAATAACATCAGCAACATCAATTCTTGCTTTCTCATAGGATAATAGAACAAACTGTTCAGAATCAAGGCTTTGATTAATCTTTCTAAGGTGTATATTTGTATGCATACTTGCTTTCTCTCATTAAAGGAGTTTCCACCAGACTAGACATATTTAAAAAACAGAATTGCTTCATTCCAATCATTTTTATATATGAAACATTTAATTTTTTTTGAAGGAAGTTAAGTATTTCTTGCTACTTCCGACAAAACCCAGCAAACAATCTCATACTAAAAAATAAACCACAGGACTCAGTAAAGATCCAAAATGAGTCTTCTTTTCCCAAGTGTTAATCTCAATTCCAAAAGTTCTCTGATACATAGACCAATACACCTCTTGTTTCTGAAAAGATTTTACTGGTTTGCCTTCCCTGGTGACACAGAGGTTAAAGTATCAGCATTATAAGGCTATCTCCAGCCATTGCAGCAATAGTTCAATCCCTGGCAGGGAGTTAGCGCACATGGCAGAGCAGACCTCTCCTGTCTCACATGCAAGTTTCCCTGAGCAGTATATTTCAGTGGCTCCACCTGTTCTGCTCCCCATTGTGTCTCGGGTGAGTCCTCTCACTACCCCCTCCCTCCACACCTCTGACCTATACCCCAATTCTTGTAAGCATAAATAAATAATAATAAAATCTTCAAGAAAAAAAAGATTTTACTGCTTAAGAGACTAATAAGATTGCAAATTCTTTCTGAAGCTGGATAAAGGAAAGACAAACAAAAGACAAGTTTCCTTGAGGGGTATTCCAAAATTTTCTCCAGGTAATAGCATTAGAATGCCAGGGCACAAATATATTTGAATAGTCAGCGAATAAGTGACCAAAGATCAATATGAGAGTTCTAATTAGACAACTTCATAAACTGGACGCTTGTCAAATGAATAATTATTTTACTTCTAATGTTGCATTTCGTAATAGTTTTCTTCCCTTTCTGACTGATGGTTGACTATTAGAATAAAAGATACAAATAATATGAACCATCAAGTACCACAGAGTTTGTGCTCACTCAGTGTTTGGAAAATGAACGATCAATATGTGAATCAATACATGAATATTAAGACAACAGAAATGAGTGAGGAAAGAAGAAATGCATGACAGTTCTCTTCCACATCACCTCAGTTTCTGTGGTCTTGGCTTGTCACCCTCCCCACAAAATCATAGTTGAATCTTTATAGAGATTTGTCAAGCACTTTATTTCACTCTGGATTCTCATGAAGAAATGGAATGATTTTAAGGAGAAAGTAGAAACATGATTCAGAAAAGTTGGTTCAAGTCCTGTTCCTCAACTAGAAGGTCCATGACTCTAAGCCAGGATTTCTACACCTTGACACTACTGACATGCTGGTCTAGATAATTCTTAGTTGCAGAGGATGTCCTGGGCATTGTTAGGTGTGCAGCAGCATCCCTGACTTACACCCACTAGATGCCAGTATCAATCACCATGAAATCCCCATTATGACAACCAATAATGTCTCTCAGATATTTCCAATGCATCCTGTGGGTCAAATTGTCTCCAGGTTAACCCCACTTCCCCCAGGCAATTTTCTTGATTATTTCAGCTTCCTTTCCTTACACACAAAAGATGTGTAGTACCACTTTCCTCAAATAATTGTTGTAATAATTAAATTATAAAAATAAATATGATTACAAGTAATACTGCAACAGTAAGGGTAATATTTATTGAATGTCTATTCCATGCTAGACATCAAATAAGACTCAGTTCAGTTGATTTCTCCCAGTCATCACGACAATCACACAGAGCTCACATTTTCACCATAACACAGAAATAATAGTTGTCTCACCAAGATTTAAACTGAAGCCACCTAACTCTAAAACCCGAGCTCTAACCCACTATACTATATAGTCAGTCCCCTAATACAGCTTTACACTCAAAAAGCTCTCAACAAATATTTGTCTCTAACATTTTTCCAGAATAGAGTTCAGCACATTTCCCTACTATATGAAATCTGAAAATCCCCATGTTATGACAGCTACCACTTCTTTCTCATTACTAGTGATTTTTCTCCTGCCTATAACATACTGTAAATATTTCATACTCATGATATACACTGGCATGAATGTTTTCTGTGTTCAACTGTAAATTTCTAAAAAGGTCAGTTTTCCCACATAATTAAAATACTCTTTGCATGTTTATGGGTGATGATGGGTCTTAAATGAAGCAGTAACAAATATATATTTTTATGAATTGGTCAATGCCAATGGTTACAATGAAAATATCATATATAAAATTTTAGAGAGCTTAATTAAGACTGCTGAAGTTCAAGTGAAGTTAAACAACTTTTTGTTTTTCAATTCTAGATTACATATGATGAATGGAAGGAAAAAGAATCTAGTATTATTTAAGCTTCTTAATGCTAGATACTTAGCCATGATTTTTCTATCCACTTGAAACAACAGAATAATAAATGGGGTTGGTTCATGTCAACAGAGCACTTTCTACGGGATTCAAAGGAGCTCACAAATGAGTCTACAGATGAATAATCATCATGGCAACAGTGTGTGCCAGAATAAGCATTTAAAGTAACAAAACTAAACTACACTAGGAAAAAAACAGAGAGACATCAATTTTTATTACTCATTTCTTTTTGACATTTTCCCTATAATGATAGGGTTCTATAATTTACACATGAGAATATTTACTTGAGGCTCAGTTTGAGAGAATGAATCCTAACTTGTAAGCCATGACTGCCATTCTCTAGTAGTTACTTTCTCTAAGCATGTTGTTTCCCAATCGCAAAGCAATATTTCAAATATTATTCAAATTTCCCTCCTTCCTAGAAAAGATTCATTTCAAAATCCAATTCTAATGATACTGAAGATGTACAAAATACTTATACAGCTCAACACAAAGGAAAAAAAAATGGGAAGAACAGCCAAATAGTCACTTCTCCAAAGAAGACATGCAGATGGCCAACAGACATATGAAAAAATACTGGTCATCACTTATCAGGAAAATGCAAATCCAAACATGCTTCACATCTATGAGAATGGTCCATATCGAAAAAAATCACAAACAACATATGCTGGTAAGGGTGTGGAGAAAAAAGGAACCTTGTAATAACACAGTTGGTGGGAACGTAGACTGGTCAAACCCCTACAGAAAGAAGTGTGAAGATGCCTCAAAACACTTTAAAAGTGGATTTACCACATAACTAAGCATGTGTAGAGGGCCAGACCACCACAAGCTAGCCTACCTTCTTGCTACGTATGCTCCCACGGCATGACCCTCATACACCCCAACTTCAACTACTTCAGTTATTGCCCAGATTTTTTTAATTACCATCTCAGTACCATCTTCCTTCAGCAAATGAATGTGGTAAGGAATTGAATTAACATTAATGGTAATCCAAATCTGACATTATCTCTTCTCTTTGAGAACCCACAGTTTCAGGTGGGTCACAGAACTGATTAAATAGTCACACCAAGAAATGTAAAATGACAGAATTAATTACATACAACCTAAGTTAAGATGAAACACAAGGACCTATGAGGGTATTTAGAAAGGGAATGAAAAGGGGAGTAAATGGGTGAAAGGAGAGGTGGAAAGAGGTCAAGACAATCTCAAGGAACAAAACAGCACCTGCCAAGGCCCTGTGTAGGGAAGCAGCATACTGAACCTGAAGAAATAAATGGAGTGTGTGGGATGAAGCACAGAAAGCTAGGGGGAAGCAATCAAGGAGATTGGGGAAATTGGCAAAGATGATATAGTGTCTTTTTTTAATATTTTATTTATTTATGCATACAATAGCTGGGGTACTGGCCAACGGCATGGGGGTGGGGACAGTGAGAGGACTCACCAGAGACAGAGTAGAGCAGAACAGGCAGATCAACCAAAATACACTTCTGAGGGGAGCAGTGGGCATGGGCGAGGCAGGGGAGCTCTGCTGGGCCACCTGGATTCCCTCCCTGGCAAGGGATCGAACTCACACTACAGTGTCTGTGGAAGCCCCACAGTGGGCGCTCAACCTCTTGCATCCCAGGGAGGCCCTATATAGTGTCTTTTTAAACCAACCAGGGAAAAGATTTGGAAAATTATAATAATAATCCAGGGGGAGATGATAGTGGCTGGGCTATGGAAATGGCAGAAAAAGTATTAAGAAATAGATATACAGTCAAATAATAAAAAACAATGACAACCAACACAAGAACAGTAGCAGGTATTAAGTGCTGACTGTTTATGGCATGCCAAGACCCATGCTATATACTTTGAATACACGATGATCCTTTTTCCTTACAACAACTGTAAGTGGTAAATACTGTGAACCTCATTTTGCAATTATGCATATGAAACTCAGAGACAGTTAAATGACCTAAACTACTTGGTCAACACACTATATACAACAGTTTGAGTGTGACACAGCAGGACTAAAAGTTCTATCTGCCTGGCTACCAGAAATACAACATGGTTTCCTTACCATAAAAAAAAAAAAAAAACAAAAGTATCAACTACTGTAGAGCCAGGAGCTGTGTTAGCATCATACTTTTATTCCTTCCAACAACTGAGTTATGGGCAGCCTCATCCCATTTTACAGATGGGCAAATTAAGGCAGCACCCAGTCAGTCACAGACATAATTTGGGATCATAATGTACCCAGCACAAAAAAAAAAAAATCCACAGAACTTGGATTTGGATCCACTGAATCCAATAAAGTTCTAAAGGGTCTTTCCTTTTCAATTATGACACTAATTAACTAAAACTATGAATAACAACTTTATGATCGGTTTAAAGTTCTCAGTAATATCTAAAATGTATGTTGCCTCTGAAATCAACATGCTTACTCTTATTGTAATCTCTGACCCACAGCATTAGGAGTCCCAGATTTGTATCACTACATGTGTCACTACACACCACTGACAGCTCATAAAGATAACCTCAGTTATAGATGAGATATATAAAGTATTTCCATGAAAACAGGCAGGGGAAAAAACTCCTGACAGTCAAGCCCTCTATGGGGAATCATATTTTCACTAAATGTATAGAATGAATCAGAATGTATGAAAGAATCAGAATTTCAAAATCAAGACTGAAATTAAATGTTGTTTACAACCAAAAAGGACTAAAATATGAGACTAAGAATTCAAGAAAACAGAAAAGAATGGAAGAAGTTCCCTGAATTCCTACCTCAAAAATCTAATGTTGCAAAAGGATATGTTTTTAATGTTTCCCATTAAATCCACCCAACAAAAAACACTATTTGATTGGCCAAAAAAAGAATTCTTTTTTTCTCCCGTAATTTATTTATTCCCAAAAATATTTATTGAATGACCTTTATAATGGTAGATGATGTAATAAATGATCATTAACATGAAATCCAGTTTTCCATTCACATAGGCCATTACAAGGGTTTGATGAAAGTCAAATAACTGGAGGTATACTCAGGTTAAAAAATAGTACAAATTGCTACATATTGCTATCGACAAATTTGTAAACTTTAAGAAGACTTTCTCTTTGTCAATGTACTTAGCTTATATTAGAGTCAAAAAACCTACAATCAAAACCTGCTAAGAAATGGGTATGATTTCTGAAAGCTTTATCATCTAAAGGTGGTCTTGGTGTTTCTGCTTTAACAACATGACCCCTGGGCATCACTAGTTTATGCATTTGCCCAAGTATTTTGAAATGTTTAGTTTGTTGTCATGGCAACAGATGTGGGCTAAGTAACAAGTCAGTCTGCCCCAGGTTTGGTTTCACAACTTTCCCAAAGATATGTTGTTTGTCAGCTGCACAAACTACAGTGAATCCAAATGGTATTGAGGGTTTTACTAACTGGAAACCTATTTCAAGATTCCTCATAGGCAACTGAAAGGAAAAATTCTGTCAGATCATATCTCCTTCTTCCAGCAAGAAAGATAATTGCCATTCTCCTCACAGGAAAAACAATCTTCCAAAATAACAACAGAACACTGAAATTTTGTTTGTAATAATAGATTTTACATGTTTTATGATATAAGGGATTCCTGTTCTATATAATTCAGTATGGGGTACACACGAGCAAAAGATAGTGTAAAAATGTGCATTGTTTGACTATAACTTCACATGCACTTGAAATACATGATTTAAATAGGATAGGCTATAATTAGGTACATAAACTTAAATTTTATGAACACATTGAGTTTTAAATTAAGTAGAAAATTCATTATTTTTTTAAACCAAAAGTTTCATTTTGGAATATAAAGAGTGATAACAAAATTTTCTCTGTATTTTTAACTGGATGAATTCTTAACCAGGCTTTCTCAAAGGAAGCAAATAGCAAATTTTAATTTTATTGCACACTGCATGACATCTATTAAAATATACTAAAGTTTGTAAATGAAAATATAATACATTACATGGAAGAAGAAAACTTTGAAAGAAAATCTATTCACAGTACCAACAAAAAAAATTAAATAAATATGAATAACTCTAACAAAAGATAAGCCAATCACTCCAGTCTTAAGTAGTCACCCAAAAAGAATAGACCATCCCATAAAAGAAATGAATAAAGAAGTTTGTGGCAGTTTTGTTCCTCAGGTCCTAATGGAAACAAATTCCAATGTCCACCATAAAAAAGAAAAAATATTAAATAAATTGTGGTATATTCATACACAGGCATTAAAAAGCACAACCCATGGAATGGCCTGAATGAATCGCAGCTCTATTATTAAAAGAAAGAAATCATTCATAGGGACAAATACTGGTTGATTTCATTTACATAAAGTTGAAGAATAGGTAAACTAAGTCAAGAGTATTAGAAGTCAGATTAGTGATTTCTTTGGGGAGTGGTTACTGGCAGAGAGGGTACAGGAGAACTTTCTATAATGCTGGAAGCATTCTAATTTTTGATCTGGCTAGTTGCTACGTAAGTGTGTGTGTGTGCGTGTGTGTGTGTGTATAAATAGAGAAATCACAAATGCAAACCAGCCTAGAAGACATTCATGTATTTCAAATGTATGTACTATAGACAAATTATCTGAGTCCCTCAAAATTCATAAATTGAAACATCACATTTCCAATGTGATGTTATTTAAGATGAAGCCTTTAGAAGGTGCTCGGGTCATGAGGACAGTGAGTCTTCATGAATGAGATGTGTATCCTTGTAAAAGAGACCCCCAGAGCTTCCTCCCCCCTCTGCCGTAGCAAAGACAACAGCAGGACACATTAGAGACAACTATCTATGAAGCAGAAAGCAGGTGCTCACCAGATATCAAATCTGCTAGTCCCTTGATCTTGGGCTTTCCAGACTCCAAAACTGTGAGAAATAAATTTCTGTCGTTCATAACTTACCCAGTCTACAGAATGATGGTATAGCAGTCCAAATGGAGTAAGACTGCATTGTGAATTTTAACACTTCCTTATTAGCTGAATGACAAACCACCACAACTAAAATGCCAACCAAGGACATAACAATCGAGTCTTAATCATCTTACATTGCCATTAAGACATAAGAAAGAAGATGCACAAGATTTATTCCACAGCCCATAGAAAATAATCTTTATAGTCAGTCACCTACTGGGAAAATGCACTAAGTCTAACTAGCACAGACCATCTGACTTTTGTAAAAAACAAACCAAAAATGCTTTAACAATGGGCCACATTTCTGATTCAAGGCCAATGTCCACTTTCATTCAGGAAGAGATTAAAAAAAAAACCTATTTATTTAAAGAAGTCAACCATAAGAAGTTTTTGTTAAAAGTGAAATAACTTAAAGTATTACATAATGCATCTTTTTTGTAGAAAAATTATAGAAAATATGAAACATGTAGGGTCCTTCCTCCCAAGTGGGAGGCCCAAGGCCAGAAGTTGGAGAGCCCTTAGAGAAGAGAGTCATGGGAGCAGCAGCAGGCTGACCACTGGTACCACAGGTTCCTACAGGTTCCTACACACCTAAAATATCCACAATGCCATGGACAGGTGAAGTGCTTTAGTCCCAGCAAAAGAAAATGACACCAATGGGATTTCCCATCTTGTTCCCATGCTTTTACAACTTGAATAGATGTTAAGATGTCAAGCTGTTAAATATGCGGCAGTACATAAGACAGTCCCGCAACAAATTACTATCTGGTCCAAAATGCCAGAATTGCTAAGAGAGAGATAGCCTGCATTATAGCATAGACAGCCAAATGCAAATATAGAGATGAACTGGCAAATTTACCTCTGTAGAGGTAAATTGGCAAATTAGAAAAAGCAAGGGGGAAGAAAATAGGGGAGAACAGCTGCTACAATAACTGAAGGAAAAACTTGAGTCTGTCGTTCCTACTTTTACCAGTGAGTGCTGCTGTTGATCAATTTAATGGGTAAAAGCAGGAAAGAAAAGTTGGAAAACCAACTCCAAACATCTGTCTCTTTGTTCACTATCAGGCCCTTTCAGCTGGCAACTCATAGTTTGGTTCAGCTGGCTTGTTTTGTTTTGTTCCTCTGATTCACCACTTATCTTAGAAATTCTGCACCAAATAGTGATGTGATTAACAGTCATATCTATTAAAAAAAAAACAGAGACTCTGACCTTGCTAGATGATAGCCCCACTTCTGGAAAGTGGAGATAAGGATTTAGCACATTGATCACTCCTTTGAGAAGTAATTCTTGGGGTTCCAGCACCTAATTACCAGTGTCTCGTCAGAAAATTCTCTGAATACCTCTACTCACCAGCACTGGAAACTCAGGCCTTCTCTACTTTTTGTCACTATTACTTAAGGCATGAAACTGCGTTTCCCAAGTTCTGCAGCACAAATGCAACAGACACAGCATGAAACATAAAGGCCCTTCTAACACCTCAACACACACACACACACACACACTTGCATGCACACACAGAAATCATGCAATGAATAGCTTTGAAAAATATATGACTACTGCTTTTCTAGTATTTCACTCCCAACACTTGTAATGAACACTACCAGCTCTGCCTTGAAAGACAACGAATAATAAGATTTAAAGATTCAAGAAAAAAAAAATTGGGCCAGGTTAAACTTTCAAATAATCAGGAGTTGATATTTTGCATAACCATTCTTCTTACCTACTCACAAAAGCCAATGAGTCTCTGAATTTCTTTCCAGAGATAGGCATCCACTTATACATTCATTGCACATGAAGAATCAGAAACAAGACTTGCTTTTGCTTGCAAAAACAACTTATTATATACTATTAATCTAATACCAGAAAACACGTATTTTTCTTTCCTAAGTTATGATAATACTCAAAGAGTCAACATGCAATAAAGAAGAAACAACTTTTAGGACTCGGTGGTGGCTGAGCTTTCTTAAACCCCACAGTTGAATCACAATCGTGAGGTCAGATTTCACAATACCTTCAGGGTCTGGTGCCAATCAGAGCATTTCCCTTAATTACCAAACAGCCTTTAGACCCATCAAAAACTTTCACATTTGAAATTTAACACATCTATATTTAGAACATGACTTGCCGGACAACATTTGCTGCAAGAAATATAGCAAAAGGAAAAAAAGCACTTATGGTGTATTTGTTCCTATAGACAGACAAGAGATCTTAACTCGAGGGCCTTCAACAGAATAGGTTACTTAGAGATCAATGACCCTGGTTAATGAGGAGCCACCAGAGCATTCAGTGCATTATTTTATGAGAAGCATTTGTAACTGAGAAGTTTAACATATGAAAACTACAGATGCCAGGGCCAAAAAGTCAGTGTGTATATGTGTGTGTGTGTATGCTTTACACATATACATAAGTGTGTATGTACATATGCACATGAGGTCTTGGACGAGTCATAAAAATTAGGGAATGATAGAAATGTAATTTCATGCACAGTCTAAAATAAAGGCTGAGGACTTCTCAGCTTGTCATTTGCTGATTAGACAGGATGTAGGCCCAGAATATTTAGTTTTCTAAGAGAAGCTGGAAATAGGAATTCTTGCATAAAATTTCCTAATTTTTTTAAAATGATGACTACTGATTCAAATTTTGTCAAAAACAGGCTGTGTATCCACCTGAATATGTCTGTGGGCCACATTCAGTCCATGGGCTTTTGGTTTGCAACATTAAGTAATATACCCCAGTAACTCAAAATCAAGTAGATATATTAGTACCAGGAGACAAAAGCAGTTTTTTTTAATTCTAGTAAAAACCACAGATCATAATATTTACCATCTTTCAAGTATATAATTCAATGGTGTTAAGAACATTCACACAGCTGTGCAACCAGTCTCCAAAACTTTCTCATCTTGCAAAACTGAAACTCTATATCATTTAAACAACTCCTCGTTTCACACACCTCCCACCCTCAGCATTGTGGCAACTACCATTCTACTTTATGTTTCTATTAATTTGACTATTCCATCTACCTCATATAAGTGGGTTCATATAGCCTATGTCTATTTTGACTGTTTCCTTTTATACAACATAATGTCCTCAGATTCATCCCTGCTGTAGCCAGTCACAGCATTTCCTCCCTTAAGACTAGATAATATTCCACTGTCTGTATAGATCACATTTTGTTTATTCATTCATATTTTTGTAGACATCTGGATTGCTCCTGTCTCTTGCCTACTATGAATAGTGCTGCTGTGAACAGGGATGTGAAAATATCTCTTCAAAATCTAGCTTTCCACTGTCCTGGATATATACCAAGAAGTGGGGATTGCCAGATCATATGACAGTTCTATTTATAATTTCTTGAAAAGCCTCTATATTCTTTTCCATACCATTTCCACTATTTTTCAATTTCCTTAATAGTATACAAGAGTTCCAATTTCTCCACAGCCTTACCAACAATTTTTATTTTCTGGTTTTAAATAAAACTATCCCAATACTTACAAAATGTTATCTTGTGATTTTCATTTACATCTCTAATGTGATTCTGTTCCATGTCTTTGTTTTGGCCATTTGTATGTCATCTATAGAGAAATGTCTCATCAAGTCTGTTGTTTTTTAATTAGGTTACGTGATTGTTGAGTTACATCTCATTATGTATTTTGGACATTAACCATTGTTAACTACATATTAAAAATCATATCCATGATTTAAAAAAATTTATATTTCCATAATTTGCAAATATTTTTTATTATTCCATAGGTTACCTTTCCATTCTTTTTCCTTTTTTTTTTAAAGATTTATTTATTTATGCATACAAGAACTGGGGTACAGGCCAGAGTTGCGGGAGGTGAGAGGATTCACCAGAGCAGAGTGGAGAGCAGAACAAGTAGATTGACTGAAATACACTGCTGAGGAGAGCAGCGGGTGACGCAGAAGAGATCTGCACCACCATGTGGGTCTTGTCCCTGGCGGGGGATCGAACTCCTGCTGCTGTGCTGTGGATGCTTCACAGTGTGGCACTCAACCCGCTGAGCCAACAGGGAGGCCCCACCTTCCCATTCTGATGACTGTCAGATGCACAAAAGTTTCTAAGTTTGATATACTTCCAGGTGTCTATATTTCCTTTCCTTTTGTTTTTACTGACTTATCTGAGAGATCATTGCCAAACCCAATATCATAGAGCTTTTTCTCCATATTTTCTTCCAAGAGTTTTGAGCTTGGAATTTTTTATGTTTAGATCATTAATCTATTTTAAATTAAATGCATATTTTAAATGGTGCAAAACAGGAATACAGTCTCATTTTTTGTATGTGGCTATCCAGTTTTTCAAACATCACAGGTTAAAGAGACTGTCCATTTTCTGGTATTGACACATTTGTCAAAATCATCTAATCATAATTGGGAAGGTGTGTTTCTGAGCTCTCTATTCTATCCCATTGACCTATTTGTGTCTTTATGTCATTACCACACTAGTTTTATTACTATAGCTCTGCTGTATGCTTTGAAACTAGAAAAACATGAGTACTCTCTTTCAAAGCTGTTTCATCTACTGAGGTAAATACAAACTTTTCATGAAATACTCTTGGTAGGGGTTTTTCCATGGCTGAAGTAGATACTCTCTTTCAATCCTTTACCACCATTTGATTATGCAATCAGTAAATTCAGAAGGACCTAAAGACATAATGCAACTTCTTGGCAATTCCAGACTTAATAGTAAATGAAGTAAACATAAATACCCAGGCTTTGCTGGCAGAGAGAATAGTGATAAACAACACAGGGCCATAGTCACAGAGATGTGTATACTGGCTCTACCACTTCCTGTCTATGTGACCTTGTACATATTATTTAACCTCGGTTTCCCCATCTGCAAAATGGAGGTAATGACAGCACATCCTTCCCAGGGCTGCTATGATGAGCAAAGAGAACAAAGCAAATAAAATATACTCAGTTCTGTGCTTTCCAGGCACACAACTAGCACTCAATCCACCTCTGGTACTACTATCACTCTGAGTGTTTATCCCTCTCAATAGTAATTATTTTATTTTTATCAGCAATGTAATTGTTGTACAATAAAACATAATTTCAGAAACCTAGGAAAACCACATGGAAACAGATACTTTTACTGATTAAAGCATGAAGCTCAACAGGAGAAGCAAGTAGCAATCACACTGAAATCAATAGGAAGGAAAAAGAAATAAAACTGGGGTAATTTGTAACTGCCTTAATGAAAACTCAGATTCACTCATCCAAATGGCTGTTGGTATAGAAAATCACTGACCACTTAAAGACTGAAGTTAAAGCTTTACAAATTCAAAACCAAAACACCAAAACTTTTTGTAGCCTGTGCATCTTTGAAAGAAAGAAGCTTGAAAAAAAGTCTGCAGGTAAATCCTTTAAAAGCAAAATCTTCATTTTGGTCTTATATTCATTAACAGATCAGTTCTACAAGTAACTTATCGTGAGTATATATATAAAGGCAAACTGATAGATAAACTGTCCTAAGTTCCAACTATTTAAATCTGCATCTATTCTTAATGACTTGGAATGCATTCTGATTTTCCTCTAGGGTTCATCCATACCTCCTCTGACAAGGTTCATTCCACCTTAGAATATAAGAGGAATGTGGTGTCATTGACTATAACACTCAACCAAAACCAATTCCATCAACAGAGGCATTGGCACACAAGCGGGAAGATAACTGAAGACAGGTCAGAAAAAAAGTTTGTTTTTCCTTGCTATTCTGAAAGAACTTTCAGAAATCTCTTCTCTCTCTCCCAATCACATTCTCTCTCCCTCTCTCTAGATGTGGAAAAGAGAATACGCAGCCTTGAAAGAGATATTCTTACATGAAGTAGAGCCACTAATATGCTGTAGATGACATGACACCATGACAGCAGAGTGGAATGGATAAGAAACTAGATCCATGACAGTAACTACAGATATCCTGAACCAAACCAACCCTAAAGTTCAAAACAACTCTGAAAAGATCTGAACTCATCACCTAAATGAATCAATAAATCTTTTTTACTTGATATGGATGTTATGTCGATTATGAATGCATTTTTATCTGCACACTGATCACACTCTAATTCTAAAACAAAACTTTTAAAAGAACATACAGTTTCAAGGATATATGCTCCAGACATATATTTTTGGATCTCTAACCTCAAATATTTGGATTTCAAAAGTATAAAGTCACACAAACAAATATATAGCCCCCACAGTCTTACGGGAAACTCAAGATTAATGTGATGCAAGTGACTGTCACCAGTCATCCCAATGCCACCTATAAGAATTTGAAGACTGGACTCTGGAGAGCAGTAAATATTTTCCAGATATATTTCTTTTCCTTCCCCTCAGTAAACTAATGTTATTCAATCTGTCCTGCTAGGATATACATTCATTTTTCACTGTTAACCAAAATGAAGGAATGCTAGATATTTGATATGACATTATAAAGACCTTGGGCTTCAATAGCTTCTTCTCAGAAATCCAAAGAGCTTTATACTCATTTACTGTCAACATTCCCATAAAGGAGATAGAAGCAGGTATTCATGCCCCTAGGGGCAGAAAGATGACGCCCTGATGAAGGTCACTAGGCTTTGGGCAGTTGCAGAATGAAGCCTGACTCTCAGGAAGTCCCCGTTCTGTTTTAAAAATAAATCATGTCTCAGAACTGGGCGTGAGGGTTGCAAAGTCAGAATAAAATGATTCTCCTATTCAGGATTTCCCTACGTGAACAACAGCAGGTATGCTCACTTTGACTCTTCACCCCCTCTAAGAAAAGGCAGGAGAATTCTGTAGCCAGGTAAATCTGAGAAACAACTAGACAAAAAAAAAGTTTCGTTGTTTTGTGTACATTTCAGAACTTTACTATGCTGATACTATGATACACAATAAGGTTAAAGAGTAAACAAATTCATGTAAGAACTTAGACTAGTGCCTGATGCATATGTATCACTCAGCGGATGTCACCAGAAGAGGTAACAGTAAATAGGAGCCTGGTGTCTGGAACTACATTGCCTTGGTTAGGATCCCAGCTCTGCTACAATAGTAGCAGGATGACCTTTCTTCATCTGTGAAACTGTGATTAAAATAACATCTACCTTATAGACTTGGTACCTATAAAATGCTTAAAGTGCACACAGGAAGCGCTCAATAAATATTAGGTGCTGTGGGTACTTTATGATCGTTATTTGTTTGACCCCAGGGCCATTTCTCCCCCTAACTCCTTCAACGGCATTCATCATGAACTTTAGTTCTTAAATTATATTTAACATCCCTCTTTCTCCTCTAAGAAAGTAGAAATCACCTGAGTGTCTACCTGTCTGTGCCCTTTCTCTATGAACTTATCAACTCCTAAGTTTCCTTTTCTTCCTTGACCGTCCAGAAGATAGACATGGTCTCATGCTGTGGCTATGCTCAATCTCCCAAAGTTGCTGTATTTCCCTCACACTCAAACCTAAACTTGCAGAAAACAACATAGAGTGTCTTCAGGTTTCTGGAGCTTAAATTACTAAATAAACCCTGACTATAATGTTATTTAAGGAGGGAATAGAAATGGGGGAGGAGACAGGGCAGTAACAATGCATCCTCAATTAAAGGAAGTGCAGTGCTATTGTTAAATGCATGAGGTTAGGTATCCACGAGATCAGAGTTCAAGTCCCAAGGCTACTTCTTAATAGTCATGTGACTCCGACATGATTTTCTGTGAAATAGAGATGAAAGATAGTACTTAGCTCAGGGATTGCTGCCAATATAAATGAGATAACGCATGTATGGCACTTAGCAGAGTGCCTGGCTCACTGGAAGCATCAATAAATGCTAGGCTAGCTACTGTTATTAATTTGTTGTTGCTACTGCTGTTGTCTCTGCTGTTATTTCAGGACACAAGTGTCCCTGCACACCATGACTCACTGCTCTACTCAGCTGGTCCTGCCTCAGCCCTCCTGAGGAATGTTCAAGCCCCTCATAGGATAGCCTGAACTACACTCAGCACCACATCCCTCAGCCCAGCAAGGCAGCCAAGGGGCCTCTGCCAGGACAAAGATTTCATGGAAGAGACACAGCAGGAAGGTAACAGATTTGTAATGTTTAAAAAAAAAAAAAAAAAGCCAACCACAGCACTTGACAAAGATATCAGGCTCTCACTTTCTTAATCAACCCAAACAGACAAAAACCAAACAGCTCAGTACAGGAGCTAATGGTTCAGACATATCTTTCCAGATCCAAGAACTAGACCCGTGAGATTTACCCAGTATGTCCAATGAAAAAATATACCTTGGATCTGACACTACAGAAAAAGCCACCACCATAGTTTCTGAACTTTGTAACAGTTAAACTATGATGTGGCTCCGTAGCGCAATGGATAGCGCATTGGACTTCTAAACTATGATGTTTCTATGCTAAGAAGTCCTTTATAAAGAAATTATATTTCAAAGAAATACCTCTGAAATTATCTGTATTAATATACCTTTAGCAGTAACAACCCAAGATTCCTGGAAAATTCCTAATCTCCAGTTATCCCACTTGTATTAACCATAAATTAAAGTGGACACTAGCTCAGTAGTTCATCTTTCTCAATAGAAGAATTATTTTAATTTGTGGCAGGCAAGAGGGAATTCACCTTTAAAGACTACTTTTAGTTTAAAACTTCCTATTTTTAAAAATCCATTAAAACCACGAGTTTTGTGGCTGTTTCCTACACTTACAGATCTCAAAATCCTTGACACTAAACACTGAGGAAGTCATTACCACCTATACTGAGATCCCAGAAAATCCTCAAAGTGATTTTTTTCAAAGAATGTTGATTCCTTTCTCTCACCCCCCCCAAAATAGCCTCTGTAACTATAAATTTTATAAAGTCTACACTAAATTCAGGGCTCTATAGAAAGGAGGAGTCATAAATTGCCAAAAGCTTTGATTACAACACCACATGCAAAGAAAGCCGCAGTTCATCCTGAGAAAGAACAAACAGTGTGTTGTTCCTTCCTGGAGATTTGCTATGGAGAACAGTGGGCATTAAAAAAAAAAAAAAAAAAAAAAAAAAAAAACCTCTTCCCAATGGCTCCTTTTATACAAACACAATGGAAAAGATGGAATTGTAATATTGCTAAAATTAACAAAAGCCATTCATGAACAGTAAAAAAAAAATCATAAGCCATCAGAAAAAAATGCTTAAAATAGTTTAATGTATTGAGGGCAGCGAAGGAGGACAGACAGGCTAGATGAAAATCAACCAAAAAAGACAAAATTAAGTTGAATCATTATCCTCATGTTAATACATTCCAAACCATGGTTACCAAACAATAATGTGGGAAAGAATCACAAAGGAGTTGAGCAAAATGCACTTTCCTGGAACCCTGGAATCAGTATGGTTGGAGTCCTGGAACCCAGGAATTTATATTTTCAACAAACTCCCAGATGATTTTAAGAAAGGTGACTCTTAAACTACATTTTGTGAAACACTACTTTCAGACATAAAGGAAAAAAATCCATTCTAAATAATTTCAGACATCCATTTATCAGAACATCTTTATAAATAAATCTTTTTTTTATAAATGCATCTTTTATTTATGCATACCAGAGCTGGGGTACAGGCCTGAGTTGCAGGGAGGTGAGAGGATTCACCAGAGACAGAGTGGGGAGCAGAACAGGCAGATCGACTGAAATACACTGCTGAGGGGAGCAGCGGGCGAGGCAGGAGAGGTCTACTGTGCCATGTGGGTCCCCTCCCTACAGGGGATCAAACTAGGTCTGCTGTGCCACCAATGCTTCACAGTGTGACACTCAACTTGCTGAGCCACCAGGGAGTCCCTATCAGAACATCGTTAAGTGGAACCTTGCCAATAATTATAATAAACTCCCATAGCCTCTGGATATATAATGCACTTAGTATAGGGAAGTACTCCATCGACATCTGTGGTACTAAAAGCAACATAAACTGATTTTGAATTTTGATAAAAGCTCTGTGTGGGGTGTGTGTATATAACATACACATATATATACATCATAGTCAAATAAAATACTTTTCAATTTTTCCTACTTATCCAACATAAACTATCAGAAAGGATGACGATTTTTAGTAAAACAGTTCTATCATTGTTTGCAATTTAATGGGCGAAAGAGAGAGAAGAAGCATCCAAGCAAAATGTAATGTCTGGTATCTGAACTTCTCCATAATCCGTCAGAGGACACCTGGGTCTCTGCTTCCCACCAGCATTGTTCTCACATCTGGAAAAGAACCTATCTATTCACATGCATGAGTTTAACTGAACTATCACTCTTATGAGAAAAAGAAAAAGCATGCTGCTACCTGGGAAAGAAAGAACAGCAAGAGGACACAATAAGAAGGAATGTGTCAAAGGAATTACTCCCTACTCCCCTAATCCCACCATATAACACAGTGTATAAATTAGTAAATCGTTTTCCTTTTCACTAGTGTGAAATTCTCTGGTGCTGTTTAGAGTTCTATTCCCATCTGCATCAAGGCAGTGAGTGACAGTGACTTTTTATGTTCTCTCAAGGGTCTGTATAACATACACACAGCTCAAACATAATCCCACTCACTATTTATCATTTATAATTTCATGACTACAAATTTTATATTTTTGGTTTTACTATGATGGACAGCAATAATATGGAAGATCACATAGTTACTTGGAAAAGTAATAAGACTCCTAGCAGATAATAAGCAAATATAAAAAATAGTTAATCATAGAATAATCTAGAAAAAAGGCCCATGGTAAAAACAAGATTTGAATGGTGAATTGCCATATGTAAGCATTCCTCAAAAAAAATAGTCCACACCCTATGGGTTGTTTTGGTTTGGAAACCAGACAGAAATGGGTTCAAATCAGTTTTGTCATTTAATTAGCTGTGAGACTATGGACAAGCATACAACCAGACTTAATCTCAGTGTTGACATCTGTTAAATAGAATAACAGTAACTATCTAACAGAGTATTGTGAAGATAAAATTAGATAATGCATACAGAGTTCTTAATACATAATAAGCATTCAATAAATATTATCTGTCATTACTCTATTACATGGAATAGGCATAGGGTTTGAGGGTAACTTGGCCTTGACATTCACAGATTGATAGGGATTTAAAAAAAAAGAGAGAGAGAGCTTATGAAATTACAAATCAGCGATCCAAACAAGTAAATCAAAGTGGATCATGTCTTATAAAAAATCAGCTCCATGAACACCTCTCTAAATTATTACGGCAGCACAGACTCTTACGGGGCAGGGCCTCTGTGTGGGGCCAACTGGGCCATGCACTGCACAGTGGAATGGGCTACGATTCTGAGACCACTGAAAACTCTTATTACTGATCAGATGGTGGGCCCTCAAAATTCATCTGTTGAGTCCTAAACCCCAATATATCAGAAGGTGACCTTATTTGGAATTAGGTTATTACAGATTTACTTTGTTAAGATGAAGTTGAAATGGATTAGAGTGGGTCACCAAATCTAATATGATTTGTGTCATTAAAAGGGGAAATTGGGACATAAGCACACAGGAGAGGACCTGAAGTTATGTGACCCCACCTTAAGAAACTACAAGACAGAGAAAGGTCTAGAACAGATACCTCCCTGGCACTTTCTGAGGGAGCACAGCCGTGTTGACACCTTAATCTCAGACTTGCAGCCTCCAAAATGGTTAAGACAATAACTTTCTGTTGTTTAAGGCACTTGATTTGTAGGACTTTGTATGGCAGCTCTAGCCCATTAATACTGTCCTTGCAGTTATGCAATGTGATAGCCAGTTTATATCTTCCAGGACCACTGACTCCCAAATTCCTAGCATTACGAATGTGCTAAGGTGTATTCCAAGTTAACTGAAGTATCCATCAATTCACAGGCAATCTATCCTATATGCTTCAGAAACAGCCTAGTAAAAAGAGAGAAAGTACATCCAGGAGACAACCTGTCCCACACTCAACAACACACATCATCCCCACTGCACTAGTGCCACTGGTTTTCAGAAAGCTGAATGGTTGAAAGCTCCCTCTAACACCTGCCAAGATCAACTGCTGTGGCCAAAGGGACACTGCCTGTTTGAGCACAGAGAACTTTTCAAACACAAAACTTCCACTTTCCTGATTTGCTAAGTGCTTGTAAAACATTCTGGGTTATCAAAATCAAATGAGAATTCAATTAGAGCAAATGGTCCTCTACTGGAAAAAAATACATTTTACTTCAAAATTGGCACACATTTTCAAGAATCTAAGGTGGGTCAGCTTGATGCATATATTACCTTTGTAGAGATACAGGGGCAAGACTTGGTTTGAAGGCCCCATCACTGTCTTGAAAGCCTTAATTTTTCAATAAGGGTCCCATGTCTTCTTTTGAAATGAGACCCACAAATTATATATCTGGTTCTGGGTCTTGGGAACACAAATGTGTCATGATAATGGATATTTTGCTGTGCCTATTCAGGGCCAGTAAAGATTTGGGAGTCTTATTTAACAGACTTTATCTAATGGTCTCTTTTCTAAAGGGGTATACAATTAGGGACTCAATTAACAACCTGGTCACATAATTGAAAAACACACATTCACCAAAACCAAAACAGAGTTATGGAATCACTTAATAGTATTGATATTATGTTTTAAATAGTATTTTTTAAAGAACTGTAAAACCAAATAGGTAGAAAGAAACTATTCTATTAAAAGACAAATTTTTCCAGAATCACAATTACCATAGAAAACTTAATATTACACACTTCAAAAACTTCAGAGGAACCTGAGCTGATAGCAGGAAAATTTGTCCTGTCCTATAACCAAAATCTGAATATCTTAACTCCAATTGTTGGCAGTCACCAAAGATGGCCATCCATAAAGAAAACCTAGTTACCCAGCTTTTATACCCTGGCTAGTCCGCTCACAATGAGTATGGGCTGGCCTCTGACTTGTGGAAACTAATAGAAGGTGGCAAGAATGATGTTTGGGGAATTTTGGACCTAGTCTTAAGGAGACTAGTAGCTTCCACTTACTCCATCTTGAGACTCTCATTCTGAGGAGTTCTAAATCACTCTGGTAGAAAGATCACATGGAGACTATGAGAGTTCCTTAAACTACATAAGGAAGAGAAGCCTCCAGCTGTCTTAGGGGCCAAGGCAGACTTTCAGATTTCTTCATAGTCTAAATATTAGACATTCAAAATATTAGCTTAACCAAATTACATGAAGAACCACAATCAAGACCAGCAAGAACTGCCCAGTTGAGCCCAGTCAACCCTCAGAACTATGAGAGATAATGAAACTGTTAATCCTTTGTGTCACTCACTCAAGCATTCCATCTAACACACAGAGACACATCCAGCACCTACGAGTGCTAATTTATTTAAATTGTATTAAATTACATTTAAAAATTGGAAGATCTCACATAAAATGCTAGATTTCTGGCTTCTAGGAAATCAGAATACCAGCCAGATAGTAACAACCAGCAGCAGTAGAATATAAGTCATCTCCTCCAGAAAGGGATCACTGTCTTGTACAGTCTAACAAAATTACCACCTGACCCACCTCCCCTTAGTCATACTTTCTGTCTCTGTAAGATCATTTTTAACCACTATGGTGCTCAGCAGAACTCTTGGCATACAACTGGCCCTCCATACCTACTTGTTGAGCAACTGTGAAAAGCATCAACCGCTTTGAACACCCACATCTGCTTGCAAATCCTATTGTTACTATGCCCGATATCCCCTCCTTTCCAACCCCATCACCATTGTCCTCATGTCACCTCTTAAGAATATTTCAAGTCTTCTAAGTACCTCCTAACCCCCAGGTTTACACCCACCTACTCTAGTTCATCTCTGCTAGGATCATCCACTTAAAACACAGCTCAAGCATATCACAGGCTCCCCTAGAAGTCTTCTGCTGAGTCCTGGTGTGGTATTGTACTGGACATTACACTGGGGGAAACTGGACAAGTACCTGGCTCTCTCCATATTCTTTTTTAAAACCACTACATGCAAATTTACAGTTATCTCAAAAAGAAGTTTAATTTTTAAAAGGAATTTTAAATGTAATGAATGTAATGTTCTTTGACCCATAAAGTTCACTTCTATCAATATTAAATTTCTATAACATGATCTCAGTTCCTCATTACTTATAGAATAAAGTCCAAACTCAGTCAGACTTGTGAGGTTCTCCACATTTTGTACTTCATTGAAATTAATAAATCCCTGAAACCCCGAAGCATACCCTGACCACTGTGTGCCATTTGCTCAGCCTGGAATCACCCACCATCATCCTGCAAATATTCTACATCCCAATCTAGAGTTCAAAACCTTCTCTTCCTCAGAACCAATTTGAAATGTCCCAGTAGAAATGAATCCCTCCTTGAATAAGAGGTATTTTTGTACATGTATGTGGTAAAGACTATAAAATTATCTATCTCCTGCTCTCATTCCAACTGTATAGAATAAACCAGTTGAAAGAGGTTAAACAATATTACCAAGATCATACAATATAGAGGTAGACTTGAGATGCCTCTGTCCAAAATCTCTGTTCTTTCTGCTAGAGCTCAAGGACTGTTATTTATCTTCAGAAAACTTGCTAGATAAACAGTCACTAACAGAAATCTGCATGCATTAGGTGGTGAAACATTCTGAATTAGACTAGAGTGGAGGACAAATATTTGTATATTATGATACCCTGAATAATGTTACCACCAAAAAGAGTGAACAACTACTTCCTCTCTCTAGTTTTAAACACAGAATAATTATATCCTTCACAGACACAAAAGTCATAGTAAAGGGTATGACATTTTCCATTATGCATTCTTTGCTTTTACTGCACCTCAGTAAGTGAACACCAAATGGAATTTTCCACATTTGCTCCAAACTCAGAGAGGTCCACTGAGAGCTTAAGGATAGAGAAGATTTGGAATAAATGTAAGAAAATTGTCTGATGGAGGCTGAGTATTTTAATCATATAGGGAAAGGGATGTTTAATATATTTTAAAGACAATTCAGAGTTACATGAATTTGATGGTAACTAACAGAAATATAATCAAACCTTAAACACATTTCATAATTTATAAGTTAATGAGCAATTATAGCTTACACTAACTACAGATTTGAGAGAAAATGTGCCCACTGAAATTTCTTATCCATGTGATTAACTCCTCTATGTGCTCAAATATTTCAAACCCTTCCATCTCTACCTGCAACTAGACAACTAGTTGCATAGAGAAGTTGCACTTCCTTTCATTTCCTCCTAACAGAATCAAAGTTTGCTCAGAGTAGTAATGTGCCCAGCAAGGAGTTGTCATTAGACCAAGTGCTGGCCAATAAGATGCAAAGAAACATGTACAGGGAAAGCCTGTGGTTTCCTCCTACAGTTGTCACTCCTATTTCCTTTCCTCTCGTCTTCAAATAGGTGTGATACCTGGAGGAACAGCAGTCATCTTGCAATCAGAGGTGAAAAAGAACAGAAAAAGTCAAGATAATTCACTGCAAGGATGACCCTAACATTATTGAGCCACTGAAAGAATGGAAGTGGTCATGACCCTTAGACTTCTTGTATGGGATCTAAATGAACCTTATTTGTTTAGGCAACTGATAATTAGCTACTGAGTCTCAAGCAGGAAAACACAAAGCTGACTGAAACACAAGCTTTACTCCCAGAATAGTAGTGCCTTCCCTAAGCTCTCTCAAATGACAGCTGTTCCATTCCTACATCCTCTTTGCAAGGAAGAACTAATAGCTAGCCTTCCCAACCTGTTTCTCTCCCGAGAGCACCATCTGTGTAAACAGCACCATTGTTCTACCCACCTGCCCCAGTGAAGAATCAAAGTCATCCTTCCCTCCTTACTCTATCCTACTTAAGTCCAACCAATTACCCAGCCTGTGCGTCTTCATCCCCAGTGTCACTCATCACCCTGCCCACCTTCACCCCACTGCCACCCCCATCTCCACAGCTGTCATGCAAACCTGGGATGGGCTCATCTCCTGCTTGAAATCCATTCTGTGTGGCACTGCCAGTGAGCTCTCAAAAACAGGAATAGGATCTATATTCTATCATTCCCACTTTAAATTTTCCCAAGCTCCCTACTGGCCTTTGAATAAAGACCGTACTCCTAATCATAGTTCAAACAGTCCTCTTTTCTGTGGTCCCAATGACTCTCAACTCAAATGAGTTTTCTCTCCAGCTTCCAACCTTTAAACTATCCTATTCTCTCGGCAGATATCTGACATGTACAGAGGAAGTTCTACTGTATATTTTGAATAATTTTACACATCATTCCACAATATATAATCCAGGAATTTGATCAGTATTTCTATATTCTGACCTGACAATCTAGGCCTGGTTCAACCATTTGCAATTTTCCACATACTTCTCTAAAAGCTCCCCCTCCCATGTTTTAAACACAGGGGATTTCCAGGCCAAACACTAGTCAAAGTCTGACTTTTCTCAAATTCCATTTATAGCTTTGCATTATAATCACTGTTTTTTTCCCCCTATCTTTTTTTTTTTTAAGAAAAAAAAAAAAAGGAAGTCCAACTTAAAGATATATTGCAAAACAACACAAAGGTTTAAATACGGATATTGTGGAAACAGTGACCAAAATATGACTAAAATGGAAAATGTTACCAACCCTGGAATCAGTGTTTATCCATTTCTGGTGATGTGTAGTTACGATGCAGGGATCTCAGTCATAAATGAAATTTAACAGCAAATTTAAACAATGTCAAAATTTTATGAACACAGTCCCAGATAAGATATGAAATAGATGCAACCTTGACTTAAACAGAGTTATGTGGCAGCTTTTAAATTTGAAAATGTTCATTCTTGATATTTCTTATGAATCATTTTCCAAGAACATAAGATTGTCCACTCCACCTAACACTGATGCTAGCTTCAGACTTTTAAGTTTTAAACTTTAAGCATAAGACTTTCACTGAATATTTTAATAGCTCCACTGACATAAACACACCAATGGTAATAATAGATCGACATTACATTCCACACATTAATCATGCTGATTTCCACAGAGGCTTTGGAGAACCCATTTCAGAATTTAAGTTCTATAAAAAACAGAGATCTATTAGTAGTAGAAGTTAAAAATGGAAACAACAATAATATTAATGATAGTAACAGTTTTAAGAAAAATCTTTGTGAAAGCTGTCTTTAGTATTTTACACATTCTAGGCCCTACACTAAGCATTTCACATAAGAGTTATTTCATTGTACCTGGCACTACAAACAGAATCATCCTCACACTACAAGGAAAAGAAATCGAGGTTCAGAAAACTTAACATCTTTACAATGTGTTCATGTCATAAATAAGGGAGGCCAATTTATAACCCCTTCTGTCTGCAGGACCCAACCTTCTGAATCACTAATCATTTGGGTGGTGTTACAAACACATGGCAAATACTCCATTAATCTTCATAACATTCCTGTATATCAGATATTATTATTATGTTCTTTCTACATATGAGGAAATGCAAACATGGAAAGGTCAAGATGGCCCAGCCAATAAGCTGCAGATTCAGGATTCAAAACCAAGCCAGGGTCTCCAGAGGCTGTGCTCATAACTACCACCCTAGCTACTATTCTAAACTCCAAGAAAAAAATATCCCTAGGGCATTTATAATGTGCTGGACATTATGACACTTCCATGCATTATCTCATGAAATCCTCACAATAATGCCAAGGAAAACGTTATTTTATACCCACTTCAAGAAGGGGGTTTAGGTGCTCAAAGGATAAACTTCAATTGCTCTAGGTCACAAAGCCAACAAGTGCAATATAGGGGAATATAAAATAGCAACTTTGGTGTTTCACTCCCCACTTCCCCAATTTTTTCCTAAGGTATAAGTGTCTGGGAAAAAATACACATCATATTTTCCACCTCTTTAAAAGTCTTCAGTTCATGTAATTTAGGGTGTGACTATTCATAGATACCTTTGAGCTAATTGTCTAGGAGCCACTGAAACCGCAGAATACACTGCAGAACAATGCATGCTTTCTCTATAAATTAAAACACACCAACCCAGCTTGGAAAAGTCATCTTTGTGATACGAACACTTAAGCAGTTGAGTTTTAGAAATAAAAAAAATTCTGATGTTGTGTTTCTTCTTTACATGCAGTAGGAAACTGTGGTTTTACTTCTGAAGAAAGTACCACTTAGCTTTTTATTTCTATTCACTTAAAGTTCCATTTTTTAGACCAAAACAAATTTCTTCAAAAAGGCATGATGAATCCTATTTTAAAAAGCAATTAAAAATATATTTTTAATAAATAGATAAAACATTAAAGCTCAGTTCTTCAGACAGAATTAAGGAATAAAAATGCAATTACAGCAAAATAATTGATAAATCATAGCCCAAGATGTCCAGTCTACACCAATTAAAATTTGCTGATTTATGTGTGTCACTGAACTTTGGTTTTTGCAGAGACAACTTTAATAAAATTCCACAAGGCCACAGACAGTTATGCTGGAGACAAAAATCACATCTTCAGCACCCTCAGTAATATAAAAAGTCATAATTTTTATTAACTTAGCTGGAACAGGCATAGATATTTAATAAGAAAAGGCAGGAGAAAACCCCGAGCTGTCCTTTTATCATTTATTCTTTCATTTAAGGATTTATTTAATCAACAAATATTTATACAGTGCCTATCTGTGGCAGACCCAGGGCTAATCTCTGGGAATATTTTGTGGAACAAAATAATTTTTCTCACTGTCCTCATGAAACAGAGACTGAACACACACGTATATATAGTATAACTATGTAAGACATTAAAAATGTAATTATGTACAAAGGAAGAAGAAAAGCAGGACAAGTTAACTCAGATGAAGGGAGAAAGGTGGTAGGTCTGGAAGCAACCTTTAACTTGAGACTGAGAGATGGTAAAAAAATAGAAAAGTGGTAGGAAAATGTTCACAATACCAGAAAATATGTGTAAAATCCTGCGGCAGAAAAGAAGGAAAGGAAGCAATATAACAGGGGAGTCAAGAGTTCTGGGTTCTGTTTCCAGCCTGAACAATAACCCCAGCGAATTATTTCACCTTTCTGAGCCTCAGTTTCCCCTCCAGTTCTTAAAGCTTTCATGACACAGTCATTTGCTTCTTAAACATTACCTCAGGGACAGCTTAGCTGCCAAAACTCTGACCTCATCTTTCTGAATCATGTCGTTGGCATCGTTGGTACTCCTCTTGGTGGCAAGGCCTTCATCACTCCACTCCCCGACATATGCAGGGATACCCAGCTGAAAGGCCAGTCTGAGTGAACTGTAGTCATCCCACCTCCTGGGAAGTTGTTTCCAGAATCCTCAATCTTAGGCATTTCTAAGTTACCCATGATGAGCCAGTAATAGAACATGAAGAACAAATTATTTCAATGGGTAAAATGACTAGGGCTCTACCTAGGTCCTGACAGAGTTCACAGCGGAGTTTCAAAGATAAAGCAAGGCTAGGGCAATAAGCAAACAAACTAGCTGTTCATCCACCTGGGACACCAGTCTGTATGGGGCCCCAGTCTGTATCACAGGAAGCAGAAGAAATATTATGAAGAGGGTTGAGAAGGTTGAGATGCCCAAACAGATTCTCGAGTAATAAAATATGGCTCCTAAAATGCCTTCCAGAGACAGTTAATTGTAAGATCTTGATGTGCTAAACAACTTGATGCAAGTTTGGGGCAGAGCCAAATTTCTAGGGGCTATAGGAGAGAGGCTGCTGGGCTCCTGGCACCTCCCACTCTGTAAGACACTAGATCTAAGTGGATGATGGAAACATAATTGAAGAATACTGACATGAAGTCACTCCCAAATATTAATTTGCCTGGGACTCCCACGGGTCTCAGGCTGGCCAAGCCTTGCTGTCCTCTTTTTTCCCATAAACACTGCTTCATGGAGAACTTTCTTAACCAGAACTGTCTCTTCCATCTCAATTCCTTGAGAGCCTAAATGTCTATCACTCTATCCCAATTAATAGCTCACCATAACACTCAGTAAATTAGCTTTATTCTCTATAACAAAAAATGATATTAAGACTGTATAATAAAGCTTGGATTCTGTATTTGCCCACATAATGTAGTCTGTAAGGAACCTTTACTGTCTACATGTAAAATTCACTTATAAACTTACAAGGTTTTCAAAGTGAGATGTTTATGGAAAATGTCAAGAAATTAAATAAAGTATATCAAGATAATTCACATCTGAGGTTTAGCTCTGCATAATTAAAGATAAATACAATCAGCCACAAATATGAAATAACTACACAAGATGGGGACCATGGGCAACAGATCAGTGAACACAGAGATAGTATCAAAATCTGAAAGATAATGAAAAACTACCCGGTCCACAAAAAAAAAAAAAAAATGAAACTCAGAATGCTGAACTAATTTGTCCCTACCAGGTGACAAAGCCATGACCTAAATGATCTCCAAATATGTAGACCACTTTTTTCCCCATCACAATGGGCTGCAACATGAATCAGTCAGATTGTGTCACCTTCTCTAGCTGGAAATCTGCAATAACTACACATTTTTAGTGAGCAAAAGACAAAACATTGATAAATCTTTAAGGGTCATGCCTCCACTCTCCTAACCTTATACCCTGCTATGCCCAGTACTCTTCCTTTTTGCTCACCCTAGCTCAATCACAGTGGCCATCATGCTGTTCCTGAAATAGGATACACCTGGCTGGAAGGATATGTACTTATCCTTACCTCTAACAAACTCCCCTGCCCCCAAAATACTGGTATTATCCACTCTCATCACCTTGAAGCTTTTCTTCAAGTTTTCTTGGTAAGGCTATCTGTGTCCATTCAATTTTAAATGACAAGTTACTCCAACTCCATCCATGTTTTATCTTCTCTAAGAGCACTCATCACCATGTAACTTATTATGCATCTTCTTTATTTCTTCAAGCCTCCCCACTCCCACCATGTAACCACAATGAGTATAAGAATTTTCAATAGTTCAATTATTTAGGTCCCTTATACTTAGATGAGTAACCAACATAGGGTAAAGCCTCAGTAAATATTAGTAATAAGTGGTTATATGGATTGATGGATGGAGTCCATACGTGGCCCAAATCCAGAGAATTCAAGAGCTGTGAAATGTCTGATAGTGTCTGGCAGCTCCCAGGAAGCAGCTTGTGGCCTGGGTGTCATCTACCATCACTATGTGCCCACTCTAGAACTGGCATTCACTGATACCCTCTGTGAAACTAAGGAATGAAGTGACATCAAGACTTGTCAAAGCAATCCCCTGTGAGACTGCATGACTCTGGGTTAAAGAGTGAATCAGACAGCCAATATTTTTTTTTTTTATCAGAAACAAAATGCTCTTATACATACAAATGCAGAAATCACTTCTGAATTACTTCCCTGTGCCCTTCAGCTTAAGAGTAGCAGGGGATGATTTGCTTGGATTGAACATCCAAAAAAATAGAACAGATTTCAAAAACATTCTGGCATGAACTAACATTTGCCATTAAGTCTGAATGGCTGGCACGGGTGAACCTCTATGCATCACTCTAAATATAAAGCATGAAGCCTCAATTATAACTTAATGACAGATATATAAAGGAAGATATTAAGAGTGGCCAAACAAGGTAGTAGGAAACAAGGGTAGATATTAAAACTACATAATATTGGCCCAGCTGTCAAGAAAAAATAAATAATAACAGGCAGACCCAAACCACATAAGCAGTTTATATTCTTTCATACTTAAAAAACCAGTGAAGAGGCCTACCCAGTGGCGCAAGGGGTTAAGCACCTCACTATGAAGCTATTTGTAGCCACTGTAGCATGAGTTCAATCCCCTGCCAGGGAGGTGACCCACATGGTGCAGGAGACCTCTCCTGCCTCACCCCTAAACAGTATATTTCAATCAATCTGCCTGTTCTATTCTGTTACCCGCTCTGTCTCTAGTGAATCCTCTCATCCTGCCCCCACATTTCTGGCCTGTACCCCAGGTTCTTGTAGGCATAAATATATCCTTAAAAAAAAGGATGCATCCAGACTAGATCTCATCCTACCAGGACCTTAAATAGCAAAAATATCCATAAAAAACTACCTGTCTGGTTTCAAAGACAAAGACTAATACTAATTTATGAAAATGAAGTAGCAGGGGTCACTAATCACCTTGCTAATTTCCAGTCTAATTTAGATATTAATAACCCAACTCACATACAAATTGAAAAATGGAGTTTTCTCTTGTGCATTGAGCTTGCTTTTCAATTCAATGTTCTTTACAATTTAACTTATTATTTCTTTACCAATATGAACTCCTCAAATGTGATTAAAATCACATTTTAATTCTTTACTAGAAAAATCAGGAGTGATCTCAACAAATGTCAGGGCCATTTTTAAATGACATTAATTTCACATGAAATAATTTCAAAATTTAAAAAAAGAAAAAGTATTGTAAAGAACTGCTTAACATATTAAATATTTTGGCGTTCATTACAATAGTAATGCTTACTTTCTAGGATCCCAAATAATGTAGCTAAATCTAAGATGGGTATAGATCTCCTTTTAAAATCACATTTTAATTCTTTACTAGAGAAATCAGGAGTGATCTCAACAAATGTCAGGGCCATTTTTAAATGACATTAATTTCACATGAAATAATTTCAAAATTTAAAAAAAGAAAAAGTATTGTAAAGAACTGCTTAACATATTAAATATTTTGGCATTCATTACAATAGTAATGCTTACTTTCTAGGATCTCAAATAATGTAGCTAAATCTAAGATGGGTATAGATCTCCTTTTAATCCTAAAATGATGGAAGCAGATATATGTGTTGAAAGCAATCTGTAGAAAACTCCCCATTTGCTAATGGGACACTAAAGAATCACTTGGAACCATTCAAAATCATTAAGGCTATTAACTGTGACTTAGGCCAAGTCTAATAAACAAGTGTCTTCCCAACAGGAAATGAGTTAAGCTGGTATCCGAGGTCATTTAAGCAAACATATAGTCAAGAATGCCATACAAGAAGCTTCTCGGGTAATCCTTTTGCTGTTAATTTTGCCCAGTTTAAACCAGAGACCACTGTTAAAGTTCATTTCAGGAAAAAAAAAAACAAAAAAAATTAAATGAAGTAAATGTCAGTTGTTTTTAAGACCAACTAGAAAACATTGTCCAAGTCTCTTGAAAAGTCTCATACACAGCAATAGCAGGTGCGGACTAAATATTTAGGATTTAGGAAAACAATATTGAAGAAATCCAGCCCCACCTAAAGTCCAGCTTTTGATCTGTAAATTCTAGACCATTAACAGTCACACACAAGAGAAAAGGTAAAGTGATATTATATGGTTTTTTTGACATATCTAAATAACATACTCATTTCAAAAGTAATCACTCCAGGTATTTGCAATGTGGAGCCTGCATATAGCACATTTCATTTCCCAGAAGAAATCATGTTCATCTTTGGCGAATTCACTCAACTCTCCAGAAAGTTATACCTAATGTAATCCATCCCCACTCCACTTGTTCTTCAGAGTTAATCAGTTCCTACATTCCACTATCCGGGTTTTAGTTTTACTTGCCTTAGACTCTTACTTATTCTGTCTTTTGTCATAATTGTAGTGTTTTAGTGCTCCATTTAACAGTAATGTTTTGAGGGCTGGAACTGTACTTTAAATTCCTTTTTACTCCTATTCAGTTATTTTAGACCCAGTAGATACTGAGTAAATACTGGTCAAATTGAAAAGAACTCAAATTCTATCAAAGTCTCCAACTAGTTGGATGTTTAAAGATCAAGCCTACTTAAAAAAATTAACCTAAGTTGCAAGGTCAATAAAATCACTCTAAGTTATTAACTTTACCACTCAATGTGTTTATTTTCTTTTTCCTACATGGAAAACCAGGACAGCCAAAGGAATGACCATGACTAGGTAGGTGACTCGAAGAGTAATGAGATAATTCCCTTCAAAGATGATGAGGTTCTCAGGATTCTCTGGAATGCATACTTACTAAGGTGTCATTATTAATAGTTCCCTTTGGGTAGAAGCAACACTAAGACATTTAAGAATTTTCTAGCAACTTCACATAAACACTCAGGTATCAACATAATCTGAATTGATTATCCCATTGCTCACTCACACCGGTATAACAAACGAGAAGGTGGATTTACTACACACACTAGGAAATAGCCCATCAAATTTGGGTAACTATTCCTGTGCTCATATTCCAAAGGTTTCATTCACTGTGTTTGCATAAATATCCATATATATCTAAGTAAAAAAAAAAAATGAATGAGTTGGTAAAAGCTTATCTTACCCCAAACTAATTGCCAGATTTAACAAATAAGAAGATATGATGATATCCAAGTAAATTTAAATTCAGATGAACAAAGAATTAATCTTTATTGTAAGTATCTCAAAAATTTGGGGGGACATTCTTATACTAAAATATTATTCTTTATTGATCTGAAATTCAAATTTAACTGGACATACAGAATTGTATCTGTTCACCCTACTTCAAACCCAGAAAATATACAGTCTTCTGTTTTAAAAAAGAAAAAGGAAAGTGCAAAGCATTGAATGGATTTGGGAAGCCTTCCCTTCCAGATAGAATACAATAAATAATGAAATTCTGTTACAGCACATTATAGAAAGTTGAACATAATGACTAAGAAAAACAGCAGTAAGGTACGGAGTGCTACATGCTAGGTACTAAGTTAAACCCTTGATATGCATTATCACATTTGATTCTGATCATATCCTTATGAAGTAGGAAGTAGCAGCAGTGGTAGCAGTAATAATAGTGGTACTTCTTCAAATAGGAAAGGGCGCGGAGAGAACACACTGCTTAATGTCATCGAGTAGTAGAGCAAAAACACAAACCCATTCAGGTTTATGTGCTTAGCCCAACCTCATTTTGTTGGTGAAGGAAACGAGAATCTTAATAATTTGTTCAAATCACACACCTACGAATGAGTGAGGCTGAGATTCAAAGTGAGGACAGTCTTAGCCTAGAGTTTTAGTCCCAATAATATACCATAACTTCCCAAGTCATGCAAAAAGGAAGAGGTACACTTCCCACCAAAACTGGCTTGCAACTGCCATTATATTGTAATAAAGTTAGAATGCTTAGTCTTCAAAAATCAGTTAACTGAATGGCTTCCTAGGAATTTATCCATTTGACTCCTTATCATAAAAAGGTTATCCTACGTTGGATAGAGAATGTGCAGAAGGTTTCTATTGAAGAGAAGAGTATGTTGTTGTTGCCATTTCTATATCAAAACATCTTTTTAAAATAAGCCACTTACCTAAAGTCTACTATTCTTTTTAACCTCAAAGCAAATTCTTGCTCAGGCATATTAATCCCCAAAACTAGCAATATCCTGGAATGCAAACCTGAAGGCAAATTTGAAGCTTCCACCAAAGTCTCTTTCAAGATCCAGTTCTGTGAGGAAGGACTACAGAGGCCAGAACTTTTCATTCTGGATCTGGAACTAAACATCCAGGATTATTCCATGTAAAATATCAGAATTTAGAAAGTATTGGAAGATAGCTGGAAATTTACCTGGAGCAGTTTACATATGGGAGTCCTCATATCCTTATGCTAGTTGCTTGTCTACCTCTGGAATGAAGACAAAATTCTTTAATCAGTGTGTTAGTGTGTGTGTGTGTGTGTGTGTGTGAAACAAAACATAGAATATAATACTCTTTAAATTTATCCTCAAAACTAATTTTAAGGAACAGAGAGCATACTGTCAGGCTATGAATTAGCGGCAGAAAAAGAGGAGGATAGGATGGACATTTTAGAATTTTGCCCCTGTACCTCACAAGTAATCTTTAATTATCTATATACTTGATTCTGCCTCCCATTAGAGTATAGGCTTCCTGAGAGAAGGGACCATATCTTTTATTCACCATTGTTTTCCCAGCTGTGTAGTACAGAGTAAGCAACCAACCAACTGACAAATGAATGAATGAGTAATCACCACTGTCACCAGTAATCAGTGTGCACAAAGCCTTATTTTGCCCCCATTGCCCTTGAAATCTGTGACCAAAACTTTTACTCTCTTGTAATCACAACCTCTATTCAGGGCTAAACAGTGCATGTGTATCATCATTTCTCACAGACTGTTAAGCTGGAACCATCCTAACTGGCCTCTGTGACACTAGACCTGGCCACCCTCCAAGCTGTTCTCCATTTGGCAGTCGAGTGTTCTGCTCACAGCTGGCATGCTCACTGGTGCACCAAGCAAGCCCAAAAGCTTACACGGTGCAGGGCACCATGCTGTGTGGCACTTCCATGTCTCCCAGTTTACTGAAAACGCTCTCTGTTCCTCTGCTTGATATTCATCTTCCAGTGATGAACTTAAATTTCATTTCTACACTTCCCTTCTCCCCTCAGAAGAAATGACCCCTCCATCTTTTCTCCTGAGAGGTAAAATTACAGACCCAGTACTATATTCATTTGGCTCTAAGTTACAAGAGAGCACAGCCCATGATGGGCCTGCCATTTCATCTCTAACATAGTGTGGGGCATGTAGCAGGTGGTCAGCAATCACTTGCTAGATCAATGGTCTTCCACAAAGAAAAGTGAAAAACTTTATTAATAAGATCATTTTGCTCAAACAAGATCTTGATAGCTTACTCCACTAGAGCAATATTATCTGGATTCATTAAGTGCTATCCACATCTGCCAAAATCTATTACAAAAATTATTGACAGAGACAATGGTGTGTGCTGCTGCTGTTGCTTACGCAAATACCTGCTCACCAGGAAACTTCACAGAGTACTGCCTCCCTGTAACTGGGTTTGAACTATCAAAACCAAATGACCCAAAATCAAGGAACCGTCAGAGAGAATGTACTCTGAGTTAGCAAATACAATTCACATGTTTACCCATGATGAGCTATAGAAAACCGGTACACTGATTTCAGAAGGGCACAAGGCTCTTCCTGGATTTGAGGAAAGTGGAAGGTAACTGCTGCCAACATCTTTACTACACATATGAGATAGATTTCACATGGGTGTTAGCTCAGGGTCACACAATTAGTTAGTGTCAAAGCTGGGTATGGAAGCAGAACTCCAAACAAGTTCATTCATACACTCATTCAGCATTTACTGAGTAACTGTTAGCCCCTGCATGGTTCCATTTGCCAGAATAAATGATGATCAAATGCAACTGTGATAATTAAACTAGTAAAAATTAACCATTTGATACCTAATCCATGATTCCTTTTACTACCTCATACCAATCTCACTTCCCTGTAGTTATAAACTCCCATTTTCTGACATTTCCTGGGTAAATTATAAACTGTTCAAATACCTCATTCTAAGAAATTCAGCTAATTCACAACTATTATTTCTTCCCATCCTTTATTACTCTATTTATACAAATTTTAAAAACTCACATTTAACCAGAAACTTTACAATGATGCTTGAAGTATTTTCCATTCCCAGAATAGCTAGTTATACCATTCCCAGAATCTTAATTCAAAGAAGTTATGCCACAGTTTTAGAATGGTGTGTTGCCTGAGTATATAGAGATCCTACAGTACACATTTTCTAGAGTCTGAATAATCATGATTTACACTCAGGAATTCAAATCACTCCTTAACAATTCTTATAGGGAGAAAATTTCATTTTCATTCCTAGTCCAAATCTTACCACTAAAAGTCAAACTAAATGCAACTATCATCAGAGACAACAGAAAAGAAGCAGTCACCATCTCATATCAACCTGTGCAGTACATAACTTTGGTCTTGCAATTCTCCTACATAACCACTTTTTTTCTCTATAAATTACAAAACTTAATTAGAGAAAATTAACCAGAAAAGGGCTAGCTCTGAGATTTTATATAATTTAGCCAAAAAATAAATAAAATAAAATAAATATCCAAAAAATTAATTAACCCAAAATGGAAATGTTAGGTTATCTATAATTTTCACTAAGGACTTTCTGGAATAAACATATATCATCTTTCAAATTCATGCTGGTTTGCAAAATCCCGAGGCACCAAGTAGCACTTATTTTCATAAAGTAAAAAGACACATTCTGGTTTTATTCTAAACAGGATACCAAAAAACAAAACTAATACTGTGAACAAACAAATCTTAGTTAAAATTCATTGAAATAATCCAAATGGTTTCCATTCCAGGGAAAATAGTAACTCAGCAGTTTGCATACAGCAGCCTTTTCCAAATACACAAAATAAGCAAAAACAGCAGCAGAGGAAAGTGCAAATGCTGTACCCTTTCTATTTCTGCTTCCACAGGACTGCAGTTCAATCAATACCACACCGTGCAGTGCTTGGCTACCATTTATGCACACTTCCAGGTGGCGTTGATTGTACCATCCAGAAGTGCAGAGACCTCCCAGGACAAGATTCATGGCACCATCACTCACATCACAAAGAGAATGAGAAGAAAGCCTGGGCCCCACACTCCAAAAGCTAGAACAAAAACTTGAAAGCCAGAAAAATAAATATTTGAGGGTGCTGAGCAATTGGAACTGTCACAAACAACACTCAGATGCTATACAAGAAAACAATGCGGACAGAGCTACTCATTCCTTAAAGAACAAAAGGCTCTGGAAAAAAATAATAATAAATGAATCACAACCCTTCACCTAATACCAGTAACAGCCTGGAGTCAGTGAAAGACTGTTGAGTAAAAATATTCTATATAAGGAAACTTACTTAAGGGAAGTATTCAAAACCCTTTACCCAAGATAGAATACAACCCAAAGCACAAAATCATGAGTGGAACACGTCTGTCTGGGGTTATTAAAAGGCACTGATGAGTCCTAGACTCTAAATTATTTTTGAAGGATAACATGAACAGAAAAAGGAAAATTGCTGCTTTAACTTCAAGACAGAGAACCAAGTTCCAAATCCCCCTCCTCCCACAGGACTTGAAAGGACAATAATTAGTCAAGAAAACAGCAAAATGAGGAAGTGGTATTCTCTTACAATTTCTGTTAATCCCCACCAGCTGTAATTTAAGAAATTCAATGACATCAGCATTTACATTTGATCCAGTAAGAATGACAGAACTACAACTGCAGAATCATATGAGCACGGGAGGCGGGAGGGGTGGGGGAAGAAAGTTGGGGACAACTGGAAAATGCATTTGAAAATGTGGAAAATTAATTCACTTTGCAGTGAATCACTTCAACGGTTTCAAACACCAACACTGCCAAAAATAACATAAAAAGTGGAAAAGGAAGTATAGTACTCTAAACTTAACCAAATGATCCAGTGGAACTTCTGAAAAAAGGCTCCCTGAAACAAGTGAACTGAACACTTAAAAACAAACAGAAAGCAATTAAACCATCTATGAACTAAGAATGAAAGACTGAACAGTATATAAAGACTGTCATTCTGTTTTATTTAAAAAAAAAAAACCTGCTACACAAAACCTATAAACTGAGTTACATTATTTATCATTTACATTACCTTCTAGAAGACAGGCACAAAGTCAATTCCATGATTTCCTTTTCCCAGGTAGAGAAAATAGCTTGTGGAAAAACCACTGAAGTATTTTCAAGGTGTCCCATCTGAGTGCAGAGATGGACAGAGAATATAGGTCTGAATTCTCAACATAAATGCTAACCATTTGCATTAGTTTTTACTCAAGTCAGATTCAAAAGGAGAAGAAAGCCACACCAAACTTGACTAACCAAATAACCTACAGAAGAGCTGAAATCACTCACCAGGGCCACCTCGGCCCTTTGGCGGAACATTGAGTCCACTGAATCGTCTCAGAGAGGAGATTATTATGAAGATGCGATTGCAGCCGCTCTGCCACACGCTTACATGCACCTTCTCTCAACACCAGCAAGGCTAAATTAGAGATACAGTGATAATTAATAGGAACCTTGGCAGCAGGAGCCGGCTTCTTTAGCAAACCAGTAATTGCTGCCTACTTAAAATGACAGGGAATTCAGCCAGGAAGGAGGGAGGTGCTAATGATGGAAATCATAAAAGGTAAAATAGACTTTACATCAACAGGTTACTTGGCTCCCATTCAAAATGACCTCTTTATCTATAGATTCAGTTAATAATGACAGCAAATAAATTCAAAATCATACATAGAAGAACAAAAGATCAATAATCCTTACTAAAATGTCACCACTAACACAAGAAAATCTGGTGAAAATAAAACTCCCTCCACATACTCTCCAACCTCCAAAATGTCATAAATGCCTAACTTGACTATGAAAATAGGTATAATTTTGTATATTGTGTCATATTGGGAAAGAAAATATTTCCTATCAGTGACATATTTTGAAAATATCCAGTCCGTCAAAAAAAAATTAACAGTATTCATAGACAAAGTTTCTATTCTTTTTCTGACATTAAAATAACATCCTTGTTTATAACGTTTCTAGGACAGAAAAGACATTTAGTTCACACCTTGTTTACCAGAACAACTGAAGATTGTAGGCAAGGTAAAAGAATTAGCACATGGTATCTACAGCTCAAACCTCCCAGCCCAAGAAATAAGAGATAACTGTCACACAGATTTCCAAGCACTCATCTAGAAAACTGCCCACAGAAGACCAGTACCTACTGTACACTCCCCAACAAGAAGCAAGTCAAAGTACCTCTAACATCTTTAAGTGCCCAGAGACACAAGGAGACAAGAATTCAGTCTTCTGTCATAGAGAGATGTCTGTAGAGATAAACCAGGGCAGCAGGTACATAGTTTCACAATGACTAATGCTGACCAAACTCTTCATAAAATCAACTCCACAGGTACAGATCTACCTTGTTAGCTCAGAAAATACCTGGCTCTCTGATGATGTTGCAAAGGATGTCCTGATGGTCCACCAAAAAGAGAGAGAGAGAGATCATTACAAGTCTCAGGGATTTCTAACTAGATGCAACCCAGGAATCCCTGTTGATAATATCTCATTAAAATCTCCAATACGTTTCGTGATAGCTTTAAAGCTACATGGTAGGTAGCAAATTAGGAGCAGAAGTGTTGGAAACTCAAGTGGTTTACACTTTTCTTGGCATGTAGCAAAATGAAATGTTTGTGGTTTTGTTTTTTATAAAACCATTGATCTTTCTCCTCTCCCACTAACAAAGACTAAAAATGATTTAATATTCATTCTGTCAATCTCTAACCCACTAAGTAGATGGCTCACCATTAAGGCCATCAACCAATATTTTCGTAACTTCTTCCTTTCTATTAGATCATTATACTCTTTAATTGAAAATATTTAACTCAATACTTTGCAATGACTAATGTTCTTAACACCCACATGTCAAGGCAGAAGTTAAATTCATTACACAACATTATGATGTTTCAAGACCTTTGGCATTCAAAGATAAACAGTCCAGAATGGAACAGACTGACTACAACTGTATGGAGACACATAGGAAAAGCAATTAACAAGTCAGGTTAGGCAGGGAAAAGAGAGAGAGAGAAAGAGAAAAACATCAAAATGTTAGGATCTGTATTAGTAGTAGGCCACAAGTTTGGGTATGTAGACAAGACTTCTTGATCTTATCAAGTAGGAACATTTGATGAAGGTCTTTAATGAGGAGTGAGGAGAATCTATACACCACACCCTTGTGAATGATCAAATACTCACCATCCCATCTTTTGCTACCTTTTTTGGAGGCTTCACGATCTAGCTCTTTCCTTCTTCAGAAACAGCTTTGAAAACAAAGGACTATGCAGTCAAGTTTTCTGTGAACACCTTTAATAGGTAGATTTATTTATTTTGGATTCTGATGTTCAACCACACCCAGTATCTCTTGTCTTTACTTCACCAGAAACCTAGTCTTCTTTCTATTGCAAAATCATCATGAGTTGTCACCCCTGATCACTTCCTATATTGTCTCCCTGTACCCCAATATACACAGTGACCACCAGAACAGGGTGGATATAAGGTGAGAACTTCAGCTTGTCCTTGGTTTAAGCTTTGGTTCCATCCTTAGTTGAGTGGCTTAAGGCAAGTGACCTAAGATGCCAAGTCTCAGCTTCTTTATCTATAGTGAGATCCTACCTACCCCATATCAGAATTAAATTATATAAAACATTTTAAATGTTTAACATCATACCTGCTAGATAGCTGGTGCCTTAATATTTGTAATTCAGCTAAATCTGAATTATTCATTCCTGAATTATTATTTCAGCTTCTTGACTTTTCCAACACAGGAAAAAAGTCTGAAGGAAAAACTTACACAGGTATCTTCTTCATCCAAGGACTAAAACAGGCTGACAAAGAGATATGAACAACCTATATAAGCCATTATTTTTATAATATACAAAGATACTATATGAAAATGCAGATGGTAAGCTACAGATCTCAGGAAGAATAAGATTCAACTTTATGACTTTAACCCCAGTGAATTTCAGTTTCCTAAATGTAGTGGAGATTAAAGCATTAATACAAGGGACAGCCTGTAGTAGAAATTTTAAAATGTTAGAAGCTGCCACTACTATTATTACTGTTTGTATTTTCTGTGTCATTATCAGATTGTATAATCCTCTGTGGAACTCAAAACTATGGAAACTAATGAAAACAAGTCTTCTCTCCTTCCTAAAACAATTCCAAACACTCCAAGCAAGTACTCAATTGATATTGATTTATAATAATGACTGCTGACAACTATTATACACTAATTTTCAAGAAAACTGAGAACTCAAAATCATCACCTTTACCCTCTAAACCCTGTGTAAACTGAGGCTGGTTACTTTAAAACCTGCCTACACCAGTATTTTGCTTTCTGCTGGATTCTTAAACAAACCCTGAAATGTCTCTGATCTTTTCCTAGGTCCTCACCCACACTCCACCATCCTAAAGAACAGAATAAATTGTATCCAACTAAAGAGTTATATATACAGAGAGTAAACTCCCACTTAACTTTAAAGAAGTGACAGGCCATTTTTATTGGCTAACAAACTAATAAAAATGTGAAATTGGATTCCTGGAAAAGCTTTATTAAAGTGGCACCATGTATACAACCCACAAAAATATTGAAGCAGATAATGTTTTCCCCAGTGAGTACATTTTTAAGTTCAGAGAAAGAATTACTAAAGATGCAAGGAAACAATCTTTAATATAGTCAACTCTCATTATTTATGAATTCCCTATTTGCAAATTTACCTATTTGATACAATTTATCTGGAACCCCAAAATCAGTATCACAGTATTTTTGCAGTCATTTAGAGACACAAACAGAAAGACAAAAACTTTCAATGACCCAACTCTTATTTCCTACGTCAGTCAAACAAAGTAATATTGTAGTTTCTTAGCACAGTGCCCCAAAAAGTATCTTTTTGATCACTTTTAGAATTTTTTGTGTTTTCTTTTTTTAAAAAAAAATATTTATTTATTTATGCATACAAGAGTTAAAAGTACAGGCCTGAGGTACAGGGATGGTGAGAGGATTCACCAGAGACAGAGTGGGGAGCAGAACAGGCATATCGACTGAAATACACTGCTGAGGGGAGCAGCGGGTGAGGCAGGAGAGGTCTGCTGCGCCTTGTGGGTCCCCTCCCTGGCCAGGGATTGAACTCGTGTTGCAGTGGCTGCAGAAGCACCACAGTGCAGTGCTCATACTCCTTGCACCACCAGGGAGATCCCATTTTTGTGTTTTCTGTTGGTGCCTTCATTACTCAAGAAGACTCCCAGCCCTAGTGCTTAAATATTCTATAGAGTTGCTATGCACAGAAAGGCTGCGATATACCTTTCCAAAATAATACAGTCTTAAGTGAGCTTGGTTCAGGCATGAATGAGGAGTTTGGGCCATGAGTTTAATGTTAATGAATAAATAACATATATTAAATAAAGGGTGACTAGGTAGAAACACTCATAAAACAAGGTTATATATAGATCAGTTGACAAAAAGAGACCTCTAGGACCAATTGTTCAGTATACATTAATTAAATGTTCATGATGACTGTAGAATATAAACTACCTCAAATAATGAGAATTGACTATTTTTTTCTATTAGTTATATTTGACATCATTTGTAGTCCCCGGGGAGTACCCACCACCATTTCACCCGTGCACCATCACCTCACAAGGGACTGAGAGAATCGACTATTTTTATTTCATCTTTTAGCACCAATCTTACTAATAACAATTACTACCCTTGTTAACTTAAATGCATTGAATACTTAAATAGAATAGGATTTATATGTTATCTTGTATTATCTTCACAGCTACTCCAAGAAGGAAATACTGTTATCCATATATTTCAGATAAGAAAAATGAGGTGCAAAGAAACTTAAAATGTATCCACAGCTAATAAAAAATAATCAAGATAATTTCTTACATGATTTCAGGAAAGGCTTTAACAGCGATGCCAAAAGTTACTGATCCTATCCAGCACACCAGTAACTCTTCATCCCTTTTAATTATTCTTTATTCAACAAATATTTATAGGATACTCACTACCTAGATCCTGGAGATGCCCAGTGAACTGGCCAATTCCCTGTTCACATGGGGCCTCTTTCAAGGGAGGAATAACAGACAATGACGTAAGTATTACCCATCAGCTGTTTATAAGCAGAAGATGCTTGATTTACTAAAATTCACATTATTAAACAAGGGCTTCAAACGAAGAGACAGGTAAAGTCTGTCTTATATTTATTTCCCATTATTCATGACTAGTAAGTGGATTCTCTTTCTCCCCCAGAAGGAGAATGCCCCTGGCCCTTGAGCATCTGACCTTAGACCTGCACCAATGCTCACCAGACAACCATTTGCCAAAGGCAACAGTGGTTCAGGTTGACTCTTTTTGCTCACCATTATAGTAGACTCAATAAATATTTACTGAATATCATTTTACCTCACAGGGCAAGGAAAATTTGCTCAAGGATCTTGCCAATGAGTCCCAAACCGTAACTGAAAAATTGAAAGATTAACATATATCTATTTAGAAATAGATAATAAAGAAAGAAATAATCTACTCTGGGAACTCCCATCTTTTATGCCTGGCTTGTTGCCTAGTTATGGTGTCTGAACTCTCAACTCCAGCCTACAGAGATGACTCACTCTGTTCTCCAGCTAAAATGCAGAGTTCAGAGCCCATCAGAAAGGTTCATTTCTGATCACCTTTCTTAGACTTCATCCTCTCCTGTGCTCCTATAATTTTCCAAGTGCACTGTCTCTCAGCTAAAGTAACCAGCTCTAAGTGCTTCAATATAAGAGTGTTAATTTCAGTCATATGGAAAGAGGGGAATGACCATTTTCCATGTTTCTTTATAAAACTCATGACCAGCACTGTTTAAACCAGTCAAGATTTTATTAGTCATGACAGTATCAGAGAGAGCTGCAAATACTTTGAAAAACACTTCTACAAGAATCGTGTGCATGTTCTATGAATGTATGGCTGGATTCTGGTACAAGATACCTCCCACTCATTGCTAAATTGAATGAGTTCTAATTTATCTGCACACATAGCTGATAGTTGGAGGGAAGTAGTCTAGCAAATTCCCAGGTAAATATCCCAGAGTTCTAGTATAGGTTTCAAAATTTGCAGTTTATATATCCCAGGCATTAGAGATGTACTTTTGAGAATTAACTATGTGGTTGGGTGTTCTTAAGTGATGGAGAATTATATTGTTACCTATGTCCTTAGTAGTAACAAAGTAATAGAAAAATCAATAGCACCTGCACAGACTAGCCACTTCTATTCTGAAGCCACTTTTTCCTTATATTCTAATGACAAAAGCACCAGCTGAGGTACAGGAACTTAGCAGCAAGCCAAAGTGGACAACAGTATAGCAAAGAAACAAAACAATGTCACATCTACTGCACCTGATTACCAGGGATAGTCTCCTCATCTCACTGAAGCTTCACTGTAATCCCGTGAAGCAGGAACCCTTGAGGAATATATAATACGTCTATGTGATACCTGATGACGACATTTACTTATGTGTGCAACACACATCCTCCCTTGAGATAGATAGTTAAATCCCAGATAATCCTCCTTTCTGCTTTCTAGTTACCAACAGAGCAAGAGGCTTTGAAAAGAAACTTCACAATAAATAAGAAAGCAAGTTCTTTGATTTGGGTAATGATTTCCCAAAACATATATATGCCAAAACATCAAGTTTCACATCTTAAACACAAATAATTCTTATTTGTCCATTATCTCAGCACAGCTGGAAGAAAAGCAAATCCCTATTAGTGTTGATTTAAAAAAAATTACAACTTAGATTCTAGTCTCTAAATAGCTATTAGGAGAAAGATGAAAGATATACAGTTTTTAAGTTCAAGAATTCAAGGGATTATAGCTTGTATTGGATAAAGATAACTATACAAAAAGACTGTCCTGTTAATGTGAAAAGATAAAATAGGCGAAGCCTAAATATGAGTTAGATACCCATGTGCAGACAGGGATGGAGCTGTCTGCTACAATGAAGTGTTGTGAAACTCCAATTAATGCATCTTACTATTTATTCTTCCACCTAGCTATAGTCTATAATTAAGATAAAAAAATGTTGATAAAGACAAAGATTGTCCTGACAACAAAAGTAACGCCTTACCAGTAAATAGCACGTGCCAGCTTTAAACACCTCCCTGTTAAGTATCGCACAGTTCACCACTACTTGACCTGCATCAACTCTCTTAAGACCTACTGCTGACTACCCAACTTAGGGATTGGTTAGCCCCCTTCTCTTCTGAGTACCCTCTTCTTTTCCTTCTTTCCCATTTTTTTATTGATTGTTTTACATGTTGTAGTCTTGCTTCATCTTTATTAACGTAACACAAAAAAATTCATTTGAAGTCAAAAATCTTGATGCTGTGGATAGAGGGGACCAGAATGAGGGAACCTTAGTTACTGTGTAGTAACTAAGTGCCAGATTTGGGTTCAGCACTTTACCCACATATTTCTTTCAATCCATACAATCACCTTATTTCTTAGATTATATTATTATTCGTGAACTCCACTTAGTCCTCTGTTGAAACAGAGGTTACAATAATAACTTGTTCAGAGATGGAAAAGAAAGCAAGCTAGTAGATGGTCAAACTCGCCCGCTGCTTCCCTCAGCAGTATATTTCGGTGCATCTGCCTTTTCTTCTCCCCAATCTGTCTCTGGTGAATCCTCTCACCTCCTGAGACTCTGGCCTGTCCCCAGCTCTTGTGTGCATAAATAAATAAATCTTTAAAAAAAAGTCAGAAAAAAAAAAACTCAAAACTTTAGATTTCATAGACTGGTCAGTGCTTTCAACCAGTACACAGCAAGAACAAGTCAAAGATTTTTCTCTGGAGATGGTCAGCATGCAGTCAAAGCAAAAAAAGATTCAAGATACTTGTATCTAAATGGATTAAACTCTGAGGTTGGTTGAATTTCCCTATAAGTTTTTCTGTCAAAAGGGGTCTGGAAATTTTCCATGGACTTTCCTTCTCACAGTCTATACTTCTCAGAGAAGTGAATGGTTCGGAAAGAATCAGAACCAGGGTAAAGTCTATTATGTCAGGACATCCTTATATGACAAAACAGATGCTGGCTGGGCACAATCATCCCGCCCCTCTGTTTTGGAAGCTCCCACACTCTACAAACTGTCTGGAATTCATTAAGACGGGAAAACAGGCTGACAGTCGTATTTCAAATTTTATTCAGCAGAAGTTTTGTGAAAAACAATTTGGTCATGTGAGCAAGCTTAAAACCACCATCACCCTGTTTCTCAACCAAATCTTTGAGTCAAGTGACTGCAGTATGCTTCAAGTTTCACACTATTTTTGTCTAGGTTAAACTACGACCCTCTTTTGAGGTTGAGACCAGGGTCCTTATGTTAGTAAAGCTAAGTTAACATCAAGTCACTAAGAGACCATATTTAAACAATCAAGAATCTTACTTGGTTTCACTGAAATAATAAATCAGATAGTTAATTTTCTAGAAGGGAGTTTCCTTTTATTTCTTTTGAATCAGTGAATAATCACCAATGATCATTTCTGGCTTGATCATAATATGCAACACCCTATTTTTTTTTTATTAAATGTATTCTAAACTAGAGAATTTTTCATTCCAAAATAGCAATACAAGAATAATTCAATAGGGATACAAGATTTATGATAAAACCATTAAGACAGAGAACTCAAGTTCTCAAACTTGAGTATGTATCAGCACACCCTGTTAAAACAAGACATCTGTAACACAGAACTGTCCCCAAGGTTCCTGATTCGGTAGGTCTGGGTAGCATTCAAGAATCTGCATTTCTAACAAATCCCTATGTGATGCTGAAGCTGCTGGTCTGGAGACCTCATTTTGAAAACAATGACACTAAAGAGGGAGTAGTGGTGGGTATGCTGCTGTTGGGAAGCGGGGTGGTGATTTTGCTCAATGAACTCAGAATAGGAAGCATTGCTTAGAGGTGAGCTAGAGACAATGGATAAGCCTGGTCAGTCCCCATTCATGTGGCAGAAAATTCAAATTAGCCATGTTCATTTAAAAAATAATTACTTAAATAACAGAAACATCGGGGGTCAGGCCTATCCCTTCTACGGACAGACACCACCCGATCCAGAGGTAAAAATACTACTGTGTAAGACATGGCAGTGACAGGCGGCTAGCTATGCACCAAAATGTGTTCCCTTTTCTCTGACAGAGGTGTCGGTGCTCAGCTGGAATCTACATTTCTGTGCTCCGCCCAGCATCCAAATATAGATATGAGACTAGTCCTTGCCAATAGGATTTAAGCAAAAGTGATGCCTGCTACTTTGGGCATTAGTTATATCCTTTTCTCTTCTAGGGCTTCAAGCAATGGCATATCCTGAAAACAGAAGGAACCTCAGTTCTTAATTTGCCATATCGCAGAAAGCTGAAACTATTTCATGATTATTGCCTGCCACTGTGTTACACTGAGTTACTAATAAGACTTAGTTTTTCTCTGCCTCCAAGGTATGGCTTTTTGCTCAAGTTTTACATGTATCCAAGATCAAGGAAATAAAGGGAGAAACAAAATCTTAGAATTTGTTTTCACTAGTCAATGCTCACCTCTCTGAAACCACTATCTGTGATAAAGAAATATGGCAGGGCCTGTGACAACTTCTCCACTCCTGGAGAAATAGAACCACATGGGTTAAGCATGTGGAAAGACCTATTACAAGACTTTGGAAAAGAGATTATGTACAAGCAAAATGAAAGTGTCCACTAAAAGAACTATGTAAGAATAGGGAAGTGGGGCTGTTACAGGGTAAGGAGAGGAGCAAACCCAATTTATATTAGGGTTGCCCTGTAACAGGGCCCTCCCTGGTGGTGCAGTGGGTTAAGTAATGCACTATGAAGCAAACCATAGCCACTGCAGCATGAGTTCAATCCCTGCCCCAGGCTGGGGAGGTGACCCACATGGCGCAGGCAGACCTCTCCTGCCTCAGCTGCTCCCCTCAGCAGTGTATTTCAGTAGATCTGCGTGTTCTGTTCCCCCACTCTGTCTGGTAGATTCTCTCAACCCCCACACCTCAGACCAGTACCCCAGTGCTTCTATGCATAAATAAATAAATCTTAAAAAAAAAAAAGAATAGGGAAGTGGGTTTCCAATTAGAATTAGATGTTAGATATATGAATCAAAGAATGAGAAAGAGGGATACACTACGGCAAAAGAATGGCATGGAAAATTATTTATTACTCCAAAAAGAAACCCCTAATTAATTGCCCTGAACATTTTGCCCCTGCTGTTAAATCATGCATTTTAGTGACTGGGATACTATGACCAAGCAAATGCCATGACACCTTTTCATTCATTTCTGAATCAACAAAGATTTAATGCTTCCATTTAATCAGCATCATAAGAACTGCATTCCAAGATTCCATCATTTAACATTTACACATCTAGCATTTACCAGATAAATTAGTGTTTATCTACCTAAAGACCAGTAGATACCTGACCTTGCTAAGATGATGCAAGGAGTGGTTCCACAAAGTCTACGCGCTGATTGTCCAAGGCATCACAAACCAGTGGCCCACAAACCACTCTCCAAGCATACTTCCTTATAGCAAACAGACAAACTGATTTGGACTGGCCCCAGGAATCATGCCACCTTGTGTATCTGTTTAGGAACTATTTTACATAAGCTACTGTAAACGCTTCCTTTAAAAATAAACAGAAATTTTCAGAATGCAAAGTTGGTGTCATCCTTTTCCTTTGAAAGAAATGACCCTAACTGGTCGGTACTATTTTCATATTTATTTATAGTTACTCTCTTCCAAAAGCATTATAAATTAGCTGTAAAGGGTTCTGTTGGCCAAGGTAACAATGTTCTAAAATTAAATAGTGTGGTTACCCTGGCTCAGTAACACAACAGATCAAAACTGATCCTGAATTAACACTTTTCCATCTTTTGCTGAAAAAAACCAAGTGCTTAAAAAAAAAAAAAAGACCCTTTGATGGAGATGAAATTGGTATTATTTGACTGCTGACATTTCTGTATATCTGACTCATTTTTTTCCTTTATTGAGGTAACACAGGTTTACAAAACTGTCTGAATTAGGGGAACAGGGTCTCACCTTCTCAGACGTATGTTACCACCCACCCCCACCATCCAAGCACCCACAGTCCTTTACCACTCACGGACTCAGTTTTAGATACTATCTCCACTGGTCTTAAACAGATGCATATGCAAGATGAACGATATGGTCACGTCTCATTGAGGTCTTCTGGTAAACTATATAGGGATTTACTAAGCACAAAATAAACAGCAAAATCGCCTTTAGGATTTTCATGTGCTCTTCCTTTTACCAAACTTCAAATCTCCAGATATAAATATAAAATGTAGGTTTCAAGACCATACATTTCAAACATAAATCTATGTTTGAAAAACACAGGACCAGTTACCACTTAGAAATACTTTACAATAAAACTACCAAAATGAAAATAGCATTTCTATCAATTGGTCATTCCAGAATTTCATGGAAAACCTCTACCATTGGGCTAAATGAATCTTCTCTGCCAAATCCTCTTTCACTAAAGCAAATTAAGCTGCTCAGAAGGAAAACCTGTGCTACAAATACAAACACCGTGCACCCACAGGTGGGGATGGCAACAATCCTAGACTGCCCTGATCACACGAGAAAACTGACACGTGTGTGGAATTGATTCTGCTAGTAATCCCATTTTGGGGAGGGGGCAGAATTGGGGAAGGCAAAGTCCACAGAAGCCTTCCAGAAACTATTCAAAAGCCCACAATTTTCTTACAGAAGGACTGAGTTTATCAGGTCTATAATTCACTGCATTTGGATTTAAAAGATTTGTTCCTAAAAAAACCAGGATTTTCTCCTTAAAGCGTTACAACTCCATGGATATTTGAATCAAAAACACAGCTACTGCAATTTGAATGCTTTGAAGATTGTTTGTAAGTAGTTGAATAAAAACATGTCATTGCCTGAGGATGTTAATGTTGACGAAAGCTTGAAGGGGGTGAGAGGAAGAGGCTTCTTCTTTTTCATTTCTGCACCAAAACTGACATTTTCACATCAGTATAGACAGGAAGTGTGATCTCAGGGCCAAAACACAGGACTGGGAGTCAGGAGTTCTATATGGTCTATCTTTTTGTGGTGTACGTGTATATTTATTTAAATCAATCTTTGGTTTCACATCCTAAATGACTCGGACTGTGCCTTTATACCAGAGAAATTCAAAATCCTGCCAAAAACTATTTTAAGGTTAAATGTAAGGGGTACATGGACAGACATGAATGATCTCAATGCAACAACAATTAGAAGACCAATGACAATTCCAGTAAGATGATCCTAGAAGAACAAATGGATAATAAAAATGTCAAGACTCATGTCTACTTTTAATCCATGATTAAATTTATAAAGATAAACATAAATCTCTGACTCACTCAACATTAGAAGAACACTGAAGACCAAGTTATAAACACTAGCAGGAAAAAGTAATGTCTGTATTTCTTCCTCCACCATTCATAGATTATCCTTAAATTACCTTAAACCAGTCCCATGTGGGGCACCTGTAAGGTCTAGCCTGACACTGGCAGCTTTTCCTATATCATCTTTTATCCTCACAGCAGCCTTGCTAGGTAGACTTTGGACCATTTGACAGAAGAGGGAAATGAAGTGCAGAGAGGAGGGGTAACTTGTTCAAGTCATACAGTTAGTGAGTGGTAGTGACAAGATTTGTAGATTTATTTCATACAATCAGGTCTTGCCTCAAGTCACTTCCTTCATGAGAACATTTCTGAGGACACAATCTAATAAAGGCCCCCTTATTTCCCAGGCACTATATCAGTAACACTCCATTTCATTTTCATAGCAGCAAAAATTATCTTGTTCATTTATTTGGTTCATTATCAATGAACCAAAAATGGAAGCACTACCTTGCCAGCACAAAGCCTGTCTGTCTGGTTCTACATTTGTCTCCCCAGGGCCAGCATGGAGTCTGATACATTACAGCACCTGCTAAATAACTGTTGTGAGGAGGAAGAGAAAAGAAGAAGAAAGTAAAAGAAGTTAATAAACCCAGGTCTGTCTGTCACCCAAATTATATTACCTCTGCTTAAAGAGTTTTGGGAACATTTCAGAAGCACCCTGGGGAGGCAAGAGGGTCCCCTGATAAAGAGGTATTGCCTAGTGCCTTGTGGCATTTTCTACCACTGCTCCCTCACAGCACTGCAACCTTGACAGGTTAACCTGGGCCAGTTTCCTGCCTGAATGGAACCTGCCTATGAGCTACCTACCATCTGTAATATACTTCACACAGTGCCTGACATGTGAGAAGTCCCAGAAACACCGGCCATTGAAGAGAAGAGTCTCAATACTCTGAATATCAGGGCCAACATCTCCCTGAACCCTGGAAAGATGTACTTTGGGGCCTCCTTGGTGGTTCAAAGGGTTAAGTCACAGCACTATGAAGCTATCCTCAGCCACTGCAGCAAGAGTTCAATCCCCAGCCAGGAAGCTAACCCATATGATGAAACAGACCTCTCCTATCTCACCCACTGCTCTCCTCAGTGGTACATTTCAGTAGATTCACCTGTTCTGCTCCCCACTCTGTCTCTGGTGAATCCTCTCACAACCCCCATCTCTGACCTACACCACAACTCTTGTATGCATAAATAAATAAATCTTTCTGCATGCATGCATAAAATGAAAGGTCATTTCATGCATGCATGAAAGGTCAAAGGAAGGAAAGATGAAGCTAAGAAATACAGAAGATGTTGAACAACAAACCTAGAGAAATTAGGAGCCTGGTCCTCCTCTCTCAGTACTCAGGAAAGGGTTGGGGGGAGGTAAGAAGATATGTCAGCAGAGATCCCAGACATGCCTACAGATCCACCTGGGCTGAGCCCTTTGACCTGCCCCAATAAAGAGGCAGACTTCATGAGTTGCTGTAATTCTTAGTCCTAGAGGATAGAAACAAAGTTCACTAGACTGACAAAAACCTTCCCATAAACTTTAAAATATCAAATGCCTATGGTGACTGTCTTCAACATCTTTGACCTGTCTTATTTTCTCCAAAAAAAAAAAAAAAATGCTACTTGGAGTTGACTCAAACATGTTTTTATAATTTACTTTAATGAGACAAACCTGACAGCAAAGCATATTTATGTACTTTGTACACACACAAAACAACTAAAACTCTTGCTTACTGTCCTTGAAAAATAACCAAAAAAATATTTAGTCAAAAGACTTTTTTCCCTATTATTTATCCTAATACTGCCAGTTCTGAAACAAAGCAGTTGGAGAGAGAAATTTAGTAAGTTTGATTTGTCCCAAGATACATTTTTTTACACTGAGGTCCTATTCCTGACAGTAAGCACATGTGACCTGTTCTAAAAAAAGGATATTTTCCACTTCTTGCACAACTGGAGCAGATATAAACATCAGCCTGTGCAAACTGCACTGCAGAACTCAAAGGGAATTAAAAACATACACACACATACACTTAAATAAATTCTATAAATAGCAGCATACGGAAAAAGGAAATCTCCAATAACACACAAAACCAACACTTAGAATCCCACTTTAATCAAGTTTTCCATCTAATCAAACCATAAAATCAATCTGCATAATTCATTTTGAACATCTGCCAGGATAGGGCACTGCAATCTTGTCTATTTTGCTTTAGATATAAATTCTGTACATGTTTTAGTTATTGTTAGGAGAAAGGGAAAAATGGTTATCAAGGAAAAACAACAAAAGAATGCATACTACTTACTAACATGTGGTAGGTGCTCTGCAAAGCAGTTTTACACATTTAATCTCAGTTTTAAAACTTCTACCAGGGTCCTCCCCTGATGGTGCAGCAGGTTAAGAAACGCACTATGAAGTAAAAAAAAATACAGCCACTGCAGCACAAGTTCGATCCCTGCTGCCGACCAGAGAGGTGACCCACATGGCGCAGCAGACCGACCTCTCCTGCCCCGCCCACTGCTCCTCTCAGCAGTGTATTTCAACCCATCTGCCTGTTCTGCTCCCCACTCTGTCTCTGGTGGATCCTCTCACCCCCTGTACTTCTGGCCTGTACCCCAGCTCTTGTATGAATAAATAAATATTAAAAAAAAACTTCTACCAAGCCCAAGGGACAGTTCTATTGACCCCCCACTTTACAACACCAGGCACAGCACTCAAGCACAGATACCTCTGAGCTAAGTGCACCAAATCTCTTGGCGACCACTTTGTGTCCACAGACCACAAAGAAGACTTAAAGAGTCTGGTTAGAAGTCTAAAAAGCAACCAAGAATGCTATGCTTTATTTAATGTTATAGAGAAACATGTTTCAAGTATTGCTTAACTCTCAAGGTCAACTCAAATACCCCTATCTGTTCATAAAATTGCCTCCCTCCCAGTTTCTCTATTAATTCATCACTGCTGACTCCCATCTCCCCAAAATGATCACACTCTGCACTGTGTGTTTTGTCCAGATCCATGTGTTCTTTCCTTCTCTCCTGCTGGGAGTTTGGAAAAGACATGGCATGAAGCACCCTTGCATTCCCCACAGTTGGATAGTGCCCTTTACACAGCAGGATAGGTCAATGGACAGGAGCACGTTTTTTACCCAATACTACACAGGCATGTGTCACTTAACAACAGGGTATGTTCTGAGAAATGGGTCTTTAGGTGATTTCTTTAGGTCTTTGTGAAAATGTAATAAGTATAAACACAAGCCTAGAGACTGCTACACACCTAGACTGGATATGGGGATCACCAGCCCCTTCACTGACTAAGAAGGCATTACGCAGGGCATGCCACAGACTAATGGACATGAGCATGGAGACCCAGACACAGCCTTGGTGTAACTCCAAGTTCATCTATTTGCTGTGCCTCAGTTTCTTTCTCTATAAAATGAGTGATAAAAATGTATACACCCTAGGTTGAAGTGAGAATTAACTTACTAATACATATCAAACATTTTGAATCTGGGGCCTCCCTGGTGGTACAATGGGTTAAGCAACACACTAGGAAGCAGAATGCAGCCACTGCAGCACAAGTTCAATCCCCACTGCTCACCTGGGGAGGTTACCCATATGGCGCAGCAGACCTCTCCTGTCTCACCTGCTGCTGTCCTTGGCAGTGTATTTCTGTTGATCTGTTCTGTTCCTGGCTCTGTCTCTGGTAAATCCTCTCATCCCTACACCCCCGTTCTTGTATGCATAAATAAATAAATCTTAAAAAAAAAAACTTTGAATCTTCCTAGTGTATAATAGTGCTGTAGAAGTGTAACCTATTTGCAAAATTATAATATCATTATTGTCTTTATTTTTTATTATCAAGTCATGCAGATTTTGCAGAGTCTAAATTAACACATGCACAAATGATTCAAACAGAGGTCAGTACATAGTATATGCACAATAAATGTCTGTTCTGTTCATTGGTATTAATTTGCATAGACTAGGACTCAGTAGGAGGGTGTTGAATAGGAATTTTTATGTATACTCTGATGCCAAAGCCTTTTTTTTAAAGAAGTATAAAGAAATTGTTATGGGTTGAACCAAACATATCAAATGCCAGAAATATAGCAAGAAGAAATTTATCAGGAAAAAAGCAAAAAATTGGGGTGATTTTATTGCATAACACCATTGGCCTAGCAGAAGATATCTAGAGTCAAAGAAACACAAAAACATTCTGATATGACAGAAATAAGTAATAAGAAAATAACAGCAAGAACAACATCTGCTAACATTTCCTGAGCACTAACTATGTGCCAAGCACCAAACTAGTCCTTTTCTACCATTAATGTTAAGAACCTCAGAAAGCAGATCCCCCAGCTGCCTGATGAAGAAACTGAAAAAGAAGTCACCCAGGTAGGTAGGGACAGACAGTAGTACCAGAATAATCATCTTACTCATCCTTGTTAGAGGTTACCTGAAGTTTAGACATACCAGAAGAATCAAGAAAACTTTTATAAACCAAAAAGTAATTAAGTTTTGCTTTGCCAAGAATGGATTATCATTTCATAAAAGAAAACATATTTTAGTAGGAAGCAAGAGAAGAAAATAACAGAATCTGAGAAATGGCAGTGGACTTACACCACAAGGTATGTGTTGAGTGTACGCATGACACAACAGTCCTTGTCTTTCTCCATTCACCACCAACCTATGAGCACTTTACACACCTCTCTCTGAATCAAGATCTTCGAAGCAGTGCCAAATCCTGTCCTGCCTGTATGAAGCTAATACTCACTTTCATTCCCACTTCTAATTTGCAGGAAATTAAATAACAGCCATCTAAAACATTACTAATACTTTGAGAAGAAACTAGGAGTGTGAAACCTATCCAGGAAAAAGACATTAACAACTATAAAATCACAAGTTAGCAACAAGTAAATGAAAGGCCCATGAGCCTGAAGGAAGCTACCATGAATGAAGACGCTGTCTTCAGGTCCTAAGGCCTTATGCAGTATTCCCGCACTCTTTGCAGCTCATTCAACAGTTCCACATTTGTCTCCCTGATGTGACTCAGACCCGTGAATTCTGGGTTCACCTTTAACGTCAGCATTTTTCTTCTGCCACCTACCAGTCAGAGCTCATTCTCAGAAGACACAAAGATTTCAAAAACCATGTTGGGGGCACCAATAGCAAACAATTATTCATTAGAACATTTTCTCATAGTACATGAATTCTTATGACACAGTTTGTCAATTAAATGACCAGAATGGAGTTCACATAGTCTAAATCCAATAGTTTTCCATTCTTAAAGGCCAGGAGGGGTTGCTTTAGGAAGGAAATGTGTCTTTCTTCATCAAATACTTGCACAGCTGAGCTTAGAACAGATGAAGAACGTAGAGACACTCTGGCAGACACTTATTTTAAAAGAAACAATGTCAAGTGCAAAAACCAAAGCCAAAGACCTCATCCTGAGGGTATTCAAATAACAAATCAGTATTGAGCCAGGTAGTGTGCTAGGTCAGTCATTCTGAACAGGGGAGATTCTACTCCACAAACATTTTGGCAATGCTGGGAGACAATTTTCTGGGGGGAGGGTTGCTACTAGTAGGTAGAATTTAGGGCTACATCTGAACATCCTGCAATGTCCAGGACAGACCTACAACAAAGAGCTACCAGCCCAAAATGTCAATGACACCACCATAAAGTAACATTGTTTTGGGCTCTGGGGACACAACAGTAAACAATGAACACAAAGAAATCCTTGCTCCTTTGGAACTTCCAGTCTAATGTGGAGAACATGTAATAAACATAATATTCTGAAAAATTATAGATTAGGTTAGAAGTATTTGGAAGCAAAAGAGCCTGGCAAGGAAGCAGTGGATTTGGAGGGATAGCAACGGTAGACAGCATAGTCCAGGTAGGCTTGGGAATGACATTAAAGGATGGCTTGAATTGGGGGAGTAAGCAATGTGGCTCTCCAGGAGGGATCAACAAGTACAATATACAAAGATCTAAGAGTTCTAGGAACAGGAGGAAACCAGGCTGGCTGGAGCAGAGATAGAAGAGTGGCAGCAAGAGAAAAAGTCAGAGCCTAACCCTATATAGCATGCCTTACGCCATGCTAAGAACCTCAAGTTTTACTGACTCTAAAAGCCATTGAAGAGTTTTGAGTGGAGAATTACAATGCATGTTTTAACACAAGGTTTCCCAACATTGGCGCTATTGACAATTTGGGGCCAGATAATTCTTCATTTAGGAGACTGCCCTTGTACCGGAGAATATCTGGAAGTATCCCTGACTTCTGGCTTACTAGGGGCCATGAACAATCTAGTTCCATTGTCATAGCCAAAAACCCACTCCAGATACCAAGACACAGCTAAAATGACCCATTAGGGACAAAATCACCCCCCAGCTGAGAATCAGTTTTAACAGGTACAATATGGTTACTGGGTTGAAAATGCATGAAAAACAGGTAAGGGTGAAAGGCAGGAGACCAACAACCTCGGTGAGGACTGCTGGTGGTTTGAACCAAAATGGTAGCAGAAGAGTTGGTGACAAGTGGGCAAATCCTAGCCATATTTTCAACTCTAAGAGACAATCCAGAGAATGTAACTGAAAAAGAAAACTCCTTCAGCAATCTTAGCCTTTCAATTTCAACTTTTTCCAGCCAGTGTACAAGAAATGAGACAAAGGCTTAAGACAAAAAGGAGAAAGACTTGAACGTGTGGCCCTTTCAAAGTCACACAACAGATGTCGATGACAATACGTAAGACAACTGTGGAAAACAGTATAGGGAAATTTTGCCAACCCCATATATTTATTCACAGATTTTATTTAACTGGTTTATTTCAAAGAGCATGTGTCTGCTCTACAGACAAGTTTTACAACAACTTTTTTAATTTAGCCTTCCTCTCCATACCGGTTCTGTCCTGCACCTGTTTCTAGCTTCAACGTGTGAAGCCTTTTCTTCCCACTTACCCACATTTTCCTTACACGTGCTAGTTAGCTACCATTGAATGTTCACCCTGCTTGCAAGTAATATTTTGCCGACTGGGAAAAAGAACAGGCCCAAATCCTTCAATATGAGTTTTACAGCATTCATTTGAGTTTTCCCAGATGGTATTTTTATCACTCTCAAACTCATTTAATGTTACGTATCAGCTACCATCAGAAATGTTCCAAACAGTCCAGTCAGTTCATTTCTTTCCGGCTACACGCGTGTGCAAGCACGCACACACACACTCCCTCTTTCTGGTCATGTAAGCATTTGCTTATAAAGCAAATGCTGAGACTGCTGGTAAAACACTGGTCCCTTCAACCAAATGCAGATAAAGCCCCAATGAGCATAACCAACAATACCCTTTACACACTATTACTCAGAACCTCCAACCCCCAACAAACACAATCTATGCTCATACACAAAACGGCCATTATGAAGAGAAATCAACTAAGGGCGGGTTTTATGTGTCTAACGGCATAGGAGGTTTCCTTCCATTCTCCCTGAAGCATCTGCAAAGGGGCTGCTACAGCAACCAGCCAGTAAGTGTGCTGCTCCCAGATTTCTTCCCTAACTTCAATTCAGTGGGACAGTCTGAAGGAAGTGGCTCCAGTTGCTACTCAAGCAAGTACCAGCCCTGAACATCACAGAAGCAAGGATAACACCACCTCACTGCTGCTTCAACTGCACTTCTTCATTCACCCCCATTTTCAGGACTCTTGTCCTCTCTGTCAGCTAGCCCCACTCAGTCAGGCCCTGTGCAGGCACGAATGCCAGGTGTAGCCCTCTCTTAGCTTACAATTGAGAGGGGTGGAAATAAACGCTCCTTTACTATCTCCTCCTCAAAAGACCACCTCCCACTTAGTAAGCAACTCAGTAAACAACAGCAATGCCGGGTGGCCTTCAGATAGAGTTAGAAAAGATACCAACCCCTCTGACAGACCAGTGGGGAGGTTTACAGGGGAGGAAGTGGACACTGGAAGTGGTGGAGCACCAGACAAAGGAGTATCTGCACTTCTCTCGTAAAAAAGTTTTGAAATCCCCAGCGATTTAAACACGCGTCTCTTAGAAACAGGGGATACTCCCAATACCTTCTAGTCCCAAAGTATCTCGCCTCCAGCGCAGGCCTGGGTTTGAACCGGTCCATTACCCAGGGTAAAATCTGGAAGAGGAGGCACGCCCACCCACTGCCTTCCCCCACCCCACGCCTCCCGTGGACTGGTGCTGCAGCACGCTGAGAGTCAGGTCCCAGGGAACCCTCACCTGGGGTGGCCAGGAGCGGGTTTTCCCTAAGGGGCGGGACTGCCGGACTCCTAAGAGGCGCCAACAGACCAGCTAATAGCTTCCCTCAACGTCGCGTCAATCAACCCCAATTTCTCCCTCTCTTAGTCCTTAGCCCGCAGGGATCTTTAGAAAACTGGGTTCCCTATAAACTCCTTTTCCCTCTCCCCACCAGGACAACGTCCCGGCCCGGCTCTCCTCCTCCCCCACCTCCGCGCCCGATCGATCCCCAGCCCCCACCCTGTCTCAGCAGCTGGTTGGTATCCCCAGCTCAGGATCCCCTTGCCCCGGCAGGCGATCCCCGGCTGTCGGCTGAACACCCGAAGTGCGCTCAGGTGTAGTCACTCAGAAGCGCACGGGACAGGAGGACGCCGCCCCCAACTGCGGGGGTCAGTTCGCCCTCTGCCCCGAGGCAAGGGCACGGGGTCCTTGTCCCAGAGCCAGGCGACCGGCTCTTCCCGCCCAAGGGTGGGAGGCGCGGGGCACTCCAGCAGCCCGCGGCGCCCCCCTCCAGCTGTCACCACTCACCTGCTCTTCAGGGGTTGACTTTTGAGTTCGTAATAGGTTTTGGGCTCTTCGTGAAACTCCTCCCCGACTTCGAAATCCGGCACGATACCTGATTCCGACTGCATGGCTCCAGCTTCTTGTCCTTTCACTATTCGAAAGTGAGAACAGAGGCGGCGCACGCAGGGAAGGTAGCCCGGCCTGGGTCCCCGGAGCCCTGAACCCCCGCGCAGTACCGAGCTCAGACCGCTGGTCCGCGCGCTGCTGCCCGCCCCGGCGCGGTGAGTTTACACTGGCACCCGCGCGGGAGGGGCCGGTGACCTATGCAGCCTGGGATCTGTAGTTCTCCGGGGCGGGGCATTCCGGGCTTGCCAAGGGAAGTGCTCCCCAAAAAACTACAGCTCCCAGAAGGCCAGGCGGGAGCAGAGGCAACGTGGTGGACACCGCCAGTGCAACTCCTGTTTGGATTCATTGTCAATGTCAGCAGCTCCTTTCCCTGCTCTCTCCCCACTTGCCTCAAGGGTATAGTCTTGGCTTTTCAATATTAATAAGAACGGACTCTGTCCTGCTCTTCTACGACACCCCTTCTCCCAGTTCAGAAATGTGCAGGGGCACAAGTTCTTATTAAAAAAAAAAATAAAGGGTTTTGACCGTAGAAAGTTTAGCCTTCCAGTCTCCCTTGAATTAAAAGGACTTCTTTGCTTCCAGCGCTGCTGCTGCGACATCTCGGCTTGTTCTCAGATTGGAACAGAATGAAGGAACTTTCCTTCACTTTGTAATTAAGACGTTATTGTAGAAAGTGTTCTTATGCGTTCCTTTACTATAACTCAGTCTAGGCTTTTGCAATACTCTTCATCCAGCTGAGTGGGTCTTTCCCTTTATCCAATTAGCCACTTCTAATCTAAAGCAGCACTTGAAAGGTTCGGTTAAATTAAAAAGCTCAAAGTTACAAAACAGCGTCCTCACTGTCTGCTTTTAATTTCTCAGTTGGCTGGAAGTTCAAAGACGATTGTCCTGATATTTCATAAGTAAAGTTGTGGGGTACATAAATAATACAAGTGTCAACCTCCTGCCTCAGGCATTCAGGTAACAGAATAACAAGATCGGCCGCGGCACCTTTACACTTCCAGTCCTTCCTTCTCAATGGTTCCAGTAGGATGCATTCCTTCTTTTAAACGTGTCTTTAAGCATCAGGGAGGCAGTAGAGAGTTAGAGGGTTGAGATTAATGTTAAAAAAAAAAAAACAGTTTACATCCTCAGTCCTTCTCTAAAGAGTCCCAATTTTTGCAAACAGGGGAGGGGACAGCATACGGGACTCTGGTTATGATCAGGGCGCTGTAGTGGAGGGAAACTTATGGTGACTACACATGTGGGAAGAAATCAAATATCGCAGCAAAATGGACAATGATCTAAGCAACTTTTTAAAACAATCTCAGTTTCCTTCATTTATAAAAGAGGGGATGAGCCAACCTGTTTTAAAAGATGTTCAAGGTCAAATGCAAGAGAAAATTGTTATCTATAAAAATGATGTTCAGTGGTCATGCTTTTATTTATTAGATCTTGAAGATATTCCTTTCAAAATAACATTTCATCTGCAAGTTTGTGCTTTCAGAAGTAATTAAATGATCATTCAAGAGTTGGCCATCTGGACATTTTACCTTTTTTTATTAATATAAAATTTTTTAAATTTACATATACTTGCCATCAATTGTAATCCCCATGTAATCCCCATCACCATCTCACCAGTGCACCATCACCTCAGTCCCTCGTGCTCCCATCTTCC